>CM072862.1:24117500-24395000 GCA_036937835.1 Pampus argenteus
GAACTAGCTTAACCTCTGCATATGAACCTTAAAATAAATTGCTCCTTCAAGTGTAACCGACGTGCTCTCAGCTTCAGACTGGTTATGAAAAAAAAAGACATGCACCTTGCTCATATGCACAGACACAGGCGATCTATCTATTTTCTTTCAAATAAAAGCTTTTGAAGGGGATATTCTCATAGGATTATGATAGCCATACTGTATATGCAATGAGTATGCTCTTCAAGGTAAGTAACTGACCTTGGACGCTATGCTCTACTGTATTCAACAATTTTTACAGCTTTAATATGCTTGAGGTTCACACCACTTCACTGAGTATCCAAGGTCTATTCAAATAACCCTGTGACTAGATATGAATTTTCTTTCTTTCTTTCTTTGAGCTTACCCTATTATTATTTTTGGTAGTGCTTATATTACAATATATTACCGTCAGCTTATATTACCGCTGCTACCTTTCCTTCATTTGAATTGTTTTTGTTCTACAACACGAATGTATATTTTGATAAACTGAAATCTTCTCTGGAGAAATGCAAAGAGTGTTTTTTTTACTAGACACAGATAAAATGAAGATAAAATGTTTATTTATTTATTATGTGAAAAAACAGGAAAATATTCTTAGTTGTTGGTTGTTGTGTCATATTTCATAACTGCTTGGTAACCTTTGAAGCTACTCTGCTGTTTGATTTATAAGTTTAATAATAAATGGTGATGGTGGAAAAACAATGATGATGATGATGATGATGATGATGATGAGCCTATGCAGCCTCACCAGACGACGATACAGGAGAGGCTCATTATCAGAGCAATTATGTTCACGGTTCTGCAACAGCACTTTCCTATTAGTGAAACAATCAGTTGTAGTGAACACCTGAAACAGAGAAACGAGGGTTGGACACAAACTGCTGTAATAAAACTTGAAAGATCAAAAAGGTCTTTCTTCTCTATTTAAACATTAGGGAAATATATATATATTTTTATATATATGGTTTTGTTCTTTTCACTTGATAAACTGAGTCATTACTGTAAACATATTTGTTTGACTGCCATTATAATACAATCAAATACAACTTGAAGCAAATAAAACCTTCATAATCTCATTATATTCCATTATAGGCTTCGGTTTAGGATAGTGTAGGAAAAAAAGAGAAATATTGTTTTTTAAGAATATCCAAGTGTCCAAAAATGTCATATATTTACACTTAAGTGACAAAAACCAGCTAGAAACTGAAGGAATTAGACAAAAGCAAAGCAGGGCGGTCTATGATCCAGGATTGAATGACGATAAAGGTCTCCTCATCGTAACATTAACCCAAATCACCCCCACTAAGTACTGTCTTTAACCCCAACTAAGTGATATGTTTACCCAAACAAACCCTAGACATTGCACTTGTTTTTCAACAGTGATTTGTAATAGATTTTAAGAGAAATTATGTCATCAGATCAGAAATTATTTGTAAATATTTGGAGCACTCGATACATCAGGGTTCATCCTCTAAGAACCATGAATGTCTGAAGCAAATTTTGGGCCAAGCCTTTTTTTTTTAAGATGATAAGTTAAGACCTGCTGTTAGTGCTAGATGAACCATAAACGGATCAGCACAGTCAAAAGGATTCATCCTCTGGGGATCACGGCTGTATCAACAAAATTGTGTCGGTGTAGGTTGTAGAAACACCACTTGTAGACACTCAACGTTGATCCTTCAGAAAGGTAAAGTTTATATTTCGTTTACACCTTCCTACGGTTGAGTGAATGCAATCAGTTTTATGATATTTTCTTTGCACATAAACAATCTATTAGGACATATGCATAACAGTCAAAAGATAAAAGGTACAAATACGACTACCACACAAGTCAGGTTAAAACAATTGATTTCCTTGAGAAACCGGTGCGTCTTAATACAGACATGAACAATGTATGTATGAAGGGAAGAGGTGTTTTTGCTGAAAATTGATTTTTTATATTTTTTCCTGTCAACATATCACATAACTCAGCAACCATTTCCAGCAAACACCTCACTATCACTAATATTTTCTTCAGAAAGCCTCTTTTCTCCCACTACCTTTTTTTCTTTTTTTTAAAACAACATTTTGTTCGTCTTTATTGTTCGTTTTTTCTAATCCTACGCTTCGTTCGTACCCTCATGATTGCTCACTTATTCTTCTGATCAGTCCTCCCTTCATTCTTCCTCTCTCTCTCTCTCTCTTCACTCTCTAAGCTTTTAGAAATGAGGGGGCGAGAAACCCCAAAGCATGAATCATTAAAAGATGTGAAGAGAAAAAATAGATCACTGCAGATGCACCTGCAAAAATAACAGCGTGGAATGAAGGGAAGAGGGAGGTGGGGACAGAGGGAGAGGGGGAGGGGAGCATTTGGCTTCACTCCTCACAAGACAAAGGATCTGTCCTGTGCTTAACTGCAGCAATTCTGTCTATACATGTACAGTACGCCTTTATAAGCAAGCCAGTGTGAAATACACTGCTCTCCATGCTTGCTTACTTGCTTTCTATTGCTGCTACTGACAATTTTTTACTGAGTCAACTGGATTTTTTATTTTTATTTTTTTGGTAGGTGTACACTTCACACTCCTAAAACATAGTCGTGAGTCTCTCCGCCTACGCATGAAACATTCACGCCTGTTCTCCGGTTATTGTCAAAACTAATTCTCAAAAATACAAAAACAAAGCCGCTTAACAAGTGAGAAGCGAGTCGAGGAGGAAAACTAGATACACAAATAAACACATCATCCCCGAAATAACGTGTTGAATGATTTAAAGTGTGTGTGTGTGTGTGTGTGTGTGTGTGTGTTCAGCTATAAAAACCTACATTAATAATTTTTTATGGAACATCTGCACATGAGGAGTTTTTCATAGCGATTTCATGACTTTCATGATTCAAGCTTGGAGGGAGAAGAGGTTAAATTACCTGTCATTAGACCACCTCTACGTCCAACTGTGAGGAAGAGACATTAGAGTAATTATTCTCTCAGCTCCTGTGGCAACATCAGACATCGTTTTATATATATATATATATATATATATATATATATATATTTTTTTTTTTTTTTTTTTTTTTTTAATGTGCTTCTGGGTACACCGTCATCAGATTTGGCTGTGATTAGAGCAGCTGACATGATTTAGACTTTGTTGAGAAAGGATTCTCCTACTTGTTTAAAGAAGAAGAAATTCTCACGCTCATTATATATATTTTATTTCATAATCATCAGATGACTCAAAAAAATATTATTTAGAATGAAAACACAAACTAAAAAATGAATGGACATTTTAAATGTCATATTAGACTACCAGCCTTTTGAAGATTATTCTTTGAAGTGTTGAGGGGACAAAAATACATTTAAAAACTGACAAATTACAAATTCACATCTACTGATGAATATCTTATATGTTCAAAAGCTTAAAAAGCAGCTACTCAGTGGACCTTGAGGTCAAATTAATCAATAAATGAGGAATCCCATAATTTAACAATTCCTCTTAGTTTAGTCTCTGTCTAAAACAAGGCGCTTTAGGGACATCCGTACAATCCAAAATATGTGAGTGGACAAAATGAGCAACACATTGAACAACTTGAGCAACAAACCTAACAATAAAGGAACAGACGACCATTTGTCGTCAATCCCACGTCATTACAAGGAGGAAGTAGACGAAGCTTTTGACTCGTAGCGAGCATTTTTTTTTTACATATATTCACGACAAGTTTTGGAAATTTGACCATATTTAATATAGACATTCATCATTATAACAGTATAGAAATAACAGAAAAATAAACATCAACATGAAATGTGTTGTGAGAGACTTTCATTTCATATGTCCTATATGTCTACATTTTCAGTCGGGGCCGTTTTAAAAAAACAAACAAAAAAACTATAACTACGGTTGTCATGGTGTTTACGAAGGTCACCTGACTTTAAGGAAGTACTTATTTAAACCCATACCACATGTTTTTCTCTAATCTTAACAAAGTGATCATTTTAGCCCAAACCCTAGAAATCCCTCCTGTGGGTTTTCTAGGGTTTGGGCTAAAATGATGAGCTGTTTGGTCCAATGATCAATGATCAATCTTTGGAGGACTTTGTTGTTTGTTTTATTCAGTGTCGTTTTGAGACACATCTTGGCCTCGTTGGCTCTAAATACCTCCAGCTTGGTGTAGCCAAGTACAACCTCTGCAGCTGGACATGGAGCGGCGTCCACTCCCTCAGCATTAAAGCAACATTACACCAAATGTCCTTTTTTTTTAATTGAAGGAAGGGCTGCCTTAACATCACCACACCAAGTAATTACAAGTAAAGGAAACGCCTGTACGAGCCAGCAGTCTGTTTGAAGTACTGTAACTCAAAAGAACCGAGCAAGAAAATGTCATATCTGATAACGATCAGCACAATTATTGAAAAAAGGGATTTTGAATCATGAATATACATCGAGTAGCCAGGGCTACTGACAAAAGTGTTTTTTAACACTCATAAACTTCAAACAGGTTATTGGCCCGGCGCGTTCTCCACTATTTCCTGTATATTTCATCAGATAAAGTCTTCAGGTTGCTCTTCATTAAGTACGGGGCCGTGCTGTTTTTGCTGCACACTGTGTGTCAGCATCTTTCGGTTGATCTTCAGATTGTCTCCTTTGAACCAGGCAGAAAACACACTCATCATATTTAGCTCGGGAAAGGCTACAAAACACTTCTGGCTTGGCTGTGTTACTGCCATTGCATCACCTTGACTTCCCTACTTTAGACTACTTAATTGCTCCTCGTGCCTCGACTATGAATAAGTCGGGTGGGCATTCATTATCTGCTGCACCATTTTTGCTCTCTACGACCAACGCTGCCACGTTCATCACGACTGTAAAATGAGACTATCACGTCCTTTGTATGAGGGTGATGATCCTCTATCTGTGGAGTATTACGTACAGACATTGTCTAATATTCTTGCACACTAAAGCTTAGATGTAACGTATTACTTGCTGTAAGCTTTAATGACTACAATCATTTTTTAGACAGTCGTTGGGCCCATCGGGCCGGTAAGTGGTTCCAGCACACATCCCGATGTGAAGTTGAAAGGATGTTGTCATTTAGATCATCTCCCCCCACGTCTCCCTGTTAGTACTTGTGTTCTTGTCGTAAGTGTGCCGTAACGCTATCGATTCCAGTGAAATGGCCTCTGACTGAAAGGTGGCGCTGAACCAGCAGCACATATCACTGCTCTATATTGATCGTGAATCCTTGATCCACACAACCTTTCCATGCTTGTTTATTTAGGGCCTCTGGTGTGTTGAGAGAGAGAGAGAGAGCGAGAGGCAATAACTGGCCAGGCAGTCGTCTTGACACAGGAGAAGCACATCAAACCAGGTAGAGAGAACCGAGGGACGATGCGAGTGATTAAATGTGATTCATTCACTGTTGTCAGCTATTGATTGTTTATAAGGACGGGGGTTGGGTGGGGTTGGGTGGGGTGAGGTTGGGGGAAAATGACATCACTGATACACAACCAAGAGCTAAAAAAAATATCCTATCCCATATCCTCCTTTACCATGACGCTCTGTTAAAATACCACTGATTAAATCTCAATTAGGGAAAAACAGGACCATTAAGCATGCAAGTGACAGCAGATGTGTATCTTCTCAGTCTCTCGACCAAACTCTCATTTCTCGACGGGGACTTTCAGGATTTTCTGCACCGATGCTTTTTTTTTAACTCGAGTCGCACAGCTCATGTCAAGCCGTCACTCATGAATTCATTATCTTCACTTAACCACAGCGATACACCACAGTCTCCAAGCAGCGGCTTTCCAGGGAGCTCTCGGCACAACGTATTTAAACTGTGATGTTGATGCTGGCACTTTGTACTCTGAACTGTTATAGATTTTTGTTCTCTTCTTTGATAAATGATGCATGTTCTGAACTACTTATTATTCATTCTGGCCCCATTATGATACCATGGTGGTATGACTGTTTCCTCAGAGCAGGAAGGAATTACATCCGTGTGTTTCGACATGTGTCATGTGTGCGATTCAATGCTGAACACTCGCCTTTCTCGCTCTCAGATATATCCTCATTTCAAGACTTGTCTCAGCAGCAGCAGGTGCTTTTCCAAGTTGTCACAAGGGGCCGTCAACTATTGTGACATTCAATTACTTCTTCAGCGGCTGCCATCACGAAAGTGCCTAAACTGGGAGCACAGGAGGTCAACTCATCCTCCCTCTGATTGGCCGATTTGGCTTGGTCAAGGGAGCAAATTTTGGAGTCTGAAATGAGACACTAAGCACATCTGACAGGCATCAGTAGTACAATGAAACAGGACTTGCAGGGTCTTTCTGATACGTTCCAGCTTTGCAGTTGCGTGTGTGTGTGTGTGTGTGTCCTCAATGTCCTGAGAAAACCTGAATTGGTCACAGACATGGAAGTTAACACGAAAATATTGTGTACTTATTGTTGACCTTTTTTTTTGTTTCTCAGGTTTTAGCAGGATCCTCCGAACTAACCTGCTGCCGTCTCAAAATCGACATTGTGAAACGAGTTCTTGTGACCAGATTTTGGGTTAAAGCTGATTGGATCGAATGCCTGTGAGCGTTTTTTCCGGGAACGCGATGTCCTTGCAAATAAACTGGAAAAAATGTCACGAGTCAAGTTGAAGATCATAGGGATACCAGTGTCGATCCAACACTTTAGCCTGGCTGCAATATCTCAACAACTGCTATGAATTTTTATTTTTTTTACATTTGCGGTCCCGAACTTTGATGACTCCTTGACTGCACCTCAGCAGGTGGGAATTTTTTACCTTTTAGACAAATCTTTGACACTTTTTGGATTTTTGGATTGCCATTAAATTTATTACAAATACCCACCTGAATTAATTTGTGGTATTTGTGGATTTTGCTAAGAATACTTAACAACACCGAACCATTTATTATTTGTAAAAGCACCATGTAGATCACGTGTTCTCAGATTTGTAAATCATGTCTTGTTGTTGTTGTTGTTGTTGTTGTCCTGTCTCTCCCTGACTGAGACTGATATGTTGTATGTAATCATATGTTAGAGTGTTGTCAATAAACCTTAAGTAGCCAGTTGAACATTGATTGATTGATTGATTGATTGATTGATTGATTGAACATGCATGAACAGTGCAGCCACCAGCTTTGTTTTTTTGTAAAAACGTAAAATTATGAGTGAACATTTTTGCAGCCTTAAGCTGTGTTGTAAATATAAGCAAAAAAAGATGCAGATTAGTGTCTTCTCTTATGTGGTGTTTAAAACATTATGCTAATTTACTTAGCTATGCTGATTATGGAAACAGACAGTGAAATGTCACGTAGGGCAGCCATCTAATTTCATGTGTGAAACTGTGGCTTTGATTAAACTCGCTGCTTTCCCAGTTTCTGACCTTTACAAAGGCCTCTTTGTCCTATTGTGTTGTGTTGCATGTGTGTTGTTGTTGTTGTTGTTGTGGGAACATAAATGCGATCGACAAAAATTCAGTCTTAGGGTTAAAGTAAGCATTGCTGTATGTCAGTGTGTATATATATATATATATATATACATATGTGTGCAGTGTGTGTTTGCGTATCCTTGTGTATATATTGACCTTACAGCATCCTCTGCTTGTTAAGTAGATATGATACACTCAATTATTCTGAACCACGGCTGGATTACCGGTGGATATGTGCTCACTCTATATATATCATGCTTGACTGCAGCTTTATATCTTTTCTTTGGGGGTTTTTTTGTTATTAAATCCCTGGCTTGATGTGGCCATGTGACACATTTGGTCCAATAACAAAACACAATGTTGATACCTGTATCAGAACCCGTTAGCCGTAAGCGGACGCGTGAGCTAAACTATGTTATAAATCGTCTTCAATCAAACCAAAATAGCGTTACCGCCGCTGTCATACGGCATGCAAATGCTCGTCAACGCTTGTCGTTCAAAGTGACCTCAGCCTTCTGAGGAGTTATAAGGTGTAAAGCTGTCATTCGTCACCTCCAGCGTGCAGTTGTCATTCAGCAGTTGTCGGTCCATGTGAACTAAAAGCTCAAATCAAATCATATTATCTGTGTATATTTCAATTTCTGACCTTTTGGAAGCAGAACAGATTACATCGTCACTCTTGGAGAGTATTTTTATAACTTTTATATGATTTTTTGGTATTCTGAAGCTTTTTTTTTATGTTTTACTTCAGATCTTCTCCCCACTAGTAGTGGGACATGAGTGATATTTTCGTTATAATTATTATTATTTAGCCAACACATTACGGGTATGGATGGAGCTACTTGAACTTCTAACTTCCTCGTCTGATTTTAGCACACTGGTGTCCAATTATGTTTAATAGGGGACCAAAAGGGATTTTATTCCATTCAGTTGAGCAGAAGACTTTATTTACTACTTGATCTCTTTCTATTTTAGGTTGTGCTAACAGTGATTCTCTTCCTGGAGTTCAAACACCCTCCTAATTTCCATGTTAGCCAGAGAGAGCTGATTAGAAGACTTATATCGGGTTTATTAATAGTAGAGACTTAGACTTAGAATAAAAGAGCAGCAGAGAACACTGGTGTCAGTAGGAGGTCATGTAGTTTTCACTGTTGTCAATGTAACAAAACTACACTTGGCATGTTAATGCAACGTAATCCTCTCAATGTTCATATGTATTCCTTTAAAAAATCCATCTTCCAAACTAATTTAGCTGTCACACAGCCTGCCGTCAGTTTAATTTTGCCAATTTTATTGCTTTTCTTTTTTTTTTTTTTTGCAAGGTTACTTCATATGTTTGAATAAAAGATTGATTCTTAAAGCCGGGCTGGAAAAGGGGGAAATAAATAAAAATAAAAAAATAAATAAAAAGCATAATCCCTCTCTAAAGTTGCAGACACTTTGCAACAGTCTAGTGTATCTCATGAACCCAGGCGGACAAACATGAGCAAATTAAATGCATCTATTGCAAATTAGTGCAATAAATGTCTCTAGACGTTGTGAGGTTTAAAAGAAGTAATTTCTGCCTTTCTAGAGACTCTCCAGCTAACACATGCAGCTGATACACAGAACACTTTTGGAGACGTGTTTGTCTTATTTGGACTGTGTATGTGTGCAATGTAGTGCTTATTAATATTTTATACAGCATGATATTCAATTGATTTATTTCCTTATTATTCTCTTAACTATGATTAGCAATTCTCATATGTCTAACAGCCTGACATGCATAATATACCAACAAGGTGGCGCTAGTGCACGTCTGCATGCAACTAACGGGATGTTCATATATTATGAACAAAAGACACATTTGATACGTTTTCACATCTGAGAAACAGCAAATATTCTGTGGTTCAAAGATTATTATGAAAGTCATCAAAATTATTTTTACTCAAGAATAAAACATTATTATAGATGTTATTTGATTTTTCTTTGGGCTTTTTTATCTACAAGCTGACCTCCAAGTCGTATGCTTTTCTAAATCTTATTTGAAAAGATTTCAACATTTATTGGACAAAATTATACCTCTGTTTAAGAGTTTGTTAGTACAGTATGGATTTGACACTAATTTGTAGTCAGATATATATATGTTAAGTTAATAATATATGTTGAGAATCAGAGTTTAATCCAGAAAATATTGAAAATGACTTTTTGAAGAATCCTCGTCATGACATATTTGCAGTCAGTGCGTGTACATGCTGTCAGCTAGTAGCCTCATTTACTTTTCAAACTTAACGAGATGCTACTAAACACTTGAGAGTCCAAAAGGCTTTCACGTTTATTATAATTGATGCACTAAAAGCATAACTTCTCCTCTGAGCATGCAAAAAAGCCAAACACCGAAAAGATGAACTTCGAACCGATGAAGAACCCGTGTCAGTTAGTCTGAGGCAAAACAAAGCTGGCGAAACAGTTTTGTTCAGTATGTCTCGATGAAACAGAGAAGTGAGGCTCTTCTTCAATGCTCTGTCTGTGAGAGAACAAGTGCACATCTATCCAATCCGAGTATAAAGGTGTTCAATAAGGGATGGTGAAAATATAACAGACAGAGAAGTCTTCTTTTGGTTTGATATAGTCGAGCTCTATCGGGCTTAGCAGCAAAGGAAATACTAGAAACAACTATGCAACATTAGCCCTCCAGCAGCAGGCAGACTTACTGCCATTCACTGTCTTTCTATACACAAACGATCCCGCTGATCGCATAATGTCATCTTCAGGCATCATGTTAGCAGTGATGCTAGCTCGCGTTGGACCAGCAATAAGCAGATAGTGATTATATGTCATTATATTTGGCAGATGCTGGATTCTACGTACAGAAAAGAGTAACTGGTCAGAAAAAAATGACTTTTTTTCATAATCGCTTGATGTGAAGAGTGTCAATAAATCAGGATCTGGCCCTCAGAAATGTCGAGTAGGCACTTGCTGGCGCGACACCTCCTCCGCGGCCTCATGTCAAAAGTCATCTAAGGGCCTCGAACTCATTTGCTTGTGATTAATTAATACTCCCACGTGCATGTAAATGTCACAAATGCCTGCACTGCAACTTTAGCAGGTATCAGCTCTACATACTTCACGTGTCTATGCAGCTGTGACGTAAATGATGTCATCCGATGTCCCAGAGGGTCTGTACACGACAAATAAAAAAACACGGATGAACACATTCGTATCGTATCCGGACACTTAATGTAGTACTGAGTGCACAATTTAAAAGGTCAGTATGCTTCTAGGGAAGAGCTCGTTGGTTCGGAGGACAGTCTGATATGTACGTCATATATTTCTTCATCTTTCCCAGTTGTGCGCACAATATCGAATAAATTGAATTCAATTACTCCAGACTCTCTGTTAATCGAGTCTTTCCGGATTTAACTGACTTGATCCGTGTTTCAATCACGCTGCACGTTGAGATGGACAATGGGAGGAAGGGGATTACATTAAAGGAGTTCAGTGATACGTTTCTGTGGAAACAGCTTTTCTTAGACGACAAGAACCCAAACTAAACGTCGCTCTTCTTCTTCTTCTGCTCCTTTTCTGTCAAATGAAATAAACATTGTGCAACCTTAAGGTGGCTGTGAAATGTTTTTTTCAAGGTTTGTATTGTCATGGTAAATACATGTAGTAGGGTGCAAAAGATACACACAAAAAAAACATTAATCCTTTTAGTTAGTTTAAACATTAGTATGTGATTTCTGCGTTATTATAATCTTTAGTGAAACGTACATCATCTTTCATCACCACGCAGCATCTTTGGGAAGTCCACACAAAAAGAAAGCAGAGGTAAGACAAGCACAAAGTTGTTTGGAGAGTTTCGAAATAGAAACTGATGAAATATGGATGATCTGGATTGTAGATGAGGAACAAGCCATTAATTTGTTCTGACGAAACTATCAATAGTAATACAGCAGCTGCATAAACCGCTGCCCTCAGCTGCCTGCAGTATCCCTGTGATCTCAGAGAAGTGCTTCCTCTGCTGCTTCAGAACGGAGGACAGGAAACGTGATTTTAGATGTTTGTAATGTAATCGAGGTAAAATACTGAAGAAAAGAATATTTTCCATGCATATTTGTAAATGTATTTTTGACACATTATATTTACTCTCTAAGGGAAAGTGGGGTTAAATAAGAATGATGACATAAATATTCTCCACGTACCGTGTTATATATTTGTGGTGCACAAGTGGAAAACATCAGATTATATCAAAAATAGATCATTTTTGGAAATATGCATGCTGCATACTGTACCTGCCTCATTACTTCATTATCTGCAGGGTGTGAAAACCTCCCTGGCAGTCAGTCATTTGCCAGATTTTCTATTGTGACTCATACTAATATTATTCAACCCCTTTATTTATTTATTTATTTTTGCATCTGCCTCTTTGACCTCTGCTACTTTGCTGCTCCCTGCCTAATCCTGTTGTTTGGCTGTGTTGACCTACCTGTTGCCAGACTGTGTTCTGCCTACTGACAAATTAAACTCTTATTTTTACCTGCCGACTGCTGCCTGTTGAGTCTGGTTACAGTTTATTATATCTGAACTGTCTTAAAAAATTGAGTTTTAGCTTTGCAAAGTTAATTTTGTCTTTACTACATGACAAAGATTACAAATGATGATAAATGCACAATGCAAATAGTGGTCAGATAATTGATTATGATTTATTTCCTGACATTTATGGGTTTTGTTTTGTTTTTTTTTTCTTAGATTTTAAGTATTTTTCTCTTTCTGATTAACTAAAGAAAACAAATTGGCACTTGCACAAAGTGAGATTGCATGCCATTTTTATCCTCTCCGCAATTAAAAACGAACGCAACACGGCCTTGTTATGTGGACGAGGGTTTCAATAGTCAAAGCGTCTCAAACCGAACAAAACAAAAAAGTTAAATACACTATATTTAGGCTATTTCTGCTATATTTATCAATGCATCCACTGAGCCACTCACAGTTTTATGACCTTGCTGCTTGACATAGTTTTAAAATAGCATGTGCAAACATAAGCCAATCGTGAGCCTCTGATGTGAATAAATCAAATCCAACATTAATTTTATGTTCCAGCCTTGGAACATAAAAACATAGATAAATTTCACCTTAACAGGCAGGTTGGCTGGTTAGTTAGCTGGCAAATAGTGGACTGAGCTGCAGGAGACTGCTGTTCACTTCTCATTTCCAACGTTGTGTCATGATTGGTTATCATAACGAAGACGAAACCACAAATCAAGTTATCATTTTAACGTCAAAAATGTGATATTTCCTTAACCTTTAACCAAGTTTGCTTGTGCATCAACCACCATAAAACGTGTATATTTTAACAGTGTGTGGATGTGTTGATCATTATTGCACAATAAGGGTCATAAACACACACACACACATAACTGGAAATCAGCCTAATTTTCACACCTGCAAATTAAAAACAGAAAGCATGACATCACTCTTCTGCCGATCTCATTAACACCATCGCAGGCACGCAATTTCCCAGAGTTCACTCTGAGGGAACACGGAGCGCCGCTTGCACAAAGGGTTCGTCAAGGTTACGAAGCTATCTTGTGCATGCACTGTATCTCCGATCAGTAACTGTATTGACTTTTCACACATTTTGTAACGGCCCTCTCTTTTGTCTCAGCAGTTGCACACGTTTAACTACAATCCATCTTCATGCTTCTGTCACACCGACCAGACTGCCCGTGTATCCTTTCGCATTACAATTTATCTTTCAATCGCTCTGCTATTCACACACCTAGACAACTCCTTCAAGAGTCGTGGATATCACTGACACTGTGGCCAACAAAAAAAAAAAAAAAAGATAATAAAATATCAAAAAGCAGACAATAAAAGCAGAGAGGGTCAGCTGACACTACATGACAGGTACTCAGGAGGGTCTAATAACTGAATATTAAAATGAAATGGCATTTCTTCAATCTACCTGCAATCTGGATGTTTAACAATATAGTTTTGACAGCCCAAGTCACGATAAATTCCCATCTATTTCCAGTATGAAGCTTAGTGGGGCGTCCCACAAAGCTACAGCACCCTAGTAAATTGGCAGATGCTGACAGTTCACCACTTCACTTTCCCTCAAATCTTAGACTTTGGATTTGTAAAGGAGAAAATGTGTGTGTGTGTGTGTGTGGCCACGCTCAGCAGGCAAGAGATAGTAAGAAAGATGACATTGCGGGTGGAAATCAAAACCAATTACAGGTTTGGGGTATTGGTTTTTCAGGGTTTTCTGGTAGCACCAGCGAGTGGGGAAAAAGACGGTAGAAAAAAGGAGGCTGGATTGAGGGAGTTGAGTGAGGACGTAGATGGCAGAGAAGGGAGTGAGCGCCCAGAAGTGCCTGTGAAAATCAGTGGCCCCCTGGGAGACCAGCTGAGCTCAATTACCAGGAGAATACAGTTGCAAAGGGAAGCCGAAAGGATACAGCATCGATCTGTCACACATTGACAGCAGGGAAGAGAGCGGCAGGCAGGGGTGGGGAGAAACAGAGTGAGAAAAAGAGATGAAATTGGAAAAGGGAGCAAGCCAGAATATATAGTGAGGTAAAGGAAGGTAGGCATGAGTGAGAAAAACAAATCCTGCTGTTAGTGGTGCATTATAATACCTTTTATCATGTGTGTGTGTGTGCTGTACGGTACATTTTGTCTTTGTCAACTACCAGTTGCAAACTCCTGATTTTTGAGTCTTTTCTTTTACTCAAGTAACATGTTTGGTTGCAGGGTGCAACCTTTTAGGCTCATCACTTAGTTATTAAAACCATCAGTTATTAAAACCAATTTTACAAACTCGCGATTCTTAAATTCTTAACTGAATTCATACGTGACATTTGGAAGTTGAAATATCAACTGTTTAAATGTTACTCTGACATTTCTCAAGGTGTTTCAAAGCTAAAAGGTAATTATCATTATTCTTGTCTATTAAAGAATAAATTATTTATTAAAGCACAACACTAATTATGAAATATCCATCATATTTTCCTATTCGTTTAAAATCATGTCTATTAATCTTACCTTTCTCATATGCTCCTCCTGCTCTGCGGACAGTAAAACATAAATTTAAATCATCTTTTTTCTCGTGAACCTGTAACTTGTGCAGAGTCATCACACTCGCTGATGTGTCTGTAGAAGTAATGACGCAGCACCGTAACCTTCCCGGACTCGACCACCCGTGAAGGATTATCAGGGAATATTTTAATTATTGAACCGGACATTTGAGTAGAACATGAGTAGAATATGTTATACTGAAAGTAAAGTGTGGGGAACCTTTTTAAGATTAAACTGGGAGGGTTGCTGGGAGGAAAACATGGCACGACATTTACAAAACGGTCTTTAGCTTGTAACGTTTTTACATCTTAACCCTTATTATACATCATTTATGACCATTTCTGTTGCTTTAAGGTAGAAAACCTAAATAATGTGCAAGTGTGTGTGTCAGTAGAGACGAATGTAGGTGCAGAAAAACTTATAAAACATATGAATTACGTAAAAGCGAGAGCGAAAGCAAATCTGACCTGATCTGATCGTGCAACATGAAACTTTGCAGGTTTTATGATTACATAACTTGTAAAAAAATATATTTTGCTTAACTGAGCTGTATTTTTATTCCAGAGATCCCTGAAAAAAGAGCCCTAAATTAAATTCTCCATCATGGACCAGAATAAACAAAATTGCAAACAAATCTTGTATGTCTTTTATGCAGATTTGATGAGAACGTGTTGGACTCGCGAGTTTGTTTCAGGCCCCCGAGGCGAAGCAACGGCTGCTCGCCAAGGATGATCTACGGCTGGCTGATTGGCTGCCGCTGTGCTTCGCCATAATGGCCTCCAAGATGTTGCATGCAATGTGCATCCTGCATTCACCTGATCATGAATCATTTTCTGAAAGGATTCCTGCTAATATAAACAGTGTTAAGGACACGTTGCATGTTTTGTGTTAATAACAACGACCCAAAGACATCTCTGAACGTGCTCAGCTGTCTTTTTTTTTTCTGTTTCTTGAGCGTTACAGAGGCCATAGAAAATTGCACAATCTGCAAAAAGAAATTAATTTTTTTTTTGCTATTTTAAAATGAATGGAGGCATTGTAGCCGCAGGTGTTGGCTCGGGCTCATTTTCAGATGCAATTATTAGATTGGATCAGGAGGGTACGTGAGTAATCAGTTGTGGAAAATCAGTTTTTCATAGGGTTATGATAGCACCCACTGTCTCATGGAGCTGAAGCAGCAGACATTCAAATAACTAGTGTGTTTAAGGAGGAGACAGTCACACTTGATTGCTGACGGATCCCCTGCAGCATGTTTTTTTTATTTATTTATTTATTTTTTTCTGTCTCTAATGAGGTTGTCTTTTATGAAGAAGAAATTGTCAAAATTGTGTTTTTCAAGGCTTTAAAAATGATAGAAATCCAGTCAAAGGATCAGTACTGTAAAATACAGCGATCGAAACAGAAGCAGAAGAACAAAAGCAGTTGTATTTGGTTAAAGGGGACATATCATGCATATTTACAGGTCATTATTTTAGTTCTGGGAAATCTACTACTGTATTAGATGAAGTGATTTACAGTTAAAAATACTAAATTTAGCTTATACCGGCCTTTTAAGCAGCCCCCCTACAGTTCAGACTGTATGAAACAGGCCGTTTTTAGCTCCTGCATATTTACAGATGCCCCGCCCCTCCCGCTGAGTCCGCTCTGTTCTGATTGGTTAGCCAGAAGGTTGTGGACTATAACCATGTTTAGCATAGAAAATCACACACACAAAAAAAAAGCATATGTCACCTTTGCTAGTTGCCAGTAAAAATTTAATACAATAGCCTACAAAATTCATCCCGTTTGTGAAGCTTATGGCTTCTTCACTGAGGTGTCATCTCTTCATTTTACAAGACTCATTACAAACTTTTATTACTCTCATACGTATAAAATCTTCCCTGCGTGACTCTTTACTGTCTCTCTTTAATTTTATCAGGAAAAAGCACAATAGAAGCTCATCCAAATTTCCAGGTTTGTAAATGCAATGGCTCTTGTGCCTTTTCCAGCTCTCTGCTCTTCATCAGAAACTGTTTGGGATCCTGCAGTGAGTCATGAAGATTAAATGACCTCTCATGGAAGTGATATGGACATTTAGTCACACCGGTATTCATTTGTCTTTCGCGTGTTGAGCTTGAAAATATTGTGCAGATGTTCATTCATTCACTGACATTCCTCCAGGGGCAACTTTGAATGTATGGACTTCACTTTTTGTTCCAGCACCTCGTTGGGATCGGGACGTGTTTGGTTTTATTCTGCTGACTTCTCAGATTTCGACAGTGATCCTGATTGGTTATGAAAACAAGCATATCAGAACCAAACACGCTGAGATTTTCTACGTATGTGACAGGTTTGACACCGCTCTCGCTCCACCACCTCTCTGGACTACATCCAGTCTGCTTGTTATTTTTCATACCTCTGCTTAAGCAACTGTGGCCTTCAGGCAGGGATGTGTATAGTTTTGATGTTAATTATCCAAGGTGCATAAATATTTAGCCAAAAAAAGATTATTTAAAAGTGTCCCCTACAGAAAGCAGCAGCTGGGCACTAATTATGAAGACAAATAGAGCTTTATTGCTTATTAAAGGGCTAATCCTGCCTTTTTACTTAACGTATAACATATTTGTTATTTACATGCATCCACACACACAGCCGCACACTAGAAAAATCTATCCTTCCCCAACTACACTACTCAATACCTCATCTAGATACGGAAATTACAGGGAATTTGGCCTTCAACATTCAAATCTGACATCATGACGCGTCCATTCTCTCACGCAGACAGCTTCAATAGCCCTGATCATCTTGAAAGTTTAATATAGCAAAAGCATAACTGCCAGTGACGATCCAGCCTGGCTTTCATTATCGTGTCCTCGGGACAGAAGTGATTATGCGTGGAAGTAATGCGACATCTTCAAAAAAAAAAAAAAAAAAAAAAGGCTTTGAATAACAGCCTGTGTTCATGCATGAATGGAAAAGATAAAAAAATAAAAGAAATACTACAATAGAATTCAAGCTTTTGTTGACGGTGAATGCAGCAGTGAATTATGGGAGGAGGTGCAATACATTTGTCTTTCAAGTAAGTGTAAAAAGAAGTGTATACTGTTTATTGTTTATTAATGTGGCGATCGCAATCACAATACTTAAATATACCGAACACTGCAGGAAATTTATTTTGATTGCAAAAGAGGAAAAGTGTGACGTTGCAATCCTGCTTATACCCAGTGTGCATATTTCCATGTGTGTAATGTTTACTCACCGAGTGTGTCTGTGTCTGTCTGTGTGTGTGTATGTGTGTGTCACATCGCTCGAGGACCCCGGAGACATCAGGTGATGTTTTGGGTGTGTGAAAGTGTTGGATGATACAGCTGCAAGCTACTTGTCTTGTCCCTGGATAGACTTTGAATAATTTAATGTACCGATCACTCAAACCCGGTATGGCTCATCAGAAATTCATCTAACTGTCTGAGGAATTGGCCAGCTGCAATGTTCTCTCCCTATTTCGAAAATAGAAAACACGACCGTGTATAGAAAAAAATGCAAGAGACTGCAGTATGCTGAATATCAAACGTGGACTTATTCCAGAAAATATCTCCCAACCTATAAGCCCATCCAACATTTACATTCTTGGGCCGATAATAAAAGTTAGAAAAAATATATATATCCTTTTAGTTCTTTCTTAATTGTTTCTACACTTACTCATCAAAAGAGATCTGTTCAAAGTCACAGTTCACTGCTCAGACTATGTCTCCTGTTCAAAGGATCTCCTCACACCTCTTTGGTCAATGCTACCAAATGCGATTTGTTCCCCTACAAGCGTATTTTGCAGTGCACATACAACTCGTCTGCATAAAGATATTTTGCAATCTTCGAAAAAAAAAATGTTTTTGGATTATTTTGCCATGTTTGACTTTACTCGTTGTACTCGTTTTCTTACTGTTGTACAGTTATAGCAGTGGTGCCCAAACTTATCACATAAACACACCCTCAGAAAGGAATATAATTCATTTAATTAATATAAAACTAGCGTACGTGACATTTAACCAGCATTTGTACAACTTTTAATTAGAACCACTGGATATTTGTCTTATTCATAACCCCTGTACTGTGTTAATATAATCTGCTTCCAACATATTTTCTCAAAAATCGCATCTCTACTGTACGTTTAAAATCTCCTTTGAGAATACAAAGAACCCCGAGAAGTTAGACCTAAACTGGAAATTCATATAAAACGAGGAGCGAGAGGCGTCCTTCACTCTCTGATCGATCCACACACCGACTCCCACCTGCGTTCACTGTCTGTTTGTGTTCATTGATTGGTTGATTTTATTTCCCAGCTCACCGTATGCGACTCTAAGGAAATGCAAGTTCTGATCAATCAATATTCATATGGTTATGAGGTTCAAAACTATTATACGGCGGGATATTTGTGTTTTAATTTTTTTAAACTGCTCTCTGTGCAGATTACGCTTCACTAATCAACGACAGAGGAGGTGTCTGTGTTGATTGATACGTCATTGATTGATGTTGTAACTCTGGGGTGCATCAGTGGGAACCACTGAGTTGGAGACAAATATGCACATAATATATAGGAGCAAGAGATATAAGACCTGCATCAGTTATTGAAAAAGAAAATAAAAATAGGTACAATAAAATAGCCATTTTCAGCTCTGTATGTGATAACACGAGCCCTCCAGCTTCTCTATTCCTTGTTACCTTTTTATCCTCGCCTCCTTAGTTCCTTCTGGACCAATTTCGCACGGCGGTAATTACAAAAACAGAAAATGCTTTTGGACGCTGTAAGCTTCTGGACAGCGGCAGATAAGAGAGACTTCTGGGCTGCATAATGGTTCAGGATTAACCTGCCTTACACCCTGATTTTTCCTTATAATAAAGTAAAGAAGCTGACAGGAATATAATGAACGGAAGATCACAAAAAAAAAAAATCACTCAGTATGGATATTAAATCACACCGAATAGTCTTTATTCAAAATCTAAATTACACCGAATCGGTTTTTAGGACGTTTTGCTTGGTGAATAAAAAGTCAAGAAACGAGACAACATAGTTTCTTGAAACAATCACAAATATTATAATAAAATAAACTTATCTGATGTGGAAAATATAAATAACAGAAAACCACAACAAGCCCAGTATGTCCCCTTTAATATTTTTGTCTTAAAACCTCCATTTATCATGTACAACAACTTGTGGAGGACATAACAACCACTGAGGAAGTACAGTTGAGAGTAAAATCAATAAATCAATGTTCACATAAGCATACAGGTCACTGCCGATAGTAATACTGAAAAGACACTAACCATCAGGCTTTGTTTTTAAGTGGATCTCAACAGTGTTCAGTATTTCCAGGAAACAGAAGCAGGACCGTGTCTGTGACCTTGATCATTGACCCAGACTGTTTCTAGAGACAAAGGACATGATTTACAGATAACACACACGCACATATGCATATACTGTACACACACATATGCACACACTAGTACCGTCCCTGTCTACTTAGCCATGTGGTTAATATTCACTGGTGCATGTCATTGTGTCTGGGGAAGGGAGACAAAGGTTAATGATGGGGTAAAGGGCCAAAGCTTTCCTCCCCTGCGTGCACTTTGTACCCGTTTTTCCCTGAAGATGAAAAACAGAAAACAAACCACAAAGCTCAACGGGGACAACAATGGATGTACGGCGTGTGTGTGCATGACATAATGAAAACAAACACTCATTATTTGGGGTTTTAATTTATTGCACAAGAAGAAGAAGAAGAATAAGCGCTGGCTGTTGAGGGATCCGAGCAGTCAGACTATCATACAGGTTTGTTGCAAGGTCGTTCCAAGGTAACAATTCATTTGGTGAACACAATGTTGTACTGTTTGTCAGAAATGATGAAACATAGCTGCTAAAACAAGACCAAGTTGCAATAAACCGGAGTGACCTTTAACCTTTAAGTTACTGTTAGTGGCGACGTTTCAAATGTTGCTCTTTATCAGTTTTTAACTTGCTCGTCCCATCAGTTAACACATCAGGAAAAAGTAAAACATTTATAAATTAATATAATATTTTTTTTATTATTGTGGTTAACAGGCCATCCTAAACTGATACGATCTCCACAAACGATGCAACAATTCTTCAAGCATCATTTTGAGACATTTATTCCTGCTGTTGCTAATCATGGGTCATGGGCTAATCATGCTAATCATAGGTGCTGGATAGGTATTAAAAAAAACAAAAAAACAACTATGAAACGTTTTATCTCCCACAAATCAATACTTTGTGTACAGAAGATAAAGAGTATATTTAGTATTAATAGAGATTTAAAGTGTGTGTTTCCAGATGTTGTGGCGTTGTCACAAAAGTTAATCTAGGTTGAATGTTTTTGCTGGATATGCTTGCAGGGGTTTGATTTGCACCTCTGCTGCATCAAACACAAAGTGGCACATACATATTGCTACAGTAATAATCAAAGAGAATTAAAGTGTTTATCCTGCAGTGGGAACACATGTCTATCACAAATCAATCAACCAATTCAATTTAATTTCACTACTGACTCACTTCGTCTCAAATGAGCTACATCAGCTGAAGCTCGTGTTTCTTGACGATGTTGTTTGTTTGTTTGTTTGCAAAGAACTCGAAAAAGCATCTCCAGTGGAAAAAAATAAAAATAGTACTGGATCACCTACGAGTGGAGTATTCATAACCCCTAGTATGATGACGTTATTGTAAAATAAAATAAAAATAATAAATGTGACCCTCTCTTTCCACATACTGATCTTGATTTATTCCTGTTGTTGTTGTTGTTGTTGTCGTTGTTGTTTCCAGCAGACTCCTACATTTTATTTTTAGATAAGATGTACTTCTGAACAGGAAGTTATACTCTTTTTTTAAAATTAGTATCAATATGATATATTCAAAACATTTGACTATTCTTCAGTGAAATATGACAGATATGAGCCTCGGGGGTAATAAACAGCTCATTTAAGTTCGGTGTTAAACGAGGATAACAATATTTACCACGATGACTGACAGATAAAGATGTGTCCATATCTTGAAGGGAGTTTTTTCAGAAGCAGAAATCAATTTGACGCATATGTAATTGATACACGTGCTGTCGTTGAGTCCTAACAGTATGTTGGGATGTTGTTTAGCACTGGCCAGCGTTTGATGTGTCTCCATGTAGCCTCCTCCACATACATTACCTATGGGGGTGTTTTCTTCCTGCTTTAGCTCAGCAGTGCTGCTGGAATCAAACTGTATAAACGATGCAGTATTTCCTATAGCTCTCAACCCAAACATTACCTCTTTATCCCCACAACACGCCTTGTACAAAAATGTCCATAAACACACACAATAACACACTCAGCAACCCCCCCAAAATAAATCCATTCACTACTGAGAAGGTATCAGCAGTGTTTGCAAAGGAAAAGCAAACAAAATCTTGGCTCATTGGGGCATTTTAAACAGTAATTTCACTCTGTTTTTTGTTCTTTCTTTCCCCAGGTAGTTGTATGTAGCCATGTAGATATCGACCGTATTGGATAGAAAGTTGCTGCAATAAAAAGGTTTACAAACCTGCTGTTTCTCTTACGAATCTGTGGATTCGGATTTATTGTGATCTTAATCGTGTGCCAAAACACAATAAAAAAAAATATAGTCTGTTGTTACTACCAGCTGACTGTTTTGGCAGAAAAGTTGCCAAATACTTTAATTTTGTCAAAACAACATTTTTATTTTTTTTTCATTATGGTGAGAGAAAAGATAATTTGGATAGTATAAAAAATAAAATAAAAGAATTAAATTAAATTCGCCTTCATTCATTGGGGTGGCAGCAGAACTTTAAGAGGTAGATATCTGCCTCTAAAAATAAAAATAAAAATAAAAATAAAAATAAAAATAAAAATAAAAATAAAAATAAAAATAAAAATAAAAATAAAAATAAAAATAAAAATAAAAATAAAAATAAAAATAAAAATAAAAATAAAAATAAAAAATCCACTGCTGCTGATCCATTTTTCATATAGATGCAAACCATTCTGTGCACACTCATTCTCCCGGGAAGAAACCCATTGATTGTTGAAGCCCCGTGACCTTTCTCCCACCATCAGGCCACAATTTGACCATCCTGATAACTATTCTGTCATACACCCAGACGGTGTTGACAGTGAATTTAATGACTAACTGGATTATTAGGCCTTGATGAATGTCTTCACTCTGCTTAGTGCTTTTAATTAATTTAAACCGTCAACTATGCTGTTTTGTTTTGTTTTGGTTTGGTTTTTTTAAACAAGAAAAGATAGGAAATGTCATATTTGTATGGTGAATTACCCGAGCTATCTCAGGAGAACACAAGTCTCCATAAAGTCTGCAGTTTATTAAGTATATTGTTCAATGTCACCCATTCTGACTGCTGCTCATTGCACATGAGAAATGGGGATATGATAGAATAGGGGAAGGACCAAGGGACCTCTGTCATGAAACCAGCAAGAAAATTCATCTGTGCTGTCTTTGGGATACATTAGCTTGATGTGTGTGTGTGTGTGTGTGTGTGTGTGTGGTCTGTTTGTGTGTATAGGGAAGCAATAGGACCATATGTTGACAGAACGCTGTGCGGAGAGAAATTAAAAATCAATGTGTCCTCCTATCACCCAAGCTATTCTTCACTTTCATCACAAGCAGAGCTGACCTTTGACCTCCACAGACTGTTCATCATTAGATGCCAGAGCAGGAAAAAAGTCCCAAGAAACACTGTATCGACCTTGAAGTTTTTAAACTTGGCCATTAAATGAAAAATCCACATTAATCTCTCGAAGAAACCAAAACTATAAAAAATAAAAATAATCATTTCAAGTTGTAAAGAGATTTAAACACCTGCTCCTTGTCATTTTCGACGATCCATTTCAAGGACGGTTAGTGTATTTGTATCTGTAGTATGCAACAACAAAATGCAGTAATGGTTCATGCAGAGTAACACAAAGAAGAGTTGTCACGGTTGTTTATGATTTTACAACACTGTGATTAATGTTTGATTAGGTTTATGCACTAAAATAAGTTCTTTATTAAGTTTATAGGGAAACGTGGTGGTTTGGGGGGTACCATCATCACCATGGTTACAATAATAATCACATGGTCAATGGTTTTTAAAGGCCTCATGAGATAAAAAAATATTACTAGTTTTAATGTGTTGTTTATGTCACAGGTAAGACAATAAAAAAGCAATTGAGGAAGTTCAAAACAGTAGAAATTCAATATTCATGTTACAAACTGACATTGAAACTAATCGCAGGTATTTGATTAGTCAGCCAGCAGATAAATATTAGCTCTAAAGTCATATTTCTGTCCACCTCACAAATATGTGATCAATAGTCACTCACCTTTTAGCTCTGTTTTTGGTCTCCTCCAACTTCCAAAAAGAAAAGATTTGTCTCACGGCTCGTCGTTGTTCGATCCCGTATACGCGTGCAGACGCTGGTTTTTATTGACTCCTTTGAGATAATCAATATGATCATTAATCAAGTCCATTTACAGGCCTAAAGGTAAAGGAGGAGATTTCAGTTGAATGTTTTATGTGGAAGTGATGTGATGTAATGTTATTGAGAAGCGACTACCTTGTAAAGTATTACTGTACGTCTACTCTAAAGGCAGATTCTCATGTGTCCATAGAGCAAACATCACGAGCGCAGACCGCTACGGTAGGCTTTCCTAAAGGTCTCTGCGTCCTTGTATAAAATTGTATCCTGTCAAAGCATTTAAGAGCACCTTCAGTCTCCAACAAGTTATTATTATGATGTATGCCACTGTGTAAAATATAATATTATTACATCTTTGCCTTTGTTGTTTCACCGAAAACCTTTTCTATTCATTTCATTGTATCCGTTTGCTCTGCGAGTGAATGAATAACAAAACTAATTTCCATATTTTCTGTGTGGTTGATGTATGTAACGTATGTATGTTCACACTAAGGCACTCTGGATTCTCTCACCTCTCCATAACGCTGACAAACACCAATATGCAAACTGTTACCTCTGTGTTCTCAGTTGTTAGATAAATACAGTGAATGAATAGCAGATAATAGTCAGGTTGTTTAGTGTGTTCTCAATGGGAGCGGTATACAGTGTAGTGTACCTTAATGGCTGTAATATTTTCAGGAATAAAGGATTTGGTTGGAGAACATGTGAGGATAACGCTCTTTCATTGTGTGGGTGTCAGCTCTCACAAGAGTGAAGCATATAAGCTTCATATGAAAAGCCTCTCAAAATGTACAAATAAACCTTCCCAAACAGTGGAGACCTTGACCAAATTCAAACCTTCTTTTGATGGCTCTTGAAATGAAAGGATGGAACAAAAAAAAAAGATTATTCCTCCACAAATAAAGATATGAATCAGATGCACCAGGTCAGAGGAGACTAAACGAGCGTATCTGCTTTAGCTAGAAATGATTCTGATAATGGGTGGGTGGGTTTTATAAATCTTAAAAACATAATAGATCTCCCAATCACAATCGGATGATATAAAGTTATGAAAACTCTAGAAAAGAAGTTATGATTGACTCAGGAGCATTACACTGTGTTGTTATCATATTTAAAGGATAGAGCACATATGCAAGTCTAAGCCAACAATGAATTCATCCTACTTACAAGTATTGTGTGTATGTGTGTATCCAACATATAAAATCTGTGCTATTGACCTCCATTGTTGTCCAAATAAAACTATTGAAAACACGTCAGTAAGCCACACCGTTGCATTGGGTGACACGTTCCTTGGACAGCGGCATGTTAGCTCTCTGAATACTCGCTCTGAATTCAGAGTGGTATAGAAAAATGAAGTCTATGAAAAAAATAAATAAATAAATAAAATGTTGCCTAACACAAAGTAATTGGGGGAAAAAAAAAAAACTTGATCACTTCCAGGCCAAAGAGCATGTTACCCAGTGCAATGGTGTGGCTCATTGATTTTAATAGCATTTGGAAAAACAACAGGATACACACACACACACACACACACACATACAGATCAGTTCATTCTTGGTTTGGCTCTTATCCACCTTTTCCTCATCCAGCCTTTACGTTTTATTTTGACTCTAGCATAGTTGCATGCGTATGATACATATAGGGAATGATGAGAGTGGATTGCAACATATTGAAGGCTTAATTTTAGTAATAGATGAATCATTTCCTGTTGCTTTTGATGTGATCTTGTTTTTGTTTTCTTTTCCCACCCGGTGGACATTCATGCTCAAAAACACAGACACACTGGATTTGTGATGCGAGCCAAGAATAACATTATGCAAATAGCCATTGGAGTGTTTAATTGAGTCTTTGTATTAAAAAAAAAAAATCACTGTTTATCACCGACATGCTACATGCTTTCAGCATTTCAACCGTCCTTTTATGTCCCAGTCGTCCCAGTCGTCCCAGGTCCTATTGATGCACACAGACACACACATACATCCCTGTTGGTGATATTTTCAATAATATACTGAACTTTTCATGCAGCTCTGGTGTATAAATCTTCATTCTGCAGCATTCTTGATCATTATTGTTATTTTTTGACACTATTTGAAAATTTTGAAGTAGTCTCATAATAAATGTCCTTGTTAAACTGTGACACAAAGCGGTCTGTAATAAATTGTACAATATGTTATATGAGTATTTGATACATTATGGGTTTTTTTTAACTCAAAAACAAGTTGCATGAGCTCAGGTCAATAAGACCTAGGTGATAATATATGTATGATTATGGCTTTATAATCAGCTATAATGGGACAGTCATTTTGGTCAGGGGACATATGAATAATTAACATCGAAAAATCGATGCTTTGGTTACAATTGTAGATTTACATTGTGTGTGAAGGTAAAACATTGTCTGATGAAGTGAATTACAGACTGATATCTACATTTTTGCTTCAATATGCTGACGAAATGGTACCTTCTGTATTAGCTTTATCAGCAGCAATAACTCAAAGCAGTAACTGGCACATAAGCAGTGAGTGTGCAGTGAGCCAGCACTGGTATGTCTCACTGTACCGCAGCAGATGGAAGTGATGCGGTACTAAATCTGTCATGATAGAAAATCTAAAAATGAATTTGTTACCGACTTAATCTTAAGATGCATCTTGTTGCTTTATGATAATTGACCTGTTACTAGATAACAACAATTTACAAAGCAATATGTATCACAACTAACGGATCTAATACATTGTTCATCGATTCATATGAGAATAATGAAGCAAAGTGAAACTGAAATTCAATGTAAGTTTAATTGTGTGTGTGTGTGTGTGTGTGTGTGTGTGTGTGTGTGTGTGTGTAGCAAACAAATGCATATGAGGGAATGCTACTGATGCTGAGTATTTCACAGATGATATTCAGAGAATCAAAGTGAGTTGATGCTGCCATCTAGTGGATATTATCTGACATGACTTGGTAAAATATACAGTATTTCTATAAGGATGTTATATTCTACAAGATCTTTTTTTTAATCATCATCATCATTACAATAAAATAAACATATGAATTAAATAAAACACTACATTTCAATACACACAGAAAATGAAGGTTAAACAATCAAAAACATTCAAATTTTAAAGTGACTTTTTTTTATATTATATAGATAATTTGGGTTGTCTATAATGAGATTTATGATATAAGAAATAAAATAAAAAATTTTAAAATGAGAGCTTTAAATAAATCTATAGCCTGTCTGGAGCAAATGTAAACATTAAAACTATCACAAAAATGTAATATAAACCAATAAAATAAATTAAGAATAATACACATTATCTATCCTAGACCCTCATTTTGTATCTTGGCATTTTCAGTTCTTTTTTTTTTTTCTATTTCTACACAGTGCATGTTTATGAAAATCAATACAAAGAATAGGAACCAAATTACATAGCAGTTAATCTGCTTGTAATGAAAATTTGGAGAAATTATTGCAACTGCGATGAACTGTGTTTGTGCAGGATATTAAGAAAAAGTTCACATGTCAGACGATGAGACCGGCGGAAGAAGAAGAAGAGAGGAGAATCTCTCCATCGAGACACTAATCTGATTAGGATTATTTGACTCCTTTAGGTTAAACACAGTTTAAAACAAGCCCAAACAAATCAGAAACCCAAACATAGATCTGCTGTGACTTTTTCACCCTCAAGATTTTAATCCATACCTCAGACAAACAGTTTCATACCAATTCACTAATGCACTATATTTTTGGAGTTGCAAAATTAATTATCATTGATAATTGTCATCATCACTTTTTTAAATCTGCACATTTCCACATTTTGAATGCTAAATTTCTGTTGTAATGTAATGCTGTTATGTATTTCTGTTGAATCTGGGACATACTTACACCAGTTTTATTTTAACTAAATCTGAAATCAAAATTTGCAGAAATATACATGCATTTATACACCATATAATACTGCCATCAAATAGCAGTCTTGTTTTATTTCATCTTCATGTTGTCTTCTCTTTGGCAACATTTAAATAACCCTTGATCCCTTTAATTAAATCCTCTTAGAGACACACTGAATAAAACCTTCTCTAAACTTGCCCATGATGGAGTTGCTAATTTTAGATCCACCCTTGTATCTATTTAAGACCAAGGGTCCTGCTTTCCCCTGTGTTTGCCGACAGGCTGTCGTGTAATTTATTTCTGTGAATCTAGTTTCAAATTTTAAAAGAATAAGACACAACACAACATGTGCCAGAAGTGGATTTAATCTTTCTCATTTATCTAAAGATGTGTGTATGTGTGACATGAGTCAGTTGAGGTAGAGGGCACACTTCCACCCAGCTGCCAGAGTCTGTTTCTGCTCTTTGGTAGGCAGTTTGTAGTATGCTAATCTCATTGCAAAAAGATCTGTGGATCAAGCCTGACGCATAATGAGATCAACAAAAAGAAAAATAACCAGGTTCTTTAAGGTTACAGCAGAGGAGAATGTGCTGAAAAATCAATGCAAAAAAGAGCAGTAGAGTGTTGTCATACTGTTGTTTCACCAAAAGCTGTGCATAGGTAGCCAGATACCTGTTTCATGTGTTATTTATTTCACTAAATCAGTAAAGACTTTATATAAAACGATGCATACTGTATAGAATGAGTATTTCTGAAACTGTAAAATTCAATTAAAAGTTATTATTCGACACATAATACTATAATAAAAACTGGAAAAAAACATTTGCTTGCATCTCTAACTGGGATAAATCCTGCTGCATATGAAAAGGTCAGATAAGATAAGCATGGAGGAAGTCAACAGATGAGCCTACTAGGATTAACGAGCAGGCCTCTGTTTATTTATGCAGGTCATTGCCAGATCTTAAGTGATTCTTGACCCTTTGGCAGGTCGAACTCAGCCGGAGCAGGAGAAATGATGAAATCTTCAGTGAAAGTGTATCATCAGTGGAGACTTTTATGTATCTCTAAATTATCAAATTGCACTACGAAACAGTCAGGGGGAGAAAAAAAAGCATTTGGCACAGCAGCAGTCAGGGAATGAATGGGTGCCAAAGGAACATATATGCAGTTATATATATATCATATAAATCTTTGCCCAGATTGAGAGTGTGAGCAGTCTAAATTAGAAGAAGAAAAACGTAGATGCACAAATGTTCTCAGTATGTCCAATTAGTAAAACTATGCGGCTACCAACAAGTAATCACCAACTATTCTCCAAAAGACTCTGCCATGGTTAAGTTGACACACTGAGGAATCCTCTCAATCCATGCCTCCAACAGGATTTGTCTCCCTATAGTCTATCTGCGTAGCTAATGCAATCTAATTAAAAGAGATTGATATACCAATTCCAAATTAGCATGACCTAGAGCTTATAGGCTCTGGGCAGAAAAACAACACTGAGGCTGATTAAGAACTGACTCTGACAGACTCGGACAACGGCCGCGTGGCTGATAAATTCACTGACAAGAAGTCGTGTGTCTGTAAAGGCGCTTCAAAACAAAACTTTCACCATTTTGACTGATGCAGCAAGTTTATCAAAAGCTCTGTTTAAAAGTTTACTGATCTGGAATAAAAACTCAACAACGTTTTCAGTACTGTTTGCTAATGTTTTTACTGTTTGCTGATGATAATATGTTGTATTTTTCAGCTTGTTCTGCTGCCTCCAAGTTCCTAAAATATCAACGAATGCAGCTTTAATACTTAACATATTAACAGAACTTAACATTTTACCCATGTGTTGAATATTTGAGTTCAAGCTCAAGTTTATTTGTATTGCACAATATCATACAAAAGCAAATTGCTCTACACAATGATAGAACAGTAGAAAATAAATGATAGCATAAATATGCACCCATACACATTAACACTCACATCGTATTATTTTACCTTTTTTATTACCGGTGTCACTATGCTGTATGCCACACTATCACTACTACTATCTTGTCTATGAGTTTGTATATAGCTGCAAACCCAATTAAGTCAGAGAGAGGAAACCCCACCAACTTAATACCATAGTAATCCTGAGGCCACACTAATCACCTGTCTCATACGTAAACGTAGCTTTGGAATTCCCCTGGGTTATAAAAAACACCTGAGAGTACAAGTCTGGTTTCAAGTCTGGCCACACCATCGTGGAGCATTCGCTCAATGCCTGCAGGACTAAGAACTGCTAAATTAAAAGCCAGCCATGGGACAGACACAGCAAACAGAGAACACTGAGGAGATTGATGTCAAAGCACTTCAGGATATGTACAAAAAGTTTGTCATGGAGTGTCCAAGTGGAGTACTTTTTCTGCATGAGTTCAAGCGCTTCTTTGGTGTAGACCCAACAGGCGAAGCATCCGATTACGCGGAAAACATGTTTCGAGCGTTCGACAGAAATGGGGTGAGAGATTTCAACTTGTTACAGCCGTGCATACTTGTGTATCTTTACCAAAAAATGTGACCTAATTGTTTTCATTCAATCTGCCTTTCAGGACAATACAATTGATTTCCTTGAGTTTGTGGCGGCACTGAATCTTGTTTTTCGGGGAGACCTGGAGCATAAACTGCGCTGGTCGTTCAAGGTGTATGACAAAGACAGCAATGGCTATGTGGACAGGGATGAGCTGCGATCAATAATTGATGTAAGTCTATCTATATGTCAATTGCAAAGAAATCTGTGTAAAATGTGTGTTGGATGCAACTAAAATATTTCACTTCCTTAAATTCCCCTTTTATAAAACAGCATATTTTCAAGTCCAAATTCATCGATGTTCTCAGACAAGACAGACATGTTAAATTATTTTCATAATCATTTTATTTCCTCTGGTTTCTTGTTTCGCTCTGGGAAATGGCAGAGCCACTGTTTGGGTATTAGACTTCACCCTCTTTACTATCATGGATGATATAACTGAAGCCCTACATAACAAGCAGTGCAGCAGTGTATCTTTTTATAGACCTAATGCCTTTGATACTGTTGATCGCATTACGTTAACTTGATGTCTTTCTGAGCATACAGTTGTGTTGATCTGGTTATAGGCCCACTATTGTTTACTATATACATAAATTGCCTTGAACAAAATACTTTAAACTCAGCATTTCATTTCTATGCTGACGATACTGTCATCTATTTCTAACTTGAGCTAAATACCAATTCAATTTTTATTTTTTACTACTTAAAGAACTGTAAGATCAGCATTGTCAGAGAAGATTGTTACCAGAAATGGTCAACAAATGTAGCTGGTATTTACTTTTTAGGGTCTTTAATTGATGACCGTTTGTCTTTTAAGGAGAAAAAAACCTACTACTTGGTTTTTACAACAAGTGTTGCTTTTCTTTTTACATGAAATGGAAATCTTTTTAGCTGTCATTGGTTATGTAGTGATGTGTTGTACATGAATGGCTCTGCTCACTGTCTTCATATGCTGGATAGTGGGTATCATGGGGCTCTGAGATTCATTACTCCCCACTATGTATTATACACAGAAGTGAATAGGCATGCTTTATGTACATGCTGCCTCAGTTTCTGGTATGTTTTTTTATCTACATTCAATACATTCTTGGTAAAATTCCTACATACATACCGTTCTTCTCTTTTAAACTTGAAAAATAGGAATTATAATGTCCGTTCTTAGGATATCTTACAGTTTGTTGTTTCCAACGTTTGAAATCTGTGTTCAAATGTTTTGATCATTTTCCTGTTACTCTGTGTGCTTTCCATGCTATGTTGTTGTTGAAACTTTGTGTTGCTGCTATTCTTGGCCAGAAATCTTGGATCTCAATCAGACAAACCTGGTTAAATAAAGGCTAAATAAAAATAAACAAGCCTCAAATGACAGCAGCACAATGTGTCTTGACTCTTTGTGTTTTTTGTGATTTTTGTGCCTGCTCTGGCTTTCCTTCATGTGTTGTTGTATCCCTGGCCAGCCTGCTTTCTCCTCCACACTTTCTTCAACACCTGCCCTGCATTGGTCTTGTTAACCCTTTTCTGCTCCCTGTGTCCTCCACAGCCAATCAGCTCCCAGCCTGGCCTTGTGTCTTGCCATTTACTTGTTGCTTCATTAGTTCAGTTTGTATTTCTGTCATGTTGTCAGGACATTTTTTGTTGGTTCATTGTTCTATTTGCTTTCGTACTGTTTGGTTTGGTTTTGCCTGCATGCACCTCTGTATCCTGTATCTGGAATAAAGATATATTCTTCATTTCTTGCCACAACCTGCTTTCTGCATTCGGTTCCACTTGTGTTGCTCTTTCTGACAGTCGTTACTCAGTCTTGAATAAATCCATCCTAAACTTACATTCACACATATGTTTGGAGTTATTAGGCTAAAGACCATTTCTTAAAAAAAAATAAAAATAATTATGTCTGAAAGTCTGAAATCGTCAAATAGTTAACGAAGTGATCATAGTCATATTTTCAATCTGAAAGCGAGTTACAGATGATGAGACAGCAAATATGAAAACATGTGCATTATGGTACATCAGCTACTAACATAAACCACGACATCTGATACAAACTGAATCAAAATTATCTGATTAAGATAAAAGAAATTTATTTAAATATTGGCCTCAAAAAATAATTATCTGTATTCATTTTAGTGTATGTTGATTATTGGTTCAATAAATCAAGATAAACTTTCTAGTAATATGTTCATAAAAGAGCACTCAAGATGGTCAAAAATATTGCATATTACATTCATATTTGAAATAAATATCCAGGTATAAGACACAGATATAAGTGATCATAATAAATTTAATCTTTTGTATCTAAATATCAAATGATTTATCAGAGAAGTTTATTTTCACTTTCATTTTTTGTGAATGTTTGATTGTTGTCTTTGTTTTTGTATGTTGTACCTGTATGTGTACATATGTATATAGATATAATGAAAGAAAACAGGCTCGATATTAAGTTATTTACTGGATTATTTCTTCATATGTCTCCATATAGAGCATCTATCGGATAAAGAAAGGCACAAAGACAGACATGGGTGAATCACAGCCTACAGTAGACGAGGTTGTGGATCGAATATTTCAAGCCGTTGATATTGATAAAGATGGTAAGCATGATGTCACACCAACAAAGCACTGAAATCATTCTGAGAGCCACAATAGACAAAAACGAATAATGCATTGCTGCTTGCAGAGAATATTAATCCTGCTTTGACTGTTGTTGATCCACAGGTCACATTAACATGGGGGAGTTCATTAGAGGGGCACAGCAGGACCCATGGGTGCTCAACATGTTAAAGTTGGACATGAATCCCGCTGGATGGGTGATGGAGCAGAGGAGAAAGAGTGCACACTTCTGAAATGAAAGCACTACGGGCCTTTTTCAACATGCGGACAAAGGAAGAACAATCATGGCTAAAAATACACACTTTTAAGTATCTGTTTTACAGGAAGTCGGGATCATTTTAGACACTTATGTATTATATATTCAGAGACTGTGAACATTTAATTTAATCAGAAGTGGCAATGTATTATTTGGCTTTTATCAAAGACACAATACGGTAGCACTTTAAATCTCAGCAAGGACTCTAACATACAAACAGTATAAATGTACAAAAAAATATATGATTCCTTCATTTCATATCAGATTTCCATAACAGTTAAGTTGAATTATATTCTCTTTTAAAGCAGTGACTTTAAGCTTTTATTTTTATATATATATATATTTGTATTGCTTGTTAACTCAAGTCACGCCTTCTTGTTAGTAAGTGTCAATATATAATAGTGCAAATCACCAAATCATTAAGTATTATTATTCTGAATTTCTACCGTGAATAAAAGATATTAGGCAGGGGCGGAGCTAGACTCTCACCACAGAGGGTAAAGTCATTAATTCACAACTAAACTGTGATAATACCCGCCAACTAAAATCAACTCTGAGCCTGTTAGCTAACGTTATGTAATCTACAGTTTTAGATATGGTGAGTTTCTGCTCACACAGCAGGGTGCCAGACAAATGGGATTACAGCCCGGGTGATGAGTTTATCACAGCATAGATTGCTTTATTCATGATTACGAAGCATTCTTCTCCGATGATCAAATTCATTGTTCAAAGTTTGTTTTTTTTCTAAAAAACGATAACCAGTAAATGTATGCCTTTGTCAGGGGACGTTTGTGAATGTGCACATTTTGGAAAAAATCTCTGAATTGTGTTCCTTCATTTGATTTGTGGATGTGACTTTATATTGACATCATCTGAACATAATCGGTCATAATTACTTCGGCCGCTAGATGGCGTCTGTGACTCAAACGTTAACTGTAGGTCATTTTTGACCGCTAAAATTTACGACCTGTAGTGTCGTTTTCTTGAGAGGACAGGCTTGAAAGATTTAAAATCTCTGCTTTTCTATTCTTTTGCTTTTTTTTTTTTTTTACTGTTTTTTAATGTATGCTTTGTTTGCTTTTTTATGTAAATAATAACATTATTCTGACACAATTATAATGCACTGAACAAACAGAAATAAAGCCCATACTGTGTTTTGAACACCAACGAATTCTAGTTCAATAAAAAAACATGAGTCATTGTGTTAATATCTTTTTAATATTTCTACTGAAATGCATTTCTGTATTAGAAGTGTTCTGCATCATGTTCCCATACATGAGGTACAGGAACCATCTTCTACTGTCCCGCAGTGACAGAACACTATCAGTCACACCCATAATACCCTAAGATTTACAAAGCTAATCTAGCTCTACAGACTTACCTGAGCATTACCACAGTATATCAGTAATACTGTCCTTAGCAAAGCTCACTGCGTATGTGTACTGGAGGCTTCACGTTTCCACATCACACTTGTGTCAAGTTGAATACTGGACCACAATTGGATTTCCAAACGAGTTTTGATGTCATAAATCCTGCTCATAGGCCAACCCCTCAAAATCTGAGCACAGAGAAACATTTAACTTTCAGCAGATGAAGGTGAAAAGTTGTTAAACTTTGCATGTACAGTATATCAAGATGCTTCAAGGTTACTATGTGCAATGTGCTTCGAAATAAAAGTTGAAAGACGTGAAGAAATTAAAACATGGGTGACGAGAAGGAAAAGGGGAGATGATGTAATCACGTCAAGCCACTAGATGGAGCAACTGCGGTGTTTTGCAAGCTTTAGCTGATTCATAACAGTTCATATACTTTTTTTTTTCATTTGTGAATGCATGCATGCTTTTGAATTGCTGACTGCTTGGGTGATATAGAGTCCTCTTCTCACAGGCCAAGGTAGTAAAACATACCCACACAGGACAAAGACCTGATCCGTATGTCAAACTTGCAGCACATAGTGCCATTCATTCAGTCCCTAGTAAATTTAAAAATACGTGTTAGTGAAGTTTAAATATATCATTTTAAAGGCTTACCGACAACACACTCAGTTTAGAATATAAATAGTTGGCTCTTTGACTGTAGCACCAGTAAGATCAATATTGCACACCATTGGAAAGCGAACTGTATAAAGAGGAAGTAGTAAATGTGAAAAATGGTGGGGGAGGGCTTCACGTTGCTCTGTCGTAACTTAGCCCTCTTTGCTCACTTCCAGAGGAAATCACTCAACAAGACAACTGACTCAAAAACAGATGAAGGAAATATATGAAAGAAATGGCCTTTGAAAACAGTAGGCAACCTAAAATGTTCTTTTAAATATTTCTATAGTATTATGGTGTGTTATTATTGTTGGGATTGTTGACTTAGCTGCAATATAAGTTAAGGTGAGGAATGCACAGTGAAGTATTATGATCTTGAAGTCATTATTTCCTGAAAACAACACTTAACAAGTAAGGGAGAGACTTACTTCAAAATACCAAGAAAAGACAGCAGTTATGTTGTAAATATTAGCCATATGATGCTCTATTACCACAGACCACACACCTTGTAGCTGATGTCTCACCAAAATGATCTCTGTCTCTCTTCAACAGTATGTTTTACTTTTGCAAAACAGTGTTATTTCTCACCAAGATTATGTGCACATGAATGAACATGTAGACATTGTAAATCGCTTTTGCTGATTCAAATTGTTTCAAGCTGTTACTTTCGGCTCTGCTGAGGTTGAAAACAATAACAAAGAATCCTACATACTGGTCCTTTAATTTATCTACTATAAAGGAAAAATTCTGTCTGTATGTCCTTTAATTTTCTTAACAACAGTTCATCCGATGTACTTAACACTTGACAGGTTTATTGCTGGGGACGTAAGGAAGTGCAATGTCGAGTGTGAAGGTGTTGTATTTTGGAGGTATTATAAGAAAACATTTAGCGGATCTTGACCTCGCCAATATGGGGCCACAAATACCGGCAGAAATACCAACACTTCCATGAAGACCCACCCTACTCTGCTTCTGATTGGCTAGTAATCTTTGCCTTTGTTGGTTAGGTTTAGAGAGACATGGTTAGGGTAAGAATATTATGGTCAAAGATATAATATAAGAAGGTCTTTGTAGTATGCATGTGAAAAAAAAAAGAAATTGTTTTGGATGATTTGGATGTTAGAGTTAAGCCTCACTAGATGTTGATCTTAAATGTGATATATTGTGTCTTTTAATACGTTCTCATTCATAACACAGCAAACAGTTGGGAGGAATGGGACCTGTCAGGACAGAAACTGAAGTCCCTTCCTCAGGATCCTATAACACATGCAACAAAAGTGGACCTGCAGAGGAACAAACTAAAACGGGTCATTGGCATCTCCAAACTCAACAACCTGACAGAGCTCAATCTCTCCAGAAACAAGATAATGGAGTTTTCTCATGAAATGCAACACCTGCATAAACTAGAGATACTCTGCATGAACCAGAACAACATCAGATCGATTCCAGAGGGAATCTTTCCACATCTTAGGAGGCTAAAGTTCCTAAAACTCAACACCAATCGACTGGCCAAACTTCCCTCAGATATTAACCAGTGCACCAGTATCACGTACTTGGACCTTTCCAGGAACTGCTTGCAAAACATCCAACCCCTTGTTGGTCTCCAAAAATTAAAGGAACTTTTGGTTGAAAAGAACCAGTTGACTGAGCTCCCATCCCAGCTCTTCCAGAAGAGTAGTTGCGAGCTGACAGTGTTCAAGGCCTCAGGCAACCCGCTGAGATGCCCGCCAGAGGAGGTCTGCGTTGGAGGGGTCATGGACATCCAGAGCTATTTCCTTGAAATGGAAGAGAATCCAAACACACACAGTGCCTGGACAGTCAAGACCATGTTTCTGGGCTCCTCCATGGCAGGAAAGTCCACACTTTGCCGCAGCTTAAGGGAGGGGAAACCCATAGCAGTAGCAGTGGAGGACCGAACTGAGGGAATCGAGATCAGTCAACTGTACACACAGGAAATCCGGTTCCTTTTCTGGGACTTTGCGGGGCAGGAGGAGTACTACCTGACACACCATGTCTTCATCACACCACGGGCCCTTGTCATCCTTACTATTGATTTAGCCAGGTGAGAAAGTGTAACGGTATTGATTAATCATATTTGAATGCGGTGCTTTCTAAACTGATGACCTATGAATAATGGGCACAGGTTTAGCTTACTGTTAAAACTCTATTCAACCTATTCTCTGCTATGCCCTGTTCTGATACGGTTACCATATGGTTGCCAAATTAGCACCTATGTCACCATGTTTGCATTGACGTACAGTATTCAGCACATTAGCATGCTGACTCAAAACTCAGCCTCACAGAGCCACCAACAGGTATGATTTTGAAATGTGCCCATGATTTGATATTCATTTTTTTTTAATCAGCTACAGCATTGGAGACCCAGATTCCTTCAAAGACCAACTGTGGTTCTGGATAAACAACATACAGTTGCGTGTGCCAGATTCAGTGGTCCTCCTGGTGGGAACACACTGCGACCAGTGCCGAGACCAGGAGGAGGTGATGGAGAAAAAGAAAGACATCGAGGAGAAGGTCAAAACCATGCTGGCAAACAGGAGGATTGTTTTGAAATACCAGAAGAAAAATCTGGAGGAAAACTCACATGCTTCTTTCTTTACAGACCAGCTGGATGAGCTGGATTCCCTCCTGGAATATAATTTAAAGGTACTGATAAATGATGGGCATATGTTACTATTTTGGTATAATATATTTTTTGTTCCTACATTTGTTTTTTAGATTATTTGTACGGTTTGAATCATATTTATTTATTAAGCTTCTCCTACATGTTCATGTCCCTGTGTAATTATTCACATTTTTTTAATTTATTTTCATTTATTTTAAAACACACAATGTATAAATTGTGCTACTGTACCTTGCCTGTACAACCTTTCACAGCTGCCCTTTAACCTTTTTTGTTCAGGTTCTGGATCTCGTAACTCTCAACTGCAAAAGGACTGAGGATATTGCCAAACTTAAAAGTCATATTCTGACGTGCATTCAATCAGAGAGCACGTTTCTATGTGCCGAGAGCATCTTGCCGAAAAGTTATGAAGAAGTAGAGCAAGCCATCCATACCCTTGTTGCACTGCAAGAAATTCCCCAACACGGTAAGTCCATTTTAAACTCCAAGTACTGCACATTTAATCATTGAAATTATGTTCAAATTTTAAATTTCCTCATTGAAATCTGATTTTTTAAATATATATCAGGTATTATTTTGCTTGAAGAACTGAGTGATTTAATTCTGAACCATGTTGAAATGAGCCGAGAGAGTCTCCACTCCATGTTGCGATTCCTCCTACGATATCTGCACCGGATCGGGGTGATCATTTGGTACACAGACATTGATGCACTAAGTGACAGAGTGTTTATCCAGCCTTCATTTCTCATCTCAGTGTTCAAGGTCAGTAGGTTGCGAAATTATACCCATATATTTACACTATATATCTATATATACTTGTACATACATAGTCATCTGAACCTCATCACTATCAGGGTCATATTTACTACAGCCACTAGATGGCGTCTGTCACACAAACATAACTACACTGGACCTTCTGTTACCACAGAGCATTGTGAGACATGACCTGGTGCAGCAGCTGGAGGGGATCTCCAGAGACCTCCTCATGCAGGAGGGTGCTCTGGTGAAACAGAAGTACACCTGGGTGCATGACTTGACGTACAGAGGCATCCTGCAGAATGCGGCCATGCGCATCTTGGTCCGAAGACAGGTAGAGAAACTGGTCGTGGACGATGATGACCTGGTCAGAGAGGTGGTAGGAACCAAGAGGGAGGAAGGCATAATACTCACCCTACTGCAGCATTTTGAAGTGTGCCTCCCCGCTCTTGTCGGAAGCCCCCTGAACCCCCAAGCACCAGAGTTCATCCCCGGTGAGAAGCAGTCAGCCTGGGAGACAAAGAGAGACCCGGATGGAGCCTGTCTCTTCCCCATCTACCTTAAGGACAACCTCACTGTGAACCAGAAGTGGGGTGAGGACAAGCAAGATGATCTCAGTGTCCACATATACTTCCTTCCTGAGATTCCTTATGGCTTCTTCCACAGGTCAGGATAATTTCTGATCTCAATGAAACATTAAAATTTTTGTCACAAATAAACTTTCATAACTTGTATATATATGTACTTTATCTAATCACCAGAGCAATTATAAAGGCGTGCGTCCTGTACCCGACTCACTGGGTGGGGAGAGAGCAATGTCTCCTGTGCTGCGGAAACAGACTGGCTCTGGTGAGTCAGAGGAATAACGATGGAGACCTCTTCATAGAGATACGCTGCAGGAGACCCGAGAAAAATAATGGTAAAAACTTGTTATCACAATTTCATAATGAGACTGCACTGCAACAGCACAACACAGCTGTTTTTTTTTTTCTTTCCTCAGAGTTTCGACAGTTGTGGGATCTGATCTTGGCGTTGATGTCCAAGCTGTTTGTGTTGTCCAGGCAGTGGCCGGGACTGACCCAGCAGGTGCAGACACCCTGTCCAGAAAGAGGCTGTCCACACTACTTCACCTGGAGGGATTGGCAGGAGCTCAGCAACACTGACTTCTATAACCTGTAAGTGTCGGGTTAGAGTAGACTGTGTTTGTACCTCTCATGTATTATTATTACTTTTGAGTCACAGAGCTCCATATCTAAATATTTTATACTATATTTTATGTAGCAAAAATTTTTTTTTTTTGGTCTTTTTTAAACAGTGTGAAGGAGGACAAATTAGTTTGCCAGGGAGGCCATACACGACGGACGGAGCTGATTTTCCCAAAAGGTAAAATAAATATGTGTGTATATAATGTAAGATAAAGTAAAATAAAAAAATATGTTTACATTTGGTTTAATTTCTGACTCATTAAACATGTGTTTTTCCTCCAGTTCCCCTTTTGTAATTTAGGTAAAAAGAAAATTACATCATAAGAGAAAAACACAGCATCGACTTCATGAAAATGACTCCATATGTTCACCACGGAGATGTGACGTCATCAGGATTATGGCTATGATAACAATTTATTAACTTTGACAAGTATGAACATTTTGATGTTTTGGTAAAGATGCTTATTTACTTTATTTTTGTGTGCGACTGTAAATATAAAGAAAAACTGGAACCTCTGTCTCTGTCACAATATCCGCCTATTTAATCAGTGCAAAAAAAGTGTAAAAAGTGTAAAAAATGTCAAATTGTGGGGACTATTTCTTGGTCAATTTAATTAAATGTTGAACTTTTCCTTTAAATTGCTGAGCTCTGAGCATATGGCAACATCACTACATCAGATTCCAGCAGGGCAGCAAAATAAGCTGTCAGATGGTCACACAGCTTGTGTAGAAATCCACAGTTTCAACATATTATGAAATGAAAAAAAACCCCAGTGTATGCACAACCAAAGGTCACGTTGATTCAGTTGATTGGTTTTGTCTGTATAGTCACAAACAATAGATTTAGTAGTAGTGTACTACTGGTAAATGCAGACCAGTTAAAATGTTCCTCTCTTTCACTTCTGCTTTATGACAACTGTACACCTTCTTGTGTCAACACTATAAAAATTATATTGTCCCTTTTTTCATCATTGCTGTATTTTTTCTCATTATTTAAGTTTATGTGGTAGTTTTTTTTGTTTCACATGTCACAGAAAATACTGCTTATATATGCACAGATTATCATTAAAATTGTTTTATGAATCGATCCATATAATCCATGTTGACTTATTTCAATAGGTATATAGAGAATCTGTTTTATTAGTCTACTGATACATCATTTAAATAAGTAGTTGGATGTACAGTTTACATGTTGCAGTTCTGAATGTGATGTTTCGAGGTGAATCTACAAACATATTGAGCAAAAAAAAAAAAAAGGAGGAGAAACTTGAGAATTAATGTGGAAGGACAAGGGAGGTGTAGAATAGAAGAGGTGGGCGATACAGTATATGCAGGGTTTCTGTGTACAGCATTGCCATCTGCTGGTTTTCTGTAACGTGACTTCTTATTGGCCCCAGTTTTTGTTGATGGGTTTGTCAATATGTGGCAGTTTTGTTTATTTTATAATGTACAGCAAAAAAAAAAAAAAGAATAAATAATAATAATTTTCAACACTGTTGAATTAAATCTGAATTAAATAGGCTACAGTTGGTAAAATAAACCCACAGGAGAAATCAATATAGCCTATTGAATCGGATATTTCAAATGAGTCCAGTCAGCAGAGGAGAGAGGTGATGTACAGCACCTGTGTTTTTCATCCTCTCCCTCTTCTCAGCCCTCTCCTCTCTGTGGGAGCTCCTGCTGCCTTCATGCTCTCGTTGTAAATCAACCTTCTGAAAGTATACAGAAAATGCAACAGTGTGTGTTTTTTCAAGTTGTACAACTAGCATCTTGCTCATATAACATTTGCCATCATTTCTATTGGTTATAATAAGTGTTATCACAAATTTAGTAATTGCTAAAATGCATTGCTGCAAAATAAGTCCATTGGGGTTCTCTAGATGTTTAGCTCCTACAGTACCCCTGAAACATAGGTCAGGTATGGCATCCATTCAGGCACATTTTAAGACAGCCTGGTGCTGTGTTCGGGTCCTTTGTACCAGGAAGTGTTACATTGGTTAAAAGCAAAGGTAAACTACAAGGAAAGACAAGTTTTTGTGCAACTTTCATGTACTATATTTGTTGGTGGTGGGAAATCTTGAGTGAAAACACAAATGAACATTTAATTCATACCAAATTATTGTGTATATATATGTCATCATTATTTCATAGGGCCTATAAGCTACTCACAGGTCTAGTTGTACGCACACAAACACACAGCAATTTAGGCAAAATAGCCTATTTCAAGCTGTAGTACATGTAATCTAAATGTTTTGATTAAAGTTTAAATGCCCAAATATCTTTTTTGGAACAATGCGTAAGAAAACAATATATAAATGGAAATAAAAGTGGGAAACTACAGTTGCTAGTTCTGGTATCAAATATATTATATAGACATTTTGGGAAATGTCTTCTTATGAGAAGATCAAAACCACATCTAATTTTGTGTATTAATTATTATTAAAATGATGTAGTTTACCGGTACTATTTCTTTACGAACAACAGTTTATCCTTCCGCCGGGTACTTCTGTGCAGCGCCTTCTGGTTGCCCAGCAACATCACAGTAGCTACAAGCTAACGGCTGCGGTTTGCTAAGAAATAGTTAGCCTATAAGACGTAGCTCCTCATAAAACCACAACTTGTTTTTACTATCCGGTTTATGTGAAACAACCTGTTAATTAGTGAGCTTTTACAAGTGTTGTTAGAAAAGTGACAGACCCCATGCTAGCCGTTTAAGACAACATTAATGGCCTCCCTTGTCTATTTCCTAAAGAATGGTGAGCTATCTAAAACTAGCATAACTACAAGACAGCTAATAGGCTAAGAATATATCCCAAAATGTATCAAATATCTCCTTTTTAATGTTAACTATTCCAGTATCAAGGGAGTAAGAGCATTCGTTTTGAAATAACTTCAAAATTACCAATATTCATTTGTTGAACAGTTTAGCTGATTTTCCATTTTCCCACAGCCCCTGAAGGCAGCATTGTATCGCAGCATCGCCGGACCTCTCAGGTGTCTTCTACCGGGCGGCTGCACAGGAGTCAATGCAGGAATGATAACGGGGCTGCATGGCGGACAGAGAGAAGAGGAAAGCCAGTCCGCCACCTGGCCGCAACATCCAGGTGAACTCTCCGGCCAGCTTCAGGTAAGAGTCTTAAGAAGCCTGGAGAAGATCAAATACAGGCAGGACTGGAGTCTTTGAATGAGCGATGAGCCCAGCGCGGCTTTGCAGAGCTTAAGGTGCTGATGCTGGTTGCTGGCTGCTGGCTGCTGGTTGCTGGCTCCTCCGAGCCGCTGCCACTGCGTTTGGCCCCGATCAGCTTTGCGGATAAAAGTCGCATAGTGTTGTTGAGTCGCATGTTTTGTGTTTGGGCGTGTCTCTGTTTCCCAGAGGACTGAGAAAAGCTACGTGCTCCATATGCATCCACTTGACACTTAACATATATATATCGCTTATTTTTATAATCTGATCCAACCAAAAAACAACTGTGAGCAGTTTTATTATCTCCAGCTTTAAATGATGAGCTTTTATATATTATTGGCCTTCTAGGTTATGTGATATTTTTGCTGCTTTGCTTTCATCTGCGACAGCTTCATATTAAGTTTGTTAGGATATATTGCCATGTGTCCCTATAGTGACTTTACTGCATGTTTGATTTATTAATAGTTGGCATGTTGGCATGTATTATCACTATATTGTCCATTACAGTGGTTCAAATATGAGTGCAGGATTCATTAGTGGGTTTCCAGCAACCTTATTACAGCTGTTTTTAGTATCTGTTTTGCTTTGTTTGATATATATTGTTTGGATTTTGGTTTTTTTAATACTATCATTATGACATATAACATAGCCAATCTGTAGTCCCTTTATTTGAAAGGCCAGTTTAAACCTGGAGGCTTGTAAACAAACCAAAATAAATTTAAACCGGCCCTTGTTGTTGTTAAGAATAGCATATTTGTCTAAATATTAAAGTTTTGATTGTATTAATTAGTAGCTGAATCCACACATGTAATCAATTAAAATTGGTTAATTATTATATAAAACAATTAACAGTTGAGTATTTACCATTTTCATCAGTTTTATCTGTAATTCGAATCTGGTCAGACTGAACAGCTTGTATAAAGAATCACTTTGGGCTCTGTAGGAACATGACATTTCATTGTACAGAAACGATTAATAATCAGTTGCATCAAAAAAACATAATTGATAGGTTAATCAATACTGCAGAGTTATTAACACAGGTGATCAGTCAGAGGTTATTTAACCCACCGTTCAAATCACTGGAGGGATCAGCTGGATGAGGTATTAGCTGCATGGTTTTGCAGGCGGCTCTACAACCATCTTTCTTTAGATTTTCATCACAGCATCATTGAAGTCGCTGCAGCAGTGTTTGATCTTTCTGACAGAGAAATATATAAATATAATAAATAAATAAAAAACTGCCTCATGGGGAGGGGGCGGGGGCGTGACAAGCAATACAGTAGCGATTTCAACAGTGCAAAGACACAAACTGCAGCCCAAATGTACACAAAGTCTTGGCTTATTACTAAAATTTAAAAAACACAAGATATTAAAACACTAAAAATTTTCATCATCACACGTTAGGAGATTATTGATGATTATTTCAGATTTGTGGGGAAACCAGATAACCGGCAGCCCTGAAGTCGGCCCCGTCCCAGTGCAGCCATGTGTTGGTATGTTTTCCTCCACACACTGCGGTCGAATCCTCCGTCTCTCTCCAGCCTGCTGCTGTCAAAGTTGATCTCAGCCATATGTGCAAATACTGAGCTACTGTACGGGAGCAGTTCATGCTCAAAATTAGATTCAGTTTCTTCAGCGATTCAATGCGACCTCATTTTGAGGTGCCTAAAATTTTTCATGACTCCCGTCAACACAGAGAGAGAGAGAGGGAGTTACTAAGTTTGGGTACAACATGATGTTTTCAACAGTTTACACACAACTACATTTTACAGAAAGGATCATATATTTCAAACAGTTAAACTGAGTTAAATCATAGATCTCTAATATATTTTTTAAAACAAAGAAATGTATTATTACTTAATATTTCTGCATATCAAGTCCTTACTAAGCAGGATAATATCTAATCAAGACTGATGTTCCATATTAAATGATTTTGTGTGTTTTAGTTCAGTAGCTTGAAAGCTGGTTGAACTGTACCTTTAAAGGCTCCCACACTGCATTGATCATCTGTAGCACAAGAGGGCGTAGCAGGAGATTCTTTAACATTAGTGTGTGTGTGTGTGTGCGTGCTGTGGTGTATTATGGGAATAAATGGGGAACTCATGTTGACATCAGGGATGTGAAACCAGAGATCCCTCTTGGGGTAAAACCAATCTCTGTCATGTGCAATTCAATATTTTTCTTTTTTTTTTTAAATGACAGTATCAAATAGCAAATGAATAGGTGTATGAACAAACAAGAACCTTTTGAGTTATTACATTATCCTGCAGCTTTGAGAGTGCACTGTTACAGAGATGTGAGACGTGGTTTATTCAATGTAGACTGTAGTTAGCATGAATTATGTCATTATGTTCAGAAAATAAATAAATAAATCAGAAATCTTCTCCTCTTTTCTTTCATCTTCCAAATTGACGTGACTCTGCTGACAAGATGGATTCACAGGGTGTGAGATGTGAAAGGTGTGTGTGTGTCTGTGTGTGTGTGTGTGTGTGTGTGTGGATTATGTCTTTTATCCTCATTTAAATTGAGCTGATTTGAATTTCAGCTACAGTAGAAGCTGACAGAGTGGACACTAATTGCTCTGGTTGCACTTCCCCTCCTGCTGGTTATTTACTGCTGTAGTAAATACTGCTGAATCGGCACGTTCCACTGGATGGCACCTCCCCTTTTATACCTCTCTCTCTCGCCCTTTCTCGCTCTCTCTCTCTCTCTCTCTCTCTCTCTCTCTTTATCTCTCTCTCTCTTTATCTCTCTCACTTTCTCTCTCTATATCTATCTATTTCTCTCAATCTCTCTCAATCTCTCTCTATCTATCTCTCTATCTATCTCTCTATCTATCTATCTATCTATCTATCTATCTATCTATCTATCTATCTCTGTCTCTCTCTGTGTCTCTCTCTGTCTCTCTCTGTGTGTCTTTCTCTGTCTCTCTCTCTCACTGTCTCTCTCTCTCTCTCTGTGTCTCTCTCTCTCTCTCTCTCTCTCTCTATCTCTCTCTCACTGTCTCTCTCTCTCTCACTGTCTCTCTCTCTCTCACTGTCCCTCTCTCTGTCTCCGTCCTTCTCTGTCTCTCTCTCACTGTCTCTCTCTGTCTCTCTCTTTCACTGTACCTCTCTCTGTCTCTCTCTCTCTCTCTCTCTCACTGTCTCTCTCTGTCTTTTGCAGTTAATTAATTCTCAACAGTGGCCTCATTTACCAGGTCTGAATCAGGTATACAGTATATCAGAGGCAACTCCTTTATTTCAAATGATCTATTTTTAATAAATGTTATCTGATCCGCTCTTGTTTCAAGACAAACTGACATTTTGTTCAAGGAAATCAAAAATACATTATGAATGAATAAATGCATGTTTAGGCAGGAAATGTAAATAAAAATAATCATGGTGATTTTCTAGACTTCAGTTGTTTATTTCATCAGAACACAATGAGATTTACTTTGTGTTTCTTTATGTATTCTTTTCTAACTAAAATGATGAATTAACTCATTATTTTAGCATCAGTATGTTGAACCGTCTGGTACCGTGAATTTTGCTTGTTGCCTCGACCCACATGGATGCACATGGGTTAAATCGGCCTCTGCTGACGAGCTGAACAAGGGATTAAACGTAATTCACACACACACACACACACAGAGTCCTGGTATTCCTATATCTCTCTCTCTCTCTGTAATCCTCCTGCCTCTCTCGCCTTTACTTTTCGCTCTCAAATTTAAAATCACTGACTCTCAAAATACAGATCACTTACAGTTACTTGATAGCATTTGTCCTGATGTGTGATGTCACGTGGGGTAAATGTGTGAAGCTCTTCTGGTGTGTGTGTGTGTGTGTGTGTGTGTGTGTGTGTGTGCGTGCTCCATAGGTTCTGGCCGGTTGCCGAGGCCGTGCTGTATGGCCATATGGCTGCATGTTGGTAGCTCAGAGTTCAGAAAAAACAAGGATTTAGTGTCTTTGACCTTTTTTATAAAAGGACATTTTGAAGCTTGGAGTCAGCTTGGACCTGATACTGCAGCTGTATCAGGTCGTGATAGATGCTAATACTACCGTATATGCTTTTAAGCTTTAGTAAGTAATTTCTGACCCTGATATATTATCATGGTAGAAGACAGAATATTACACATCCAGCAGACACAGTGCAACATTAGCATCACATTACTGTCATGTTTCACACGTCCAGCACTCACTCTTCTGTTAGCTGTTAGCCGATAGATGTTCTACTTTCTTCACCTGCTAACATTGTCTGCCTGCCATTTTGTAGTGTACACTGGGTTTGTTACAGCTTGTTTGCACAAAACATCTGTCTGCTGCTGGAAGACAAATAAAAGATGTTAAAATGCTCCAAAGAAGTGAGCTGGGTGATGATAATATGTACGTTTGTCACAATCTCTTTTCTATTACATTTTGTAGTTTCATCCATTATTAATGCAGCTTCAACTGTTTTTTCGACAGCAGTTTGTTGGTGCTATAACATCTCTTTGTCAGCTAAAAATAGCTTTACAATATTACAGCACACATGCTTCGGCATCAGATGATGACAGGAGGTTTTAATGTCAGTGGTGTTTACAGGTTTAATGGGCTGCACAGTCCACTGTGCATATGCTCATTTCTACTCACACATTGATTTTTCTTTTGTGAGGAATCTTAACTACCTGCCAAAGCAAGCAAAGATTGGACTATTTTCCTTTATTACAACCTGTGTGATTTCTGACTTTTTATTTTTTAGTTGTCGCCTTTATTCCTAGTATTTACTGTCACTTGGCGAGTACAATCTTATCACAATTGATTGGAATGACGGTCAAAACTACAAACAAAAGACCCAATTTGTAATAATCCAGAAATCTCATTGAGAAGGATGAATGGAGACAGAGAGAAGGGAGAATTAGAGGGAGTACGTGATCAATCAATGGGCCTCATGAATAATTGAGCACTACTGTATTTTGCAGAGAGAGCGAGGAGTGGGCTTTCCGTAGCATCCGATGTTCTGCTAACACTAGCATTTTCCTGCCTTGGCATAGTAAATCAAACATCAGAGAGAACAAGAGGAGTAGATTATATAACACTACTCCTCTCTGGCAGCTTTAGCTCCTCTGCTTTAGATAATTTCTCCTCTACAGAAGAGCGGTAGCAGCAGGGCTCTGAATCGGACGCTTCTCCCATCAACCCGGGCGAGCTGCACCCCTCCTCCCCTCTCCTCCGGCTCTCTTCTTGCTTGCTCCTCCCTCCCTCCCTCCCTCCTTCCCTCTCTCCCTTCTTTCCTCCTTCACTTTCTAACCTCATTGCTCCTTCTCCTCCTCCTCCTCTCGGCTTTGGATGCCCTCCTCACTTACAGTATGGATTCGGGAGGGGAAGGAGGAGAGGGTTGGATGGAGGACCAGTGGGAAAAATGGTAGGGTATCTTTCTCATTCCTCTCTGTGTAATGTTTTTTTGCCGGCATGCAGTAACATGGCTGTGTGTGTGTGTGTGACCTTGTGTGTGTGTGTAACGGCTAACATGCTTTTTCTTGCAATATGTCATCTGCTTGCATGTTAAAGCTCAGGGCAGCCATGTCCTTGAAGGAAAGAGGTTGCATGTGGTTGTTTGTGTGTTTGTGTCTAAGAAGAGAGGTAGAGTGTGCAGCGTGTGTGAGGTTGCTGGTTTATGTTAACCAAAAATAGGACCAGATAAGCCACGGAGGAGAACGCACATCACACATAATGTTGGTGTATGTGTATAAAAGCATTGTAGGGATGGATTTGTGTCTCCAGAGTTTGTTTTCATACAGTGACTGATGAAGGGGGGGGGGGTTATCCGGGTGTGAAGCATCGGACAGAACTGTCCTGGTCCAGTACAGGTCTCGTCCTTGCAGGAGGGTGAAGCTGATGAATGAGACTCAGTGTGCAGCCTTGTAGTCTCTCAGCAGGAGCATAAATGTGTGAATTATTGGAGAGAAATTGAGAATTGAAAAGATATGCAAGGCTATACATGTGTCTGCTGTGAGGACTAAATTCTGGGTTTAATGTGTATGTTGTGTGATTGGTTCATTACACTGTAACATGAGATGAGTGTAAATATCCATAGTTGTGCCTGTCTTGCTTAAACTGATATAACAACAGATATTGCCATAAATAAATAAATAAAGTAAATCAGATTTGTAACATTTTTCTTTCTTTATTATTGCTGTTTATATAATTTATTTTACTAATTGGTAATTTTGGCATATAATCAATAACTCATTTGCATTTTCTCCACATTTTTCTCTTTACTTTCTGTTACTGAAAGCATTTTTCTGTTTTTTTAAGCAAGCAATATAACAACGTGTGGGTCTAAAAATCCGATCTCCTCTTCATACCCTGGTAATCTTTTTATTCATCAATATGCTATTAGTAAAAAAAAAAAAAAAAGATTACCCTTATCTATTATCTATATGTAGCCTTGTTTTCTATTTGTGAAGTAAAACTGCTAAATCAGTGTTATAGCGATAAAGAGTAATGAGCTGGTCGGACCCATCATGGCCTAAGTGCGAGGTCATGCTGTCCTTCATTAACACAACCAGAGATGCATGGCGAGGAGGCACAAACGCACCAATAAGCTGCCCTGTCATCCCCCACTGTCAGAGTAATGCAGGCGTTTATACCCAAATCCTCACTGAAACAAACCAAAACATCCACCCTGCAGTGTCACTGCCCTCTGATGTCATTTCACAACACAAACTGTAGACATAGTGTCTGAGATGTCAGGTTTCTGAAGGTATGTTTGAAACCTGGACATTTTCCATCCATAAAATCTAAATGTATTCAGCAGGTTATACAGTCAACTCTCAGACTTACCCTCCTTTAAGCCTTTAAGAATCATTATATCAGAGTTGAATCAGTGATACGTCTTAAAAACACAGCGTGTCTACCTGAGCAGGACTTCACATAGTTACAGAATCACACAGAGCCCATTTAAAAATCAAATTTATTGTAATTATTACTGGGATGGTGAGAGAAAGATCATACATTCGGAGAATGGGATCAGTGAATAGCGCATGAAATATTAAAATCACCTCTGGAGAGAACCCGAGGCTTAAGAGGCATTAGAAGTGAAATTAGCAAATGGGACTTTGACATCTTGTGGTAAAGACTTTATATTTTGAGAGACTACATCCCAAGTGGAGTCTGCAGTGGCCTCAACATTTAGGTATCATGGTCACTTCCTGCAACCTGTTGTGTTTTAGTGGCCTAAACCCAACAACATATGGCACACAAGTACTGAGCTTTGTGCACTCAAACTTCCACCCAAACTTTCTCCTTATGGTTTGCCCCGCTGAGTCGTATAAGGTTGCTGTAAGGTGTTGCCTTCAGATACCTGGAACGTCTTTAGGTGTCCTAAGTGCCAAAGTGATGATATCAGTGTCAGCCTGTTGTTACTATGGTCGGACTGATGCGCTGCGTCTCACTTTCAGTGATGACACAGTAGATGTGTCACAGGGATCTCTGACCTAGACAGCCCAGTCAGTCTGCTGAGTCAGCCTGCAGTGATCACCAAGTGTGTGTGTGTGTGTGAAAGATAATGGGTTTATGTAGTACACAAACGCAATCTCACATGAAAACTAATGAGGATATTTATGGTTCTGGGTGTAATGTTCATTCAGGAAAACCAAGATGTGGTCAAATCTCAAACGATATCTTTGAAAACGTCACACTTTGTCCGATTCTAAACCTGGCGATGTTTTCCATGAGTTTTGAGGTATAGATGTACCACAGATGTGTGGGACTGCTAACAATGTTTAAAATCTGGGTTCAGTGGCTCGGTAGCTCAATTGACAGCGTTGCGGTTGGGAAGGCGGCGAGTTGTCATGTCTTTGTGGCAGCACTCCTAAAGGCTAACAGGTCGTATATTGCTTGAGTACGTCGTGATGTCACAGAATCAGGTGTATTTACTTGTTACACAGCAGCTGTGATGTAACTGCAGCCTGTTTGATGTGAGCATGCTCGACATCATGCGCCCTGCACGCTACCCTGTGATGTCTGAGCCTTGAGGTGTGACAATGTAATTTGGTCTGTATTGTAACACTGTTGGTTTTTCTCTAGTGTCCGCCTCCCTACTTACCCACAATTCACTGCAGCAAAGGGGTCACCCTGTCCTGTTCCTGTTCAGGTGGTTTATCTCCTGGCACATCATTTTCTCCTCCCACAAGCTTTCTCCATTCATTTTTGTCCCAATGACACTGTCCGCTGCCCCTGTTTGCACTTTCCTATAGTCACAACACGATTCTTCTCCTCTCCTCTCCTCTCCTCTCCTCTCCTCTCTTCTCCTCTCCTCTCCTCTCCTCTCCTCTCCTCTCCTCTCCTCTCCTCTCCTCTTCCACCTTTCTCCTTTTTTTCTGTAAGTAATGCTGATAAGAGGGGTCCAATTGGCAGCAGATTGGCCAGGTTCCTTTCCTACGCATCTATCTTTCCTGATAGATGCGTAGGATTTTATTATTCAAAAGCAGGGCAGCGTTGCCAGACCAAAGCCCATCGATACAACACGGTCAAAACAAAACAAAAAAGAGTAGAGAGAAGATTGGCAGAGTTTTAAACTTGTTTGGCTTTTTAACAGGATATGTTAGATTTCTACCCTCACCATATCTAGCCTATTCCACCTCACAAAATCTATGATTAACTACTAGAAACTATGTACAGTAAATTTTGCTTTTGTTGTAAAAATGTACTAAAAAAATTTCAGACCTCTTATAACTTACTGATTGAATGATTCTAGTTACTAATGTTTATAGAGCAAAGTAATCTATTTGACCTAATTAGTGAATTAAGTGATATTTTTGGATGTTCAGAGTCAACGGTTGATGTCTTTCTATCAGGTTTTCATACTGCATCTTCTCTTCTGAGATATTTAAATCCCTATAGATTGCTAGGTTCTCTCTCTCTCTCTCTCTGTCTTTCTGTTTCTTTCTCCCTCCCTCTCTCTCTCTCTCGCTCTATCTCACTCTCCATTTCCATCCCGCAGCTCCTCTCCCCTGCCTCCTTCAGGGCCTCATTATAGAGGTAAACAGATGCTTCTACCCAGGCTATTTGACTCCCATACCCATCCTCCGACACGTGATAGCGGAGGAGACAGCTGCGGTGTAGCCAGAAATGACATTAGCATCATCCAGCAACAGGATGATTGTAGCTCTCCAGGTTCACCAGGTCTCTGACATCTCACTGTTATGCTCCTTGTGATCACTGTCAACTTCTCTTTCCTCCCGATAATAACATTTCCTTGCTCTCTGTCTCTGTCTGTTACGCCCAGGAGGCTGCAGGGTAAAGAGATAACAGGCAGACATAATTACAGATCTGGAAAAACCGAAGCATTGTTTAGCGGGAGCTAATTGAATCCTGCCACAGACAGCAGGACAGTACGCTTCCCTGCTTGACACTGGAGGGACGCCGCAAGACTTAACGAGACCGCCAAAATATAAATGAATCTGTAGTTTTTGAAGTCAGTGGACATTAGGTTTTACTGGTAGAGAAAACAATCACAATCAGTTACAGGGCAGTAAAATAAGTGATTTATGTTTCACTATGTGTTACTGCCACCAACTGACAACCGCTGAAATAGTCAGTTGGCAGGCATGTGTAAAACATACTGAATCTCTTTGTGCTTGTGTGTCCGAGTGCTCTTGACAACCACAACTGTCATACATTGTGGATGTATGATTAACTGTTATGTTGAGTTTGTGGTCAAATATATCGACAACAACAGGCTTGATTGTTATTACAGTTAGAGTGGATATTCATGGACCCCAGGTGATGAATCACAGTTTTTGGTTACCCTGGCCTATAGTCTAGTACCACTGTCACTGCTGACATATCCGCTTCTACACAATAAACTCCTGAAATTGACTTGAGTACATTCATGCTTTTCCCTCAAGATACTGATATTTTAAAATCTAGGTGCATTGCAAGCATTCCTGTTAAATCATAAACTTTCTTAAATATATATACACAGTTACATAAATGAGTTTTATCTCCACCCTGTCATGATTTTATTCACAGTAAGATCATAAACTGAGCTGATATCTGTGATCATGCGTGTTCCTTGTTTCTCACCACACACTGTCATTCATCTGTATGTGACTGTCACCAAACAGTAATACAACCCTGGTTCCTGGTTGTCATCCCCTTCTATCCTCTCTATGGACTGAACAAGGGTCTCCAACCAATGCTAACATCAAAATGCTGACATGCTGATGTTATGAAGGTACAATGCTTGCTAGCGTGTTAGCATTTGATAATCAACATAACGTACAGTTCAACTGAAGGTCAGTTTTTTAGTTAGTCATAAACAAAAGTAAATAATTTAAATATTCACCTCAATACCATAAACCCCAATTCAGATTATTAGGCATCATCTTCTGGAGACCATGATAACAGATTTTTTTTTTTTTTATCTAATCAAAGGGTCATACATATAGGAGGAAGCAATAATTTAATATATTTATTATTTTAGTGAACTCAAAACAGTAATGATTAAAGTTAAAACAACAGGTGTGTAACTTGAGAAGAGGCCATGTTTTGGCTCGGAGTTGACACCCTGTCAGACTGATTATTCGGTCAACAAGAGATTTGGAGATGTGCTGTGGCTGCAGATGAGTACTGAAGGATTAACAGTTTTTTTTTTTTCTCCCCCTATCTCTTCCTTTTCCTCTTCAACCGCCTTCTCACCCTGTAATCCTCCCCTTTAACCAGGTTGACCCATGACATCAGCCTGGATGAGTTTGAAGATGACGACCTGTCAGAGATTACAGAGATCACAGATGAGTGCGGGATGAGCCTCAACTGCAATGGTCCGGATATAAAGGTAAGCTGTCCACAAAAAAGGCTTGGTCATACTGTTTCATGAAATGAGCTTGATATTTTTACAAGACAGTCTTCCACCTATAAAGCAGTCTGACGTAACCAATGACCCCCTTTGTCCATCTGTCTAGGTTCTTCCAATCAGCAGTTCTTCATCTATAGATTTAGTGATTGGCTGCCTCTTTCCCAGCCAAGTGAACAAAGAAAAACAAAAAAACACATTTCAAATCGACAGTTTTTCTGAAATGTACCTGCAGCTCTGATTGGGAATTATACCTGGAGAGAGTTCAGTTAGAGCCGAACATTGAGCACAGTAAGGTGTAAAATCTGAGGATCACAATATTAAAGGATATTGCTGCAAAGTTTGGTACCTTTGGCCTTTCTGTACATGAATGCAGGGAAGTACCGTAAATAAAGATGCCACCACAGTAATGGTGGCATCTCCCTATAATACGTGACTGTAAGCTGTTCTACAAAGTGTACAGTTTTTCTGCTTTTCTAATGTTACTTTTGACAATGACGTCGTGGAGTTCGGGAAGAATATTACCTAGGCTAAGACACTGTCTAGGGGCTGCGGTGATTGCACAGAATAAATTAACTCAACTACCTGTAGCGTTAATGTGAATGCTACTGTCAATGCAGGTAGCAGCAGACTCCTGAGCCACTACGACCTGCCACCACAGTAATGGCAGCGATAGATGGCGAAACACAGAAATCAGTTGCTGCTGGTTTCATCTATAGGAAAATTAAGTCTCAAAGCGATTGTGCTGATGATCGTTTGTTTAAGTACATGGTGCCTTTTTTTAAAGGAATAGGTTGGCTGGTTTTCACATAGATTTTAATTTCTCACACACAGTTTTGTTTTGTTTTTTTTCATATGCAGGGGGGCATTAATGAGGCATTAATGAGGCCCTCTTGAAAAAAGCTTCAGTAATTGAAAGTGAGATAATGGGGTGAAAACAAAGACAAGGTGCTGATTATGTGCCAAAATACCTGTAAGAAAAAATGATAACTGGCTCATAGTACAATTTCACAGATTAAAAAAAAAAACTATTATGTCTGATTCGTTAATGCTCAAAATACACACCAATAGATTTCCAGATTATTTTTTTAAGTAATAAGCATGCAGTAATCGCCATTCTTAATGCTCATTTCATCAAATGTTATGAGACTCTCCTCTCTGTGGTGTTTGTCCTTAACAGCTGCTGCATTCTGCTTTCAGCCAGGAGAGGAAATAGACCCCCAGAGGCAGCAAGACCTGACAGACAGACAGCACCATAAAAATCTTGAGCCTGATTGCGTCTGATTGCCCCACTGCATCCTGGGAATCTAAATTATTCACTCTGAGCTGTTTACTTTTTGTTACTTTTTGAAGTGGAGAATTTTTATTTTGCAAAGAAAGTTTTTGGGACCACAGGCCCACCAGCCCCCCTGGTTTTTCCCAAATATTATTGGTGTAGAAATGAGCGGGTCATTAATGAAAACTGGAACAAGTCTGAAGTGCAACTATGAGAGATAGCTGTGTGGTGGTTCAGAGGGAGGGAATAAGCAGATGTAAATTTATTATTCTGTCAGATCTTTCCAGCTCTGTTACCACTGAAACCATCATCACCTCCTCCTCTGCTTCTGTAACCAAGGCAACAGGAGGGTCGAAGGGTTTTTTTTTTTTTCCGAACGGATGAAAGATTTTGTCTTCGCTTAATCACATTTCGTTCTTTTAGTGAGACAGTGACCTGACAGATGAGGAAAATTGCACTGATGTTACGGAGAGTTGGGTTTATTTTTATCCGGGGAGCTAATTATAACCCACATTATTGAATATGAGAGTTCTCTGCTGGAAGTGTGTGTGTGTGTGTGTGTGTGTGTGTGTGTGTGTGTGTGTGTGTGTGTGTGTGTGTGTGTGTGTGTGTGTGTGTGTGTGTGTGTGTGTGTGTGTGTGTGTGTGTGTGTGTGTGTGTGTGTGTGTATATTGATGACTCATTTAATTGCAGGGGCCACATAGAGATCAAAATCCAAAAATGACTCCTTGACTGGTAAAAATGAGGCAGGTCTGAGAACAGCAGCAGTAACAACAACAACAAAACTTACACTGTCCTTTTTTTTGTAGACTCACAAGTCTCTAAACTCTTGTGTCATTTTGTTTGTTTGTTTATATTCTGCATCATCTCTCTCAGTTTAGTTGTCCATTGGACACAGGCAGTGTCTCAGTCTTCTGCCCTCATTATGCATGTGGGTGCACACTTACAGTATGCAACAAGCTAAACACACTTACAACAAAGGTTGGAGACAGAGACTAGGTGTTTTGCTAGATGCAGGTATATTTTCATTGATAGTGATTTAGGGCTGCGACAATTAGTCAATTAATTTATTAACTGATTAATCAATCAACAGGAAAAAAATCGTTTTAGTTATTTAAGTAAAACAATGATTACAGTTGGGCGGACATTTTCTGACATTTTACAGACTTTACTAGATTAATCAAGAAAATAATCTGCAGATTGATCAATAATGTAATAATAGCAGCCGTATAGGGATTACAAATCAGAAAAAGATGACGATATCAACCAGAGATAAAGAGATTTTATGTAATTGTTTATGCCATATCAGTTTGGGAGTGTAATCATGAGCAGTAGAAGATATGAGGTACTTTGGCAGCTGCAATATCTCCACTAAACAAGAATGTCAAAAAACTGCTGGCAAAATGATGTTATTACATCTAAATGCACTCAAATATCTGGTATCACTTGCTAACAAACTGCTATGAATATGTAATGCAAAAAAAGTTGCTACTTTAGGCCGTTTATCTGATGTGACTACAGTGCTAGCAGTGGTCATTTTGAAATAAATAATACATGAATGCTTCTAAATTGGAATAACAGGAGCATTTCCTGCACTCACTACTCTATTTGGCCTCATCAAAGATTTGACAAAATAGTGAATATTAATGTCAAATTGCAACAGCTGGTTTCTACCAGCAACATCATGTTCAACAGAAACCAGCTGCTGGTGGCTGAACACTGTGAAACTGTAGACATGTAGACCCATAAATATAGGAGAGCAGACAGTCTAGATGTGTTATTAGGGATGGTTTGTGTGTTTTGTTTTGTTTTTTAGTTTAGTTAACAACACTACGTGTCAGTAGTGTTGAGATCTTTGTTAAGAAGGTGGAACAACCAGCAGCTAAGAGAGCTATAATAAGCCTATGGTCCATGTTTCTATAAATCTTTTCTTCTTCATTTTTCTAAGTTTGTCTTGAAAATCCGAGACGTGCGAAAAGATGTGTCAGATTGTTCTGACATGGAAACAATAAGTAATGACCAGTGACTGAATCAGCTGGGTCAGACAGACCCAGACAGACTTCTTTCAGTCATATTTAAGTTGTCATCACTGAGACACAGCTTTATCCTATATGCTTTCAATTTAAAAGTGCACAGTGTTTGATGGAGGGCCCGGCCTGTTGTATGAGGGGGTGGTGCTGCTTCAGTACATTAGGAGGGGGGGGGGCTTTTACTGTATGTACACACACATGCACACGGGTGGTGACCTCATCAGTGAGCTCATCGTCCTCAGGGAGTTCAGGATGCATCTTGTCTTATCAATAATGGACGGTCACATGGAAGGAGCATCACACAGCCCAGACAGGCGTGGTGTCTGCCTCGGTGGGAGGGCAATGACTGTGTGTGTGTGTGTGTATATTTCCATCTGTGTGTGCACATGGCCATAGCCATGAAGGGTTAATGTGGAGAGTGAAAGAGATTTGATACATGAAATGGCAAAATTAATTATCATGTCAACTTTCTGTGTGTGTGTGTCTGTGTGTGTGAGAGAGAGCAGAGTGCTTCCATGCATGTGTGAATGGATTTGATCAGCAGTCATTTGTCGTGTGCAAATGGTCACAGGACAAGATGCGGTCAGACAGATTGAGCAATTACATTAAGTAACCATGGAACCACACACACTATTCAGTAGCTTGTTATAAAATCGAGGCTGCCCCCTATTGTCACACTGTGAGACAGAGAATGCAATGTAAAACAAAAATGACAAATATGGTTATAAATGACCATAAACACATGCTATTCAAAGCATCATTACACTCAACTCGTGCAGTCTGAACCTTATCCAAAAGTTTTATTTTGTGATTCAGGACTAATGTGTGTATCAGTCATGTCATTTATTTTTTTCCAATTAATAATGGCAACAACATTTATTGAATTAAATCGGAGGAGTTTTTTTTTTTTTTTTTTTTTAACTCTTTAAAATGCTCAACTACATCGATTAAAAAAAAATAAACCCGGAGAGACAGAGAGAGGTAGAGAGACTGAGCGAGAGAGCAAAGGTGATATATAGAGAGAGACAGAAAGAGAGAAAGATCAAACAAAACACAGTACAAGAGTAAAAGGAGACCTATTTCCATGGCAACAGTGTCTCTCTCACCTACTGCACGTGTCAGAGCTGAAAATAAATGCAGCGTTCACACACACACTGTCTCCATGGTTACTGCTCACGTCATCTCATCCACACATGGTAACAGGAAAGAAGCTGCTTCATCAACACAAACAAAAACAGAGAAGCCCCGTGTAAATCATTAACTTTCATCTATGTGGTTGTTTATTGATATTCATGCATCCTCTGAGTAGATTAACCTGATATATTTTTAATGAATTTCACCTGGATGTTTGTAAAGTTTAAGACATTTAAAGTAAAAACAAATAGTCTAGATTTTTATTATTATTTTTTCATATTTCTCATATTCTCTGAGCAACAAATCCAACATAGTAAAACCATAACTTCAAATGATGGAAATATGATTTTATTTAACATACAATCCTTCAAAGTTTTAAAGATTTCAGGCATTTAATATCCCATTAAAATAATATGATATCAGTTAAATCTACATCTGCACTGAATCTACACCTTGTTTGTTTTGTTGATTGTATTGATTGTACAGGTTTTTAATTGTGGTCTTTTTTATCACTGGTAGCTCTCAGCAGCATTTTTTTTGCACTGACTCTGTGACTCACTGACTGTGTTTTTCTATTTGACTTGTTGGCTGTGTGATTCCCCAGCTCGGGCTGCTCTGATTGGACAAGAGCCGAGCATCACAGCATCTTCAGGGTAGCAGCATCTCATCAGCCTCCTCTTTATCACTGAGCCCCTCGTCTCCTAGCAACAGAGCCGGGGCTCTCTTAAAGGGACCAGCTATAAATTGAGGTCATAAAACATGAGAGGATGAGGAGAAACCCGTTGCATTAGGAGGTATCGATCTTATATGGGTGAAAAGGTGAATGCAAGAATAGTGAGGAGACAATAGGAATGAATTTTTTTTGGTAATCAAATATGACAATTTGCTGTATTTCCTTGTCTGACATGTTAGCAGGTTCAGTCTCTTTGGGTTGTGGACAGTTAGTCGAACTAAAAGACAGGTTTGATGACTTTCAGTGTTCTCTTGGTGGACCAAACACTTAATTTAATAATGGAGGAAGTACTCAGATTAATCAATAATTAAAATAATAATTAATTTAAATACATTTAAAAAGTTGCAGCCCTTTTAAGGAGGCAGTCCCTGGAATGGAAAGCACAACACCCAATTCAAAGGTCTCTCTCTCTCTCCCTCTCTCCCTCTCTCTCTCTCTCTGTCTCTCTCTCTCTCTCTCGAATGCACACAGGCCTCTTTCTTTCTTGACCGAGAGACCTCTGGATATCTGTGATGGCGTGTTTCGCTGCATACAAATGTGCTTGAAGGCAACATTCATCCAAAGGAATGACATTAACCTCCATTCCATTCACCCACTGTGAGTGAGTTAGCTCCCCGTCTGCAGCTGCGTACGCACGTTAATACCCGCACTGCTTCATTTACAAAGAAAAACACTGATACTAATCGTTATAATGCGATCATTCAACAGCAATGAGCTATGTCCATGTTGAAATGAACACATGTGCTGTCTTTTAATACCAACGCTTAGATACTGTGCACGCTATTTTGGCTTCAGCTTCAATGCTCAAAATGGTTATTGTCCAGACTGTAGTGAATGTTTTTTTATAATGGCAGGCGCGTTAACACAGACACAAAGAAAGCTTGTTCTTGTCAGCTGAATTTGACTAGCATATGTTCATTATATGCATGTTTGTGATTTGTCAGTTTACACATGTGGAGCAGAGAGGGTAGCTAAAGACTGTAATAGGCTTAACAGTGAATCTGGTGTCCATGTCAGAGCATCTACAGCAACAGTCAGAAGGAATTAGTGTGTGTGTGTGTGTGTGTGTGTGTGTGTGTGTGTGTGTGTGTGTGTGTGTGTGTGTGTGTGTGTGTGTGTGTGTGTGTGTGTGTGTGTGTGTGTGTGTGTGTGTGTGTGTGTGTGTGTGTGTGTGTGTGTGTGTGGCTGCAGGGATAGTGGTGGTAAGTGAAGTAGACTGTACTGCCCCACTGACCTCTGACTTACGCTGTCTCTCAGACGACGCTCGTCTTTGTCAGTTGCTTTGATTTCAGCAGTGACGTTAAAGACAATTTGAGTAAATCTCATCACTCATCAGTCCCTAAAAGTGACGACGGGTGGGACGATACATCAGTCACTACTTAATAGTTAACATGAACGCAACATCAGACTGGAAAATGAAGTGGGCGTGAAGTGGCCTTTACAGTTAGGATTATCGAGCAAGGCCAGGACTTAACCCCTGTACCATCTGTGCATGTCAAACAAAATTTAACAGCAGCCCCTGTAAAAGGACTGTGAAACTGAACAATGATTAGCACAGCAGAAGACGTTTTCATTGGTTCATTCACTGTATCACTGATGCTGGGAATAACCTCTGTAAGCAGAGCAGCTATGTGTTGGCAGTGAGAGTGTTACAGGCTGGAGACAGAGCAGCTTCTAATTGGCCGTCTCTATCTCCTCATCCCATCCACACGTTCTCTCTCTCTCTCTCTCTCGCTCTCTATTTCTCTCTCTGTCTGTTTCTGTTTCTCTGCCACGACTGACGGGATGTATCCTCCAATCCCTGCAGGGCCATGTGAGACGAGGAACCAATAGAGTGTCGGGGAGGGCCGAGCTGGGTGCCGTTGGCCAGCTCCAGGCAGAGATGCTGCATTTGGACCTCATTGACGGTGCTGACGGTTACCGCGGTGACAAAGAGTCCTTGAAGGCATCCGCCGTCGCACCCCCGGCAGTCATCAAGGACCCTGCAGCACCTGTTACCATGGATACTTACCGGCCCAAGAGACCCACGACCCTTAACCTTATCTCGATTGTGCCACGCACACAGGTAGAGCCTGAATTAACCTCATTAATCTCACACACACACACACAGTTTGTGACAGCTGAGTGATTATTAATCAAAGAGCAGAAGGAGGGGACGCATTATTCTTTCAGTGAATATTTTCATATCTGCCTGTCTGGATTCTTCCTCACACACAGATATGACATTTAATGTGGCATCACTACTGGATTCACTGTAACTGTTTATCTGACAGGATGTGTTCACTGGACTGAACAATAGCTTCAATTGTCAAGATTTGTTTTTTTCCCTTGGTGCCCATCTCTGTTTGTCTTTGCCTGCTGCTAGAGCTCGTGACTGTGTGTGTGTGTGTGGTTGTACTTCTAGATATGTGAGGACAAATTTGAACTCTGTCTCTCACATTTAGACTTATGAGGGTTAAGGACTTGATTTATGATTAAGGTAAGGGTTAGAGGCTAGGGAATCTATTATAATCAGTGAGGGTCCTCACAACAATACAAGTACACCCATGAGTGTGTGTGTTTGGGTGAGGCTGTGTTTGTGTTTGTGTGTGTGTGACGGTGTAGGTATGTGTGAGCATTCGTCACTGTCTGTTGATCTCATGTGTGTTACTCTGCTTCTCTCATACAGAGCTCAGGTCTATATTTTTCTTCAATGAATAGTAAACGTTTGTGTATCTGTATTCACTGCAGACTATGAGTTCAAGGAGAAAACACTCCATGTACACAAAATAACAAAGCAAAATCAATCTGTTGTCCTGCAAAATATGTCTAAAGAAGATTATTTTCTATCTATCTCTATCTAGCACTGATATATAAACACCTTAGACGTTGTTATATAGCTAACGTGCGCCTTCTTCGAGATATTGTGCAGCATTAACATTCATTATGACTCCTTTTTTTGTCAACCTGATAAATGAAAGTCTGATATTCACTTTTAGTTTTGGTCTCCATGAACTCTTGAGAAATACATCTCGCTCTTTCTGTCCACATCAGCTATGTGCTGAAACGGTTATCTGCTGCTGTTGGAAAAGGGGTTAATGAAAACATTGAAATAGTGAAACTGAATTTAGGAAGTTAATTGGGCTGCAAAAAAGTGCCTTAAAAGCTCCGTAGAGCTGCAGAGTTAAAGATAATTCTCTGTGCAGTCTCAATTGTGTGCAACGGTTTTCACTTTTCATTACATGTAGCCATTTGATCTATAGTTGATTTAAACATTTACAATATTAATTGACGAAAATAATTTTGATTAGACACATCATCACTTAAAACACATCTGCTGGTGTCTTCAACTGGCTCAACTAGCCACACCAACTTCAGCTGTCAATATAGTCGAGTCTTAATTGGAAGAAGTAATAACAATAATAATAATTTGTGGACGTGAAAAATGAATTCAAGGCAACTAAATGATTTTACACTTATATGTGCACTTTGATACCTGCCAGGCTCCATAGAGATGCCTCAATGATGGTACTTGTTACACAATATATAGAGCAGTGTATATGTACACACACCCCCACAGTGCAGGCTGTCAGCATGATCAACCAAGCAGCATTATATTTGTCTGCACTTTATTCTTCCACTTCTCCACTTTCCATGAGATGGAAGAAACACACTGTAGATGTTGTTGTGACTTTGTATGTGTGTGTGTGTGTGTGTGTGTGTGTGTGTGTGTGTGTGTGTGTGTGTGTGTTTGAGCTGTCAGGACAGGAAAGTATAAAGGAAATAATTGCTCTGAGATGTTTTTTTTCTTGGGAAGTCTTCCTGTCTCCTGGGATGTTGCACATTTTCTTCAGCAGCCAGAAAAAACTAGGACATAAAAAACAAAAAATAAACATTAATTGGGTGTTGGTTTTCTGGAGGTGGCCATGAAGTGTGAAGACATGACACAATAAATCAGATCTCATTATAATAATAACCATCAGCAGCAGATCTTGGGGGTCAGTTTGATTTCTGGACTCCTGGACTTGAATGCTTCTGGTGTAGTAAAAGCCTTTTGCTCCGTAACCTGTTAAATATTAAAACATATTCAGCAGAAAGTTAGAAATCCAGTCAGCCCACCTCGTCTACTTCAGTTAGTGACTTAGCCAGAGGTTTCCTACATTTCCCAGAATGCCTTTATTTCTTGCTCCTATGCGTTGTAGCGATTGGGCTCTGTTTACTCTTCTTCTACTCGATTTCTGGGATTTTTTTTTTCACTGTCGTTTTACCAGCTTTGTGGAAAGATAAAGCAGAGCTGACAGTGAAAACTGAGGTTAAGTAAGACGGTGCAGACAAAACTCAAATGAGATGAGATAGATGAGTCCTGATGATCTCCAAGCAGTCTTCCTCAGGCAGAGTACTATGACAGAAGAGCAGCGGGGGAGCTGGGTGACAGTTTCCAGGTCAGTGGATCAGTAAAAATGCAAAATATACATTTAGCTCTGCATCATTTAGCAGCGAGTAACAGACTTCTGTGGATGAACAAAAGCAGCTCTGAACACTAACTGGCTTCATGACGAGCAATGTTTTGCGGTTTTATTTTACAGACTGTTTGCATTGACAGTACTTGAATGAAATTATCCAGACAGACATCCATATCAGGAAGGATTCCTCCATCTTAATCCAAATCTGACTAATCTCTCATCTGGCCACGACACTGTCTGGCCAGGTCTATTTAAGTACTTGTGTTTGTGCATGTGAGTCGACAGACTAAACCCCAGTACAGCAATGGACATCAAGGGTTTGAAGTTCCATAATATATAAGCTGACAGTATGTAATCTGTACTGGGGGATGATTTTCATACAGAGATAGACAGATTTTTCCAGTATTTTTTAATAATAGTAAAAATTGTAAGTACAAGAAAGAAGAAAGTAGTGCAACACGAAAAAAACTCATAAACAAACCATCATGTTAGTCAAACTTTTTTTAAAACAGGAAATTAAATTGCACTGTCAACATATTCCCCAAACTGTAATGTAAACATCCTTCACAGTACAAGCTGACAAACTTGATCTGTGTTCCCAGATCTCAGTAATTATTTAGAGTACAATAACTGATTGAATTTTTTTACATTGAACAAAATGATAATTTGGTGAATTTGAGTCAAAAAAGGATGAATTACCAAACCTCTAGATTACATCTGATGCATGAAAGACAGAACCAATGCCATTGTGGTTTTAAGAGTAACTTCAGTAAACTGTGTGACATGCTGTTAGGGTCACTTCCATGTAGATCTGAATCATTAACAGACACACACACACACACACACACACACACACACCCTCACACACACTAACTGAGTCACGGCCCTGAGGACAGATATTTTTGTCACCATGGTAAAATAAATCTTCACTCCTCAGATCGATGCTGCAGTTTCCCCCCACCTGCTGATTCACTCGTTACCATGGCAACAGCTCTGTCTCCACCTGGTACACATATATGGGAAGTGAGTCATGCATCGGTGGGTGGGAAGTGGGCACATGGTCTTATTTTGGACAACACGTCATCGTCACAGGAGTTTCCACTTTTCTTCTGTTTAAAAAAAAAAAGTCCCCTTTACCATCTCTCTCCTGCAATGGCGGGCGGGGTATCAAACTAGTTCCTGGATTGTTAAAAGCAAGCAGCAAGTACATTTCCCCAGTTACATAAGTCTTATTTAAGTCTAGTAGACGGCGTTGGCTGTGTTGTGTTGACGTTTGTTGTTGTCTAATATAATACGGTGGCTAACCCACACAACACTATTGTTCTCAGTATGGTAAGATGTCTCCTCGCTGGTTGATTTAACATGAAGTGAATAAGGTAAATTTCAAACCTACCATTTTTATTTTTGCTAATTGCAAAGTTTGAAATTGTAGAAAAAGATAACATGTGTCTATAGAAACAGATAAAAAAGATATTTATTTATACAAATAAGAAGTAAAGATTTGCATAAACCGATCCTTCAGAATGTGAACGAGAGAAAAGGCTCTTGAGAAGTGTCATGGTTTCTACGAAAGGCTCCTTTCAGACTATCAACAGCTCCTCTAAAACATCCTAAAGATACCCCCACTGTGTGTGTGTGTCTGTGTGTGTCTGTGTGTGTGTGTGTGTGTGTGTGTGTTCCCAGTTGGGAAAAAGGTCTGGTTCCCTTTAAATGCACACCACGGAGCACAGACAAAAGAGTCCCTGCTCATTCAACAGAATAAAAGCTTTGTGTGTGTGTGTGTGTGTGTGTGTGTGTGCGTGTAAGTGTGTGTGTGAGAGAGAGAGAGAGAGAGAGACAAAAAGTTGTGTACATTGAGTTTCAGGATCCAGAACTCGGTGACTCTCTGTATCTCTTCATCTGGTTTTCTTCTTTTTTTCATACTTTCACAGGACACGTTAAACAACAACTCCTTTGGAAAGAAATACAGTTGGCAGGAGAAGGTTTCTGGCTCTTCCTCGCCTCTTAAAACAGGTGAGTTTTTCTTTCCCATGAGGCTTTAAGTTTAAATGTCTCATTTCTTTGATGTTACCTGGGATGTTTAGAGCAAAATCTCTGCCAATATTCACCCGCGTACTACTATCAGACCAGATGAAAGTATGTGTGATTTGCACTGAATCTGGTAGACTCTCTTAGATTCTTGGGAGACAGTGTTAAGGTTTGGATTATGCTAAGCTAAAATAGCTATCTATCGAGGCAATGTTGTAGCACTGTGTGTGTGTGCGTGTGTGTGTGTTAGTCAGTTTGAGGCTTAGCTAGCCAGCAGCTGTCACAAGTCATTGCTGCAGCTCTTTTCAGAGCATCATGTGAGGCGGTACTGGCCAAACCCGTTGCCAACAACACACCACTGTTGAGTGAAATATTCTTAGTTACTCTTAACAAATTTCAAAACACACTTAAACTAAACCTTTAAAAATCAGGAGGAAATTCTCTTTCGTTTATGCTGCACTCACACCATGTTGTTTAAGTAATGTTTCATCTGTACAATCTGCCACATTGACCTTTCAAAATCCAACATGGACTTTCCACCACACATGGAAAGCTTTGTCTTCATTTTCACATTCACCTTAGTTGCAAAATATCGAATATATATATATATAAAACTATAGAAGTTTTACACTAAACAATTTCAAGACTTGCTGTGATAAAACATGCAGATTTGTTAGTGAACACAACTGATGCCATTCACATGCAAACTAGCAAATGGCATCACATTGTCTGGCAAGCCCTAAAGACTCATCACAAGCCACTAAAGGTTTAATGTAAGGAGTCATCTGAGACGATTACGTTAAATTTTAAATTGCAGGTTAAAAGGATTCAGTGCAGAACAGGACTGTACGGGCACCACAACGAGTTCCTGGCTTTTATTTTTGAATATGATAAGGGTGGTTATTTCCAGTAAAGTAAGTTTGCATCAAATAGTAATGATGCGTTGCTGATTAACAGTCTTCCAAAAAATACAGATTTAAATTCCTTTAAAGGAGAGAAGAGACTGTATTTGAACACTCACTCAGACCACACCTGTGTTTTGCTGCCCTGTGGCTTCAGTGCTGCATCATCCACAATGAAATATCATGCCTGGATTTCCTGCCGATGGATTATGACATAACATGTCAATCACCTTCTTTTGGCTGTACTTGAATTGGATGAGTAAAAAGGGATTTAGCTGCATAATCCTAACATCCGTTACCTAACCGTTTCTACTTTTCTCTCTTCCTGTTTGTGCTTTGCCTTTTCCGTCTACCGTATCTGCCTTCACGCTTGTTTGTATATCTGTTCGTCGTCATGTATATTCACACTGTCTGTTTGTGTGGCCTTTGTGCGTGTTTGTGTGTCTGTGTCTGTGTTTGCATGGCTGTGTGCATGTTGTTGTGTTTGTCTACCTTTCCTCCAGGTGAGCTTACCCCTCCACGTGAGCACAGGTGTCTGAGCGACGAGGATAAAGTACAGGGCAGCGGGGCGCAGACCAAAGACCGAGGCACGTCCACTGATGCCCCCTGCAGACACAGCCACACCTCTGGACACTCGCACGGCTCGTCCGTAGCGGCGGTGACGCGCTCCAAGCTTCAGGAGAAGCCTCCTGCGCCGCCACCACCGCAGAACTACACACCGGCTCCTTTGTACCCGACGGGGAAGGCAGATGGAGGCGGGCACCACCGGGAGAGGATCCGCTACCACACAGACGTTCATCTAGAGCCCACAGAGGAGATTTATCTGACTCCTGTGCAGCGATCCGCTGACCCCCTGGAGCCACCCAGCTCACAGGACCGGCCTTTCCTCTCACAGCAGACTGAGCAGGGCCGCATGTCCATCAGCTCCGATACAGAGGGCCCACCTCCTTATCAGCCCCTCCCAGACCGGACCAACCCCTCCATCTACGAGGAGGACGAGGTCTACATCCCCCCTCCTTCTTATGCTTCCTGCGTAGAGTCCCTCATCACGCCGCCCAGCATGGCTCTGTCAGCTCGCTCCTCCCTCGCACTGGACCTCAGTCTAAAGGGGACAGGAACGGGCGCCGGGGTCATGCTGAGAGCCGGCTCATCTGTGGAATATGTGGACGCCACAGATGAAAGTTACTGTGGGGAGGATGAGGATGTGGATAGGGTAATAATGGATGGAAGGATGAGGAAGGGGGGACGAAAGGGGGATGGCGGCGGCAGGGCTGTCCCGCTAAGGACTTCTATGTGCTCAGATGCCAGCGGCCTTTCATATGACTCAGTCAAATACACGCTGGTGGTGGATGAGCACGCTCAGCTAGAGCTAGTCAGTCTCCGGCAGTGTTACCAAGGCTACAGCGACGACAGCGACTCAGCCACCGTCTACGACAACTGCGTCTCCTCTCCTTACGAGTCGGCCATCGGTGAGGAGTATGAGGAGGAAGATGACGAGGAGGACAGCGCTCGGTTGGGAGGAGTTAGGAGAGAGGCCACAGCTTGTCTGTCCGAAGACTCCACTCCAGAGGCAGACATGCACTTCTCCAAAAAGTTCCTCAACGTCTTCATGAACGGCCGCTCTCGCTCATCCAGTAAGTCGTTGCCATGACACCAATCAGTTTAATTCAACATGGACACATGCTGAGCTTTTTAGCTCAGAGCGGGAAATATGAGAGATTGGTTAGGCTTTTGTTTTGGCAGGAGAAAGATATACAGTATGCAAAGATATGCAAACTCAGACTTCATCTGGTTTGCTTATGGGGTAGCCTTATGATGCTATGTGACATCACATCAGAATTTTCTTCTACATCCATTTATCCAATAAACCACAGTTACATTTCACTCCTGTTTCCATTTCTGGGACTTGATTTTTACATTTTAAAGAATCTATTTCTTAACTTTAAATTCCCTCCAGAAATATGTGTGAACCAGCCAGGAAGCACATCAGCACTGCAGCCTGTTGTTCTGTGTAATTCCCTCTGAACGTACAGCACCGCAGCAGTGAATGCTGTCTAGCCGAATTGGCAGCATGATGGAAACGGCTTAAAGCGGTGTGGCTGTTGAGGCAGAGCCACAGAGAGATCCAGAGACTGGAATATTCTCGTGTAGCACAGATTCATCATCCACGTGGCTGCTTTAGCTGGATATTGTGACCTTGTGCAGGACAACAGCACTGAGTCAGATTAAACCTCATTGTAATGCTAACAATGGAAGAATTTCTGATTGGGACTAAAGATATTGCAAATGATGTTAGGCAATAATGCATGAATTTGAGTTTGTAGTAGCAGTAGTCTATCAGACAGTCGATTTGGACTTTATTGATGATCTCCTCACGTTTCGTCTAATGATGAAATGTTTTGTGCACCCTTTTAATCAAAAAGCGACTGCATGAAAAACTGCATTAAGACTGTGATTTTGTAACTACACAAAAATGGCTCTTTAAGTAGTCTCCCAGGAGATAACGAAAGAACTGGGACAAGGGAGGGTCTTTAAATATCAGCATATATTCACCCATATCACAGTGTGTATGTATGTGTAAAAAAAGCCAGTAATAATGTGCAGGTGTGAGGATTCATGTGAAAGAGACCGGCAGGTAATGGGAGGTTTGTTTGTTATGTATATGTGGTGATTTCTTCTAGTCCTCGCTGTCCTCTGGGACGCCATCCATACGTTTTACAGACTCATTAGAAACTCTACAGCAGTTTATCTGAGGAGTGCAGGAGACGTCTCAGGGGGAATGCAGGTAGAAATACACAATGCTCATCAGTTTCATACCTAATTAAAGTGTGATTTATTGCTTCTACAGCATGTGTGTATGCTTAAAAGCAAACACAATGTGTCTTTATGGGGTTTTCTGTTTGTCAGTGATAGACTTTTGTAGTAATTTGAAGTCAGTGTCATTAATCTTTTTTTTTTGCCAGCCTGATACAGGCGCTGACACTCAGCACTGTTGCCTTTCTTGTTTTATTTTCCCCTCATCTCTTTTCTTTTTTTCATGATATTTAAGGTGCAGAGTCTTTTGGCTTATACTCTTGCATTATAAATGGAGAGGAGAAGGATCAGAGCCACAGAGCCGTCTACAGGTGAGAAAGGACTACACCACCACCATCATCATCTTCATCACTAACGTCACACACGATCCATAATAAATGTTCCACCTATATAGCCAAAGCCTTTAACCTGCTATAATGTCTTTGGTTATGATCCACAGTGCAGTTGTTAGAGCAGAAAACTATCTACTTCTGCATGTTCGGGTAGCAGAAAGCCTTATTACAGTGTTCCTGCAGATTCCTATGCATGTAATGTCACACAGTTTATCTCTGTAGTGCACTTGTAGCTGGTAACATCACATCTGATTAACCCACATCGGGATAGTTAGGTTTTTATAAAAGATAGACGAATCATCCCAATTTCTAGGTCTATATTTATATTTTATGAGTCTACTAAAACATCTGTGCATGATTTACAGTTATTAATGTCCTTATTTATCTAAAACTGTCTGGGAACGTAAATCTGATCCAAAATGTGCAAACTGTCCATATTTGTGGGCATGTGTGAGCAATCTGGTGTCATAATGAGGAAGAAGTAATCAAAAAGTATGTGTCTCCTTTAAAAAAATAAAATACATATATATGTCCTGACACACAGATATGACCTAACTCCACTTGGTAATGCAGATACTCTGTTAGGTTGTCATCCAGCTAATCCTGTGAGATCCCTCTGATCCTCTACATAACTACATATGTTTCTACAGGTTTGTCCCTCGACACGATGATGAGTTGGAGCTGGAGGTGGATGATCCGTTGCTGGTAGAGGTCCAGGCGGAGGATTACTGGTACGAGGGCTACAACATGCGGACCGGTGCCCGTGGGATCTTCCCAGCTTATTACGCTATAGAGGTGACAAAGGAGACGGAGGAGAGCTACAAAGGTACGAACATCATGAGGAATATTAATTATAGAAGGCTGCTACTGCATACTGAAAAGTGTTTTGTATAGTTTATAATCAATTGGTAGTAATTTATTGAGTTACTCCAGCTAGTGTTACACCCTTCTGGTGAAAATCCTCTCTGTCCTTATTGCTTTGTGTTATTTTTGTAGCAGTGGTAAACAACAACAATAAAGTGCTTCTAATAAATTGCTGCCACCTTTTTCTATATTATGGTGTTTTGATGTTTCTTGCGTAGGTTAATGTCCCTTAAACTATGCTTTTTTTCTCATTCTTATGCAGTGAAGAGCAGCGAATGGATGGACAAATACCGTCTGAAGTTTCTGGGCTCGGTCCAAGTGCCGTACCACAAAGGAAACGATGTTCTGTGTGCGGCCATGCAGAAGGTATGTGCAATTGTAGCTGGCTGTTGTTGATTTCATATCATCATCTAATATACTGTATGTAGAACTGGGTTGCAGGTAAAAAAAGTACTTTTACTTTTGTTTTCCAGATCGCCACCAACAGACGGATGACAGTCAAGTACAACCCGCCGTCTTCGTGCATCCTGGAGATCAGCGTGAAAGGCGTCAAGCTGTCAGTTCAGGAGGATTACTACACCTGTGACAGAGTGAGACTGGCTCGCTGTCATTATTTACAACATCATGGAAGTTTTGTTACAAAAACTAGAATCACATTGAAAAGTTGAGGCATGCCCCCCCATGTGGCTGTTGATAGATAGATAGAGAAGTGTACATTTACTCAAACACTGTTACCAAAGATACATTTACTACAGTATTTCCAAATGGTGCAATTGGATTATTTTCAGCACATTTACTTGACAGGCGGCGTTGACTAGTTGAAGGTTTTTACACTGTACACACCCATTAAATCATAAACTAAAGTCCAATAAAAACAGAAAAAAATACTTATCTATGTCAATTTAGTGTGTTAAATGTTATGTTTTGAAAAATAAAAAGTAAATTAATAATTTCAAATAGTGTAAAATTCATTCTGTAGAAACATATAGTGGGGTAAATAATATACGTTTGTTATGATCTTGATAGAAGTAAACCTGTCACCTCTAGTGACTGTAGAGGATGTTAAAGTAAGACATTTGTTCTACCTCCTGTGTCTTTACTCGTTTCGGTTCACAGAGTAACGAGTGCAGTCACTTCTTCCAGCTAAAGAACGTCTCCTTCTGTGGTTATCATCCCAAAAACAGCAAGTAAGTAAAGTCTTTCGATTAGGGATCACTGAGTTAAATGAATGAATAAATAAATAGAAATAGAAAAACTCTCTGATAGTGCTACAACTTACCACAAGATGTCACTAGAAATCAACACATGCTCCAGACTTCATGACCTCTTGACTGCAAAGTGATCAGATGTAAAACGGCAATTTGTTATTCAGAATTAAATTCAACATGTGGATGTGATTCTCATACTGAATGCTCTTTTTAGAGGCCCTTTCATTTCCTTTCTGTCTTCTCTGCAGGTATTTTGGTTTTATTACTAAGCATCCAGCAGACCAGAGATTTGCCTGCCATGTATTTGTGTCTGAAAACTCCACCAAGCCTCTCGCGGAGTCAGTAGGGTGAGTTTGACTTCCTGTTTGTTGGATGCAGTAGTATTTGTGCATTTAGTTAATCTCTGCTCTGCACAGCTTCATAGGACACTGATTTCATCTAACATTATGACTGATATACTGCATGTCTTTGTTTCTCAGGAAAGCCTTCCAGTTGTACTATAAGGAGTTTGTGGAGTTTTCATGTCCTACAGAAGACATCTACCTGGAATAGCCTCGCCCTGCCTTCAACCACAGCCCTGTACAGTACACTGTATCATAACATAATGTTGCATGAAGGACAGATAAATCTAAAAAAAAAAGATAAATAAATAAAAAAATAACACATCTGACAAACAAGCAGGGAAAGAAGCATCAAGAATTGTGACAGTGGTCAAAGAGAAGATATGAAAATGAGCCAAAGGAGAAGTGAAGAAAAGAAAATATGCAAAATGGCGTCGGTGATGAAGTCGGTGATCACAGGCTGTCCATGGAAAGCACAAAGCAGCTGTATCACCGCAGCCTCGGCAGCGCTAGTTAGCCTGTAGCATCACCTGAGCAGGTGGACACTGAAAAGCCCAGGAGCCGCGCTGGACCGCGCTGCCTCGTACGGAAGAAGAAAAGCAGCAGCTGACGTTTGGGGGAGAAAAAAATGAACACGCGGTGAATTTGCTGTGACCTTAAATATTTCTGGTCTGAGGGAAGGTGTGTGTATATTTACAAAACAATAACATCCTCACAAAATGTACACTAACTGAAACGACTCCATCTGGGAGCAGCAAATGTGATCCTTTCAGCAGAAATGATATGAAGGAGAAAATATCCACATCGTTCATGAACACTCATAAAACCAGCTAAGTGATGTTCTGCGCGTTTCAGGGTTTCTTTATCATTAGACGTTTGGTGTTCAGGGCCAAGTCTTTGTTGTCAAATCCAGCTGTAACAGTCGTTTGGAACATGAAAGGCTTGAACCTCTGTCTACACATGATGAGCGGTGTGAGCTAAGTGCACCAAAAAGTGCTGATAGATTTGAAAAACAAATCAAGCAAAGATTTATTGTTTCCTTACCTTTTCAAACAAGATCAAGCTTTCCGTTGGTAAACAAAAGTGAAGGCGGATACGAAGCGGTTCTGCTGCCGATCATGTGTAGAGGTCTTTAGACTAATCAAGCCATGGTTTCCTTCTCGCCATTTTCCACTTTGAAACAGGGAGAAGAGGGGAGAAAAAATGACCTATTTCTATATCAAAACAACAACAAAAACAGCAGATCTGTTGGTTTTCTCTGAGAAATGCAGGTAAACAAGGCAGCATCAACTAAGCAGCTACAATTGACTGAGAAAGCACTGAGCATCACATGTAAAATAAAATAAAAAATCAGTGTTCAGGTTCATGTGAGTGGATATTTTCCTTTCAAACCGTGTAGCGGCTTCTATCGGTTAATGTAGTGCTAAGCTACCACTTACCCAGTAAAGCCTTAGTCTTTAAATCCTAGCCTGACTCCAGACACGTTGCACCTCTTTACTGTGTGTCCAACTAGGTATGAAATCAATGACAAAGATGTTTAACACCGAGAGAAAAGAAAACCAAAAAAAACCAACAAAAAACCATCTGTGTTAGGCTGTTACTTTGGTGGTAGATGACATAATGAAATGCTCCTCATCAGAAATATGAAAAGCTCAGCGGGGCAGTGAAAAAGACGATAAGGGTCCTCGGTACGGGAGGAGCAGGTGCTGACAAGGGAGCAAAAACAAAACTGGTGTCTTCAGCTCTTTACTAGTAGTGCCTATTATTCATCAGATCATTGTGTCCTTCCTCTGTGAACATTATCACAACATTTTAAGGGATTGCCGTTGAATGTGTGCGTTGAGTTTAAGGGTTTGAATGCAAACTGTGATTTAGGAATATATTTGATGTGACTTGGGCTTTTTTTTTTTTCTTCCCCTCTTCACTTCCATTACATGTGCTGTACTGTACCTTTGCTGTTGCAATCCAGTCCAGTTTTTCCCCTTTAACATTTGTTACAGAACAAGCAGCTTACGAGGAAATTATGCTCAAGTTCAAGAAACAAAAAGCAGCATAAGGAGTATGAACAACTATGTAAAATACTATTAAGATAGATTGAGAGTTAAAAGATACTGTGAAGCCTGAAAGATCATCTTGACTTGCAGTTTGCCGACAAAAACTTGTGAGTTTTACGATTTACTGACTCGCTCGTGTTTTTTTGAAGCAGCTTTACTCTGATTATCATATTGGTGTCAATGCTACACATGTTTTAAACAGATCAGTCACCGTTAGTGTTGCCAAAATTCACCAAAAACAATCAATGTTCAGTTAAAAATAAGTTTGGTTTTGAATAGAAAACTACAGCATTGCCTTTTTTTTAATAATCCAGTCCAGCAGTACAGACGCAGCACTGGTAGAACATCATTATTTATCACTTTAACACAATAATTTGTAACAGATAATTTTATGTGATTTATATTTAACAGATGATGTTTGTAAAAGGAAGATTAATTAATGAAGGATGTGGAAATTCAATTCAGCCACCTCATCAGTCCTCATGTTCATTTCAAAAGATTAAAAAAACAAAACGACAACCGACTTGGATCTGATCACAGCCATCGTGTTCGCATCAACACTGACGTTCATGAGTTCCCTTCACAAGAGCCAATCAGGCAGACGGGAGGAAGGTGTACAGACACGCCATAAATATATAAATAAATAAATAATTTAATATCTGTAATTATAGATATTGCATTGTATTGATTCAACATGTAGTATGTGAATTTTCTCTTTTTTTTTTTAGTGTGAATTATTCTTTATTTAAAAACTTTAATGCAGATTTCATGGTGTCTTGTCATTATTACATCAAAGCATAAACACACACACACACACACACATTTATATTGGTGTAATTGTGACCTGGTGTTGATTTTTTTATTTTATTTTATTATTCATCCTATTGTTCAACATGCTGTGTTCACTGCTCAGCTGTGTTTTAGTAGTATTCATCCTCCAGGTTTGGTTTATAAAGGTTTCCATTGTCAGGTGGAGGTGGAGGTAGAGGTGGAGGTGGGAGGGGCTTCTCACTGTAATCTGCAGCAACACGTTAACACAGTTGGATGAGTAGAAAGTAAAACACATTACAACCATAATAACAACAATGTGTGTGTGTGTGTGTGTGTGTCTGTGTGTGTGTGTGTGTGTGTGTGTGTGTCTTACCATCAGTAAGGCTGACATATTGTTTGAGCAGGCTGGGATCAAACAGCAGCTCTAACACTGCTTTACCGTCATCTCTGCTACAAGAACACACAAAACTAAATGAGAATAAAGTCACAGAACCACAACGTTGCAAATCAATACTTGATGATTTATCACCAGGTTTCAAACCCAGAAGACTCAAACAACAACTACATAAATTGTTCAGTTGTCATCAGTTAACTGTTGCTAAGATACGAGATTCTTTCTGTTCATAGATTGCATTCATGTGTGGCTCAAAATGACTGAAAGACTGATGGTTGGTGATGTTGCTGAAGGCCACACAGTGTATGTAACGCACTGATGGGCAGCACAGTGATTACAAGGTGAAGAAGACCTACCTTCTCAGCACAGGTGCAGTCAGACCTCCACCAATCACAGACAAGACAAGGAGCAGAAGAGCAAACATTTGTTTACTGATCCTCGCTGAACCTCCAGTAAACTACTGCATCAAATAAAAACAAAGTCCATCTGATTCTAGAAAAAATATATTTGATGTGTAAAATGTAAAATGATGATTCAAATATGGAGCCAAGATTAAAGGTTATTGGTTTGTTGGTTTTGTTGCCATGGTATCGTACAATCTGGAGCATAATAGGCCACCTTATAAAAGTAAGTTAGCTGTGCTTTTATATTTTCTAATGAGTGAATTACTTCCCCCTGGTGGAGAATCTGTGTACTGCATGTATCTGATTGTATACGTCAGGTTTTTCACACTGCTCACGTGGAGGACTGAAAAACTCATGTATCAAATAATGAAGTCATTTGTTTCTCACTTGTCTTGTTTTTCCAGATCATAATGACACACGAGCCACAAGTTCAGTTGTTTTTGTTTGTTTTCTTACCTCTGCAGAACAACATTTTTATGTTGGGATTATCGGTGACGTGTTATGTGTTCACGGATGTACCAGAGAAGGTACCAAACACTGAGCCTGAAGTCTGAAGGTCGTCCAAGTGAAGAAGAAGAAGAAGACAAACACGAGGATGATATCAGATGCCACAGGATCACAGCTTCATGTCTTCTGTGACTTTGCTGTTTTACAATCTTCCAAAATAAAAGTATACGTATGACAAAAACCCCAAATCTGACGTCTTTATGGAAACCAGAGATTAATGCTGCTACTTCCACCACGCTGCTAGTTGATGCTTCTTATCTGAGCATCGTGGAGGACAAAATAAACAATGTGGATGCTCTCTACATCATTCCTCCTGTTCATGGACATTAAGACAACAGTCCTCCTGTGCAAAAAATGTGTTTAAATGTTTATTAGAAGCTAAGTTACTGTCTTTTTGTCACTTTTGCCCCTACTGCAACTGAACAGGAAAACACTGTGAGACAAAAACATTGGAAGATTTCCACTCAATTCGACTGAACTCAGACTGTTGAAGCCTCGTATTATCTTATTAAAGGTTAAATCTTTTCAGACTGTGTCCGTGCTTTAGACTCTAAAGTACTTTCAGTTATGTTGTACTGCATCTGCAGTATAGAGACAGACGTGACGACTTGCATGTCTGCCCGGATGAACCGTGGGCGGTCCATCCCCGCCGCTCAGCGTGAGCCACCCTTGCAGCCACCTGTGTCATTCAGTTCACCTCAGATCAGCTTGGACCTGTCTGACTGAAGGCAATGATGCATTATTCATAGACCGCCACCATCTGGCACATCAGCGCACCCTGTCACCTTTGCACTAACCCTGTCAAAGACATGCAAGGAAGAAAAGGGCAGGATATCTTCAGAGCAGACTTGGCCGTTGGTGCCTTTAGTGCTCAGGCCAAATAAATAGGAATCATGGTTTGCATGTTAATAGATACAGACGGGGAGGGTTCGCTATAACTCCCAATACGAGTATGGACCTTCTCAGATTGAGACTTTATTAGGAACGTCGGTACAATCTAACCGAATCCAATACAACCGTTTTTGTTGTCACTTTTATGTTCATCGTTGAGGTCGTAGTGGGTTCCTAATGTTACTCGTGTACTTTACATGATATTAGGAAGACTTTTCAATATAATTTTTGGAGATTGGATTGCATTAGATTGTACAGGTGTTCCTAATAAAAGGTTCAGTTGTTTACCATTGTGAGGGAAAGTGTAGTTTTACCTTGTAGCCACTTGAGGGCGGTAGTGTCGTGTCTGCACAATTTTCACACTAAATCTTCCTGCTCGTGTGTGTGTGTGTGTGTGTGTGTGACTTTTCTCTCATCATAACTGATATTCTGCAGCTTCATCGGTCTCTTTCTATCACTTTTAGACTCACTCGTCGGTCCAATCCAACTTTATTTTTTTCCATCCCTCAAGATGTTCTGGAAGAAAAGTGTTAAATCTGACTTTTAAGTCTCAATAATAGACAGAAATGACTTGATAAAGGTAATTAAACACTGCGTGGGACAATGAGTCTGCACCGACTCACCACTCAACTCCACACGATGGCACTCAAAGCAAATAAAGCGCATTGTGAACAAGAAGAACAAGAAGCTATAAACAAAGGAAAATACCGATTATACAGAAATCCTGTGAAATCAGCAGCAGAAAAGAATAAAACAGCAGTTATTCAACAGAAAGAGAGACTGATTTGCATAAAAAAGAGAGAAGCATCTCTCATCTGTGAACATAGAAACAGCAGAAAGCTGGATGAGGGCAGCAGTTGTCTGTTATAATAATAAAAACCTTAATAATAATAATGAAGTCAAGTCAAGTTATGAAGCTAGGACGGGTATTATTAGGTGTTAGCACTGTTGAGGCGCTGCAGTGTGTCACATGGGAAAGCAACTCATTAAACTGACTCCATTTACTCAAGTGCTGGACATAAGTAGCAATTAATCAACTGGAACGTCAGCGTTTCCATTTAAGCTGACATTCGACTTTTTCTCCAATATATTTTAAAAAGGGAAACACTTCACATTTTACTCCCGTGATGAGTTATGAGTTGCTTTATGGATTCAGATTTCACGGAAATTAGATCGTAAAGTACGGATGGCCTTATCGGAGCCTTATTAACATGATCCTGAGAGTTTTACCTTCAATATGTGTGATATGATGCCAAAAAATAAAGCCATTTGTCCCCATGTCGTCCCTTCTTCACCTGACTCTGGACCGATGGGCTCCGGTTCCAGTCTCAGAGGGTTCACCTGGGCCCCGCCACCCTTCGAGTCACCTTGAAGGGTGGACAGCTGCTGCGTGTCTGTTTGAACGAGGCATCAATCTGGCCATGAATGCTGCTAACTGAACAAACACACTTCTGTTTACACGTTGAGGTGAGTCTGCTGCAATACGCAGTCATCGGCTCGTCTTTGTGTTTCAACCGGCCGTGAATTTTATTGTCTCCTTAAATTACAACGTTAACAACGTTTAAAAGCAGAAAGAAAGAAAACAACTTGTGAGCTCAGACATGTTCAGTCAGATTTATCAACAACCTGTCAGCTGACAGATTTACACCTTTTCAACATAGCAGTCAAGTAAAAAGGGTCAATTGTTCCTGGAAGTATTTTTTCCACCAGTGTGAATTCATATTTCAAAGTCCTGAATAGTAAATATATACTGAGCACGGAAACATGCTAGTCTACTGGATAATTCAGCGATAGGATTATATTTTAGTAATTTATTTTAATTATTTCAACAAATATCTTTACTAAGTGGTGAAGTAAGTAAATATGATCACTCAAGTATTTTATTATTTAAGTTGGGTGCTTGTAGACTTCTACCAGCCAGAAGGTGTTTTTGTAATTCATCTCACTGCCAGAAGGGGGAGACAAAAGTCCTGAATTCCAGCTTTTTAAGTATTTAAATTTTCTGCTTTTCTTCTCCACAACATTTATCTGACAGATATTAGTTTTATTACTTTTAAGTTCAAGATCCCAATCAGTAATCCGGTAATATAACATAACTTACTGACGGCGGCCATACTGTCGTGAGTTTTTTGGCTAAAACGTTTTTTACCTCATACCCTTCACCACACATTGTATTGTCTACCGAATAAAACAGGGTCAGAAATGTTTCTGTTGTCTTATCCCGTCCTCTCATTTTGCAAGATTTAGATTAACCCAGTGACCCCTTGTGGGTGTCCCGACCCTCAGGTTGGGAACCACTGGCCTAATGAATATTTAAAATTTTGATAAATAGACTTTTTCACCAATTTATATTTCTACTTCTACATAAGTAAAATTACAAATGCATAATACTTTTACTTGTAATGAAGTATTTCTACAACGCAGTATTGATACTTTATACTTTTGTATAAGATCTCAAACTTCTTGCACAACTGCAAAATGATGAAACGTTGCACCACCAATGCAGATTTCGTGAACTAATTTAAACTGCACAAGGTTTCACCTGGTTTCTATAACTTTAGATTAGAGTCAATCATCAAACATTGTATATGCATAAAATGAACTTTTGGGACTTTTTCCACCCCTGAAATAACTTCAGTACTCGCTAGAAGATGGAAATCTATAAACAAATCAACTCAAATGTTTGGCCACACTTTTGACTGATCCTGATTTACATAACTCCAGTTATACAGGCAAATAGTGAGCAAAAGAGAAGCTTGTCTCAATGTGTGCTGCTTAAAGTACATGACAAGCAGACTCAGTAATCACAGCTAAACACAGTATATGACTGAGCTTGTGGTATGATAAATTATAGCAGGAGGGGGAGGAGGGGGAGGGTGTGTCCTGAAGGATCCATGGATCACAGAGCTGACAGCATTTTCTTGTAAATTCTTCCAACAGCACCAACATAATAAATCCTCAACTTATTTCCTTTGTGAGGACTGTGTGTGTGTGTGTGTGTGTGTGTGTGTGTGTGTGTGTGTGTGTGTGTGTGTGTTAGAGACAAAGTTCACCGCCACAGGTGGCTTTTTAAAAGCAACACACCATGTTAAGACACATTCAAACACATGCCAAAGCACAAAGCAAATGATGTTCATATTTACATAAAGTCTAATCTTGGGGGGGATGTGCATTTTAAATCTGTGCTTCCATCTCCTGTGTCCCAGGAGGTTTTCTCTATTTCTTAACTTTTTTGATTAGTAACTAAGAATATGTCAACACAGCTAAATACAATATATATATAATATATGCACACTAGGACCTGTGTATACACTACTTCACTCAGCACAAACTTTCTATCATTGACTTTATAAAGGCACAAAATGAGAGCGAGCACATACTGTTTGTATAAATAAACATTTCTATTCCAAACAATCTGTGTATTCCAAACACAAGATCTCTTAGGGGTATTGTAGTCATAGGAGAGGTATGGAAGCTAGCAGATATAATGTATAAGGCAAAGAACAGAAAAGACAAGTAAGTAAGTAAACATTTTTACATGTTGGCACTAAATATATATATATATATCTGAGGCGATATTACATCTCTTCCAAAGTTGTAGTTTGTAAATGCACATGGTTGCATGCAAAGACACCCTGATAATCACCATACATGTGCAGGAAAACAGCCACCTGATGGAAAGGTCACTCACAGGTAAAAAAACAACCTGTCACCTGTTTTTCTAAGCTATGCAATTATCACGCTCCTCCACAGAATCAATTGCATGAAGTGTTCTTTCCCGTTAATTTCTTCAACAGACGGCGTTTTTTGGCCGTCTGACGTGCTGACATCATCTCGCTCTCGTGTGTTAATGAAAGGTGACGTCTATGTTGAAACACAGCTATGAAAATATGGAGGTAAACTGGAATCACAAGCCACTGGCACATAAACATCACGGTGTACATAAAGTCAGTAGTCAGTGTGCACACCTGCACACGTCTCTGGCTCTTTGCCTACCTGCATGGATACTTTATGTCTTGCAGATCTGCCAGGCCTCCCTGCAAAAAGTGCAGATGTACCCTGTTCTTGCAAAGCTAATAGTGATACCACCTATAGTACTACAGTATACTATACATACTAATTCTAAGCAGGTTTTGTATTGTCCTACCACAGGAGGACAACAGTCAGTATACTAAGACCACTGTTGATATTTGATATCTGAGTGTGCTGTGGTTGCAATTATTGCAACTTTTCACCCGCATTGCAACATGCAGTAGAAACAGATGAGAGAAAAAACTGCATGGAGGGCAACATCATACAAGAATCAATCAATATAAGAAAAGACCTCTGCAGGTGACATGAGGGTCAGGTTTTCACACTGATCTTTGACTGAGATGAAAGTTGCTTTCACAGACCTGAAACACAATAGACCCCCCACCACCAACCCCCACCCACCTCCCCCAACACCAACACCACCATCATCCTCGCATGCCCTTGTACAAGGATATATGTCAAAGCTGTAACATCATACACCAAAGTATCACATTGACTCTCCACAGGTCACATTCCTCCATGATGGCGAAGAACGTGTGAACGGATTCACTCATGTGAGGGACAGAGAGAGATGCAGAAGAGGAGTTAAAGAAGAGGGAAGAAGAGGAAGAAGAGGAAGAAGAGATGATTTCATGCAAAAAAAAAAAAAAAAGGAACGACACAAAAAAGGAGAAGCAAAATACGCTTGCACAGAGCAGCATCTGGCACCGCTCATCCTTTCCCATCATACACATTCCTGTCTGACACGCTCACAAAGCACCATTGTACTGAACTGGATCTGACTCATATCCTCACTGCTACCTACAGTATAAGCTTCAACCACACACACACACACACACACACACACGCACACGTTTGGCCTTGAGCCACCTTTATTGTGTAGAGTTATGGGCTGACAGTTTTAATACCACCTGTAAATGATTCTCTACTGTACAGAGAGGAGGTGTGAACTTCAAAAGATAAGGGGGTAAAGAGAGGAGGAGGATGAATGAGCCGTGATATAGTGTTGCACTAATGTCATGTGACCTGTGGTTGAAGGGGACAGTGTGTGTGTGTGTGTGAGTGGAAGAAGTACTCTTTACTATATTTTATATAGATATTATAGATACTATGAGAACAAAACAGTCTCATTGGTGGATTGGACTTAATTATCAAATAGAAATAAAGATGTTTTTGAGTCTTAAATATATTTTGGCACCGACACAAAACTACAAATTGTGTTTGTTCTGGTTCTCGCCTCGTTAAGTCAGAAACATTCAAAGAGTTTCAGCCTGTTATTTTCTCCTCATCCTATTAACACTTAACTTAAATCGACGTTTGGCCCACAGTCATCGTGAAAAGAGTGGGCAGGTTTTTTTTTTTGTTTTTTTTGTTTTTTGTTTTTTTCACCCACAAAGTCAAATGTCTCCGGGGCTGAGAGGTGTGTGTCCGTTAAAATGGGACACGAGAGAAAAATCCCCAAATTCCCCCCTGTGAATGGCACTGAGTAATTAATCTCTTGCAGGGGTTTGCCCTCTTCTCTGACATATGAGTGACATGCAGACGGTGTGTGTGTGTGTGTGTGTGTGTGTGTGTGTGTGAGGGCGGTGTTTGATTGCTTCTCCCTCGGGCCTGCTCCATCATGTACTCTTCTTCTTTTGATGTTTTCCCTTTTCTTTTTTTCTTTTTCTTTTCTCTCCTCTTTTATTATTCTTTTCTCTCTGCCACATGCTGTGTTCAGTGTCCTATTAATCTCCTTTTACTTTTCGGTCTTTTTTGCACCGTAGAATGGATGATACAGTGAATGTGTGCATACCAAGCTGGGATAAGCTGATATGAATAGGTGAGGTACAGTACATACAATGTGCAGGTGTGTGAATGATTTTTTTTTCTTCTTTTTGAGGTGAGCTGTTCCTTCAATAGTAGACACGTCATTGGTTTTAAAGCAACTATATAATCAATATATATATATAATTTAAAAAAAACAATGTGAGAGGAAGCATTCATAGTAAAACTACAGACAATTATCATCGACTCAGCAGCTTCCTTATCTATGCACAGCTTTATAGCGAGTTTCAGCTCATTGTTTAGCTTTACGTTAGCTTCATAGCAAGTTTCAGCTCATTGTTTAGCTTTATGTTAGCTTCATAGCAAGTTTCAGTTCATTTGTTTAGCTTTACGTTAGCTTTATAGTAAGTTTCAGCTCATTGTTTAGCTTAATAGCAGGTTTCAGCTCCTTGTTTAGCTTTACGTTAGCTTTATAGTAAGTTTCAGCTCATTGTTTAGCTTAATAGCAGGTTTCAGCTCCTTGTTTAGCTTTACGTTAGCTTTATAGTAAGTTTTAGCTCATTGTTTAGCTTAATAGCAGGTTTCAGCTCCTTGTTTAGCTTTACGTTAGCTTTATAGTAAGTTTCAGCTCATTGTTTAGCTTAATAGCAGGTTTCAGCTCCTTGTTTAGCTTTACGTTAGCTTTATAGCAAGTTTCAGCTCATTGTTTAGCTTTACGTTAGCTTTATAGCAAGTTTCAGCTCATTGTTTAGCTTTACGTTAGCTTTATAGTAAGTTTTAGCTCATTGTTTAGCTTAATAGCAGGTTTCAGCTCCTTGTTTAGCTTTACGTTAGCTTTATAGTAAGTTTCAGCTCATTGTTTAGCTTTACGTTAGCTTTATAGTAAGTTTCAGCTCATTGTTTAGCTTAATAGCAGGTTTTAGCTCCTTGTTTAGCTTTACGTTAGCTTTATAGCAAGTTTCAGCTCATTGTTTAGCTTTACGTTAGCTTTATAGCAAGTTTCAGCTCATTTGTTTAGCTTTACGTTAGCTTTATAGCAAGTTTCAGCTCATTGTTTAGCTTTGCGTTAGCTTTATAGCAAGTTTCAGCTCATTTGTTTAGCTTTGTGTTAGCTTTATAGCAAGTTTCAGCTCATTTGTTTAGCTTTGCGTTAGCTTTATAGCAAGTTTCAGCTCATTGTTTAGCTTTGCATTAGCTTTATAGTGAGTTCCAGCTCTTTGATGCTTTTTAGCATCCTTCAAGACACTTTTTTTTGTGCTTGCCAGTTTACATAATGGAGCATTTAGCTGATATATTTAGTCAGGTATTTCCCTCAGGAGTTGGTGAGGATAGTAGGCAGGTGTTAAAACATTTATCAAATCTACTTTATATGCTAATAATATTCAAATGTTGTGTTACAGCTTGGTAACAAGGTCACCAAAGAAAATCAACTAAGTTTAATAAGTTTGATAAGTTGCTTCAGTTTATATTTGTAGAGAAACTGGACTGAGGAAAAACCACAGAGGGACAATTTAAAAGTCATATTCATGTTTGTGTTTTCATATCTATACTTATTATTTAAATTCCCTTTTAAATGCAACCACTCAAACACAGTCATATGTGTCTGCAATTAATATCTGTAAACACTGGAACATTTTTATTTCCCATAATTGGGCTTTTTCAAATAAAATCTTAAAAAACCGTAACTTGAGAAGCAGCTATTTGTGTGTAACACTGAGTGTGTGTGTTTGTGCTGCAGAGAAGGAAGGGAGGAAAGGCAGCCACATTAATGACAACCACACTTATGTAAAGCGCCGCACAGTATTTATAGAGTCAGCTGGGCTTCAGAAGGCCACGGACGGAAAGTCCACAAACCACCAGTCATGAGACACACACACACACACACACACACACACACACACACATGTCCATTCAGTAGCTGTGTTTTAAGTCATACGTGACACACATACACAGCCAAAGACAAAAGTGTCCTTACCTTCAGAACCAACAAAGTTCAAATTGTGTTTCACATAACAACATCATGATCCAAACGTTCAACCCACATCACATAATCTGATTTTATTAAACTAAACCGTTGTCCAAGTTGCATAAATACTGATTCCAGCTGTAATTTGAGTGTATAATATATTAACTCTAGTTAAGTACACTTACTACGTCAAACAAGTGGACTAAAATCACACATCACATTTTTTTTAGTTTGGTTTTGATGCACAATGTTGGACAAATTATTTTTCTAAACCTTTGTATTCTTAAAATATATAATTTTATTGTGGCAGTATGGGAAAAAAAACACATTATAACAAACCTTTAAACATTTTTTTTCCTTTTAAAAATATAATTGCAGCTTTTCCAATTAGTTCTCATCATAGAGAAATAAAGAAATATATTTTCCAACGTTAAAACACAGTATCGGTCGCAGTGTGTTTCCCCCTTAACGGCTTGTTTGACCTGACCGAACTATTACTTTAAACTTTCTCGGGCCATATTTATCAAAGCTACATCTGTGTTTACAGAGCTGCCAGGGCAACTACACACACACACAAATATGTACAACATCAGCACAGACACATCTGTATCTGTATACGTTGTGGACAACATGGACATAAATGGATAAAACCCTACTGTCCAGATAGAAAGTGTAAGAAATGCATCGTGATGATTGCACCACAGGTGTTTGACAGCTGACATTTGAGTTTAAAATTTTGACCTTTACTTATATCCTATTCATATGACCAATTATTATTATCCAGGGTTGCTGGATGTGTGCTGCAAGATTAATGTCAATACACATCACGAACTGACATGGTGACAAGAGACACCAGCGTCTGAGCCCGTCTCACCATGTTTGAATATATTTTATATATATTTATTCTCATTTAGCTGATGCTCCAGTTTTTGAGGGAAGTTGCTGCAGACTCTAAAGTTTTCAAAGTGGAATTTTTTTTTTTTTTTTTTTTTTTTTAAGAAGCAGAGCAATCCCACAAATCCAGTACGAGGACGGTTTAACTTTTGTCAGCCCTGACACCTCCTCAGAGGGATAAAAGATGCTGCAGCAATGGGGGGTCCCAGTAATTGGCCTGACCCAATAGATGGTGGATGGAAGAGGATTATGAGGGGGTGGTGTGTGTGTGTGTGTGTGTGTGTGTGTGTGTGTGTGTCAGAGGGTACTTGCTGTCCCATTTGGTGGAACCAAATTTCACACAAACTAAAGAGGTATCGCTGTGTCTCACAGTTGGTGACGAGCCTCTCATTTGTCTTTGTAAATGTGTGTTTGTATGTTTGTGTCTGCGTGTGTGTGTGTGTGTAGTAAATGTGTGTGTATTTGTACCTGTTTGTTTGCTTTGTTGTTTCAGGAGATTTGGTTAGATTATTATAACACAAATCTAATCCCATCCCCAGTCAGTCATTCAATACATGATCTCCTCTGGCTGTCGGTCATTAAAGTAAAATCTGTGCATGTATGGCCAGTATGTCTGTATATATATGGCCAGTATGTCTGTATATATATGGCCAGTATGTCTGTATATATATGGCCAGTATGTCTGTATATATATGCCCAGTATGTCTGTATATATATGGCCAGTATGTCTGTATATATGGCCAGTATGTCTGTATATATATGGCCAGTATGTCTGTATATATATGGCCAGTATGTCTGTATATATATGCCCAGTATGTCTGTATATATGGCCAGTATGTCTGTATATATATGGCCAGTATGTCTGTGTATATATATGGCCAGTATGTCTGTATATATATGGCCAGTATGTCTGTATATATGGCCAGTATGTCTGTATATATATGGCCAGTATGTCTGTATATATATGGCCAGTATGTCTGTATATATATGCCCAGTATGTCTGTATATATGGCCAGTATGTCTGTATATATATGGAAAGTATGTCTGTATATATGGCCAGTATGTCTGTATATATATGGCCAGTATGTCTGTATATATATGGAAAGTATGTCTGTATATATGGCCAGTATGTCTGTATATATATGGCCAGTATGTCTGTATATATATGGCCAGTATGTCTGTATATATATGCCCAGTATGTCTGTATATATATGGCCAGTATGTCTGTGTATATATATGGCCAGTATGTCTGTGTATATGGCCAGTATTTCTGTATATATGGCCAGTATGTCTGTATATATGGCCAGTATTTCTGTATATATGGCCAGTATGTCTGTATATATGGCCAGTATTTCTGTATATATGGCCAGTATGTCTGTATATATGGCCAGTATTTCTGTATATATGGCCAGTATGTCTGTATATATGGCCAGTATGTCTGTATATATGGCCAGTATGTCTGTATATATGGCCAGTATTTCTGTATATATGGCCAGTATGTCTGTATATATGGCCAGTATTGGACCTGTTCTCTATTCCTGAGAGAAATATCAGGCTTTGTTCTGATATTTCTCGGTATTACCATCACTACATCCAACCTCTTTCACATACATAAAGTCATTTAAAGGTATTTTGAGTCCTGGTAGTTTAGAAATTCATCTCTTTATCTACATGAATGTTGTCAAAATGAATAAATACAAAAAAAACCCGACAACCTTGACAATATCGCACGATATTGAGTCTGAAAGACAAGAACATGCTCTGCCATTTAACACAAAAACACACACTCAAGGCAGCGCCGCATAAAATGTAACGCTACACCGAGGTAAATGGGTTTCACGGTACACTGCTGACAACATTAACTCCAGCAAAGCCCTAACAACACATTTCTTGCCTGTTTTTTTTAAGGTTCTCAGGCGACCAACAGCAAGATGTACGCTGCAGTAACACGACTGGGAAAGTTGTCCGCCTGAGCCTCATTTCTGTCCCCCTAGAGAATGAAATAACCCTCATTTCATCCATCCATCCATCCATAATCGTGTTAGTGGAGTCCGCGACGTGTCCACAAGCTTTTTCCACACCATAAATCTGCTTTTACAGCTGGAATATCCATTCATACCTCCTGCATGGTTTCAACAATTTACAGTTTGTTGCATAAGTGAAAATAATCTATCAGCAGCCTGTATGTGTGTGTGTGTGTGTGTGTGTGTTTCAGGATGCCGTGTGTATATTTTCTATAACACGAACACACACATTCACAAGCACAATGGAAACATGAAATGAAAGCAGCATGTGAACCGACAACAAGGACAAACCAGCGACGGAAATGAAAATATCCCTGAAGGTGTTTTTGACAGTCTAACTCTCGCTTACTTCCCTTCTGCGGTTTGTGACTGTTTTCTGTTTCTATAGCTCAGCATGTGCTTTGCTGCAGCGGCGGCCGGCTGCAGGATGACGACGCTTCATTTTAGTCCCGGAGCCTGACACCCAGGAGGCAGATTCAAGCTGCCGGAGGTTCAAACACAAAGACAAAGACCTGTAAAGAGACAAAGTCCCGTCTGTCTCTCTGCGTGAGGAGTCTCAAGGTCCAACCACTTCTTTCACTACTGCTTCGCTCATCTTCCTCTTTTTACTAAAATGCTAAAATGTTAAAAATAATGACAAATATATATTTTTCTAATTTCTTTAATACGGCTTTATCCAACATAAAGAGACAGATGATGAACCTGAATACATGAGTAGAGAAACGTGATGTTTTATACATTTTATAGGAGATTATAGGAGAGTTGTGTTAATTCATCAATTATCACATAAGGGGGGTTTATGACACTTTGACTACTTTTGCTTAATTATTATCTTTTATTCTTTTCTTTCTTCATAAATTAATCAGAGAGGCTAATGAGGTCTCAGTTTTAAAAGGCTTAATTGATACTTCAAAAGCTGTTAAATCATTTTAACAAATGCTTTTACTCCAAACCAATAAAGCCTATGTAAAAAAAAATGTTGACAATGTAAAAATAAATAAAAAATACAATATCATCACACCCACGACCCCAACACTGTGAATACGCTGTGTTTTAAGCCATCTGAATGGCTGTGAGCATGCTGTACATTCATACAGCATGTGTGTGAGTACTTCATCAACAGTAACAATAACAGATCACTGATTAGATTACGCTTTGTGTGTGTGTGTGTGTGTGTGTGTGTGTGTGTGTGTGTGCGTGTGTGTGTGTGTGTGTGTGTGTGTGTACATCTCTCTGTACAGCGTGACGTGTAGAACAGGCATCCTCTGCCAGCCAAACCTCCAGAGTCGCAGGGTGTTAAAAATTAAACAGCCAGTCTTAATCTCAGTTGTTGCATAGTTGCTTGGAAACAAGCTGTTGTGAAAAACAGTACACGCTGTACGGCCTTTAAAATTATCTATTAGCTTTTCTTCTTCTTTCTTCAAATCCGTTATGAAAACACGAGCTTTGTTTCTTCCTTGTTGGCAAGTAACGCTGTTTTCTTTCCGTCCTGAAGAAGCTGAAATCGTTGTTACAGTCGAGCCTATAGATGTGAAAGTAGGTATTATTATTGCTGTTGATATGATGAGATGATTTATGACTTCAAAAAAATGCAATAAATATACATCATTTGCATCATCATATCATAATGTAGACGTGATATAAAAACACTCAACATGACATTAATGAATGAATGAATGAATGAAGGAAAACACGTTGTGGTTTTAAGGAAGAAACCTGATTTTGGGATTATTCAGGACACCCTTGTTTGTGCTCTAACCATTGCGTGCCCAACAGTGCTAATGGCATTCTTCACCATGTATATATAAAGGTGGCCCCCCCAAGCACAATTTGTCCCTAATAGCTTACCCCCCCCCCTTCACCGTCATTCCCATGGTGCTCGTCAGCTTTAGTCCCCGTCGCGCTCCTCTGTCTGCGACCGTCCAGCTCCTCATTGTGATGTCCTCGCAGCAGATGGGGGGCCCTTTCAGCGACATCAGCTGGGCTTTAGCCCACCAAGACATTAGTCATGCCTCCGGGCTACCAGAGGACACAAGAGGGCTAATTGGAAACAGATCACACACACACACACACACACACACTCGCACTTGTGATTACATTTACACGAACCCCACACACATGCACACACAATATCACACACTTAATTACTCAGACCCTCACACTAATACACTCGCACACAATGCTTCACACACACTTGCACTCTCTGTCTTTCAGAGGCCCCCTCCGTCTCACCCAAAGGATGCACCTCGGGGTGAAGGGGAAGGGGGTCAGTTTATTGTTTCTTATGAAGAGCATGTGGAACAAACTAGGGGGCTTCACAGACGGGGTAATGAGAGAGGGACAGAGCGATGGAAGGACAGAGAGAATGAGAATCCTCCACCTCCATTAATTTGGCTTTTACTTTGGCTGCATAAAGGACAGCTCCGTCCCCGTCCGCATTGTGTGAAGTCAGCCCAGCGTGAACCCTTAATGGCTAATAGTAGAGCACACACACAATCCCCGATCTGGCTGCGCATCAACTCTGCGACTCCCACAATCAGATAACTGCCTCTTTATTAGCTCATCAAGGCAATGACAGGCGGTTGCACTTTAGCCGTACAAAAATTACAGGTTCCAGGCGTGTCGGCGAATGAGGAAAATTCAGATCGTAGTCAAACGTGGACTGATTTTCAAATGGTTCACCTTCATTCACTGTGGCTGTTACATAAGCTGGAAGCCCCTCAGTCGACATTTTAAAGTGGAACCGGGTTCAACTTTTGCACAAGTGGATCCAGCACCGTGCAACGTGAACACTGTTTACTATGAGATTGTCGCGACCAAAATAGAAAACAGTTGTAAAATTCAATCTGTGAGTATTACAAGCCGCGCTGCAGTGTGTTTTGGCATCTGATAAGCCCTTAAACATATTAAACTGTAGCCCCAACTTGTCTTCCTGGATTGTATTTCTTGCATTGTTTTAGTGCAGAGCTGATTTTAGTCTGAATGCAGCGTTAAAGGATGGATTCATAACTTTTTCTGTTTTTCTATATATCTTAAAATGACAAAAAAAAAATACACAATGTTTCCACACATCCATTTAAAGTCTTTTTCTAAGTAATAATCCCTCTTTGTGTTTCCTTGTTGAGCTTCGGTGGAGGTATAGTAACAGAAAGACGGACCTTGGCACTCGATTGGACTCATTTGGACGGCTGAATATTAGCTGCAGATCAATTTCTTGCACAGATCGACTGTGGATTTTGGCCCCCTTCACTTACATTTTAAGTGCATCATTAATGGTTTCTTTTAATGGCCAGTATGAACAAGAGGAACCGATTCCAATGTTCATTTTGGCTCCTGACTATTCTTTTTAAGACAGATTTGCAAAACTGTGAACCAGTAAAAAAGAAGAAGATGAAGTAGTACGTCCCAGTCGTATGCATACTGCATGCAGCGGTGTGTACTTCCTTCAGGGCAGCTGCGACTGTTGCACTATGAGAAATGCAGACAGATGTGCAAACTATGTGACACAGTTTTACCAGCTGCTTCTTTTCACCTACGAGTGAGGAGCTTCTCCTGCACTATGCTCTCCTTTATGAAGGTGCCTTAACCAAACAGTGGGAGCCGTAAGTACAACAACAAAAGACCCCCGGCTGGCTTCCCACCCACACGCACAACCGAGCCAGAGCGACTGTTCCTGGTAATCTGGACAAACTAATGTTTGGTTATAGGGAACATATTTCCTGTGCAATTAATATGACACATACATATATTTTCTTTAATAAACAAATATTAAGTGCAAATTAGTATCAGCATTATGCCATGGGTAAAACTGAAGAGTGTAAATAATCACAACCGTTACAGATGGCGAGGATGTAAAATGTTGCTTGAAGTATAGCCAAGATGCTGAGATATTGAGATGAGCACATTAAATGACAGTGACGGCACAATAATCAAACCTAAACTTTGAAATACATAAATAATATTACAGTAGACTTTTGTTATGGGCAGCGGAAGAAAGTTAAAAGGCTAACCGGAGCATTTGAACAAGAATTGATGGTGTTGGATGGGAAACAAGCAGGTTAAAGCCTGAGCCAAGGTGACTCCGCCCGGGTTTGTACGTTTCTCTCTCTCTCGCTGCCAGATGATGAAGAGGATGTCATTCAGTATCTGCCAATTAAATGATGCCCTGGAGCATGCCTCGCTAATACAGCTAATTTGTGTATATTTATAGACGGCAGCGGGTGGGCGGCTGCTGTACCTGCTCCACAGATCGGCCGACTCAGCAGCAGAAGTGCGGGGAGCCATGATGGACAGCGGCTGATTAGGGGAAGTCCGGAGCAGGTTGGTTTTTGCTCTGATGCCCCAAGGCTTTGTCAAGGCAGCAAACACGTCAGGCCCACGGTGCAAACACGCCCACCATTACTTATTTATTCATTTTCTATGGATGATGTGTTGACAGCCCGGGGCTGTGATGAACAGGATATTGTTGTTTAGAGTAGATTCAGTCGACGGACTGGTCTACGGTCTACTGGGCTTACCTTTCACGCTGAAAATTGGTCAATGAATGACATTAAGGAGCATAGAGGAGGAATAGGAGGATGGATGCAACACACACACACACACACATACCAGAAAACAGCTCTGAATCATGCAGAAACTGTCAAATTGGACCAGTGCATGTCACCACAGGACAATGAGCTGGAATCTGCCCTGCGGCTGTGGATACTTTCCTCCTCTCTAATATATAATTAATACATTATGTCCATATGTCCTATGCATTTGAATTTTTGAATTTGTTTGTGTGGAGTAAAATGTAGAAAAAATTTAATTAAAATATATGGACAAAATACATCTATCTATCTATCTATCTATCTATCTATCTATCTATCTATCTATCTATCTATCTATTTATATTTACATTTATATTTACAGCTATTGCGTTTGCTTACATCCAGCCTCCATGCTTCCCCTCTCAGAGTTGAATTGATCATGTGGGAGTTGAAACACAGGCAACCCAAACATCACGGGACCAGTAAATGTAATTCATGCCAGCAGGGAGTTTGAGTGCAGCCACTTACGGGTGACGCATATGCATTCAATCAATAATCACATTACGCAAGCACGCATGAAATTGGGAGTATTAAGAAGCCCTACTTCTACTGCCGTGCAACTTAACAAATAAATTGAATTATTATCATAATCAAAGTAAGAGCAGGGATGACATTAGGCATATGTTATGCATGAAAGCAAAGTCACTTATTCTATTAGTGTGAGTCCACCACATGGTGCCATGATGCAGATCAGCATCCGTTCAGTGGCAGCGCGTCTGCGTTGTGTCCCGCTTGTAAAAATAACAAAAGCTTCATTTCACTCATTATTGTTCAAATTAGGTTTTTATGTTTGTTCTTGAGGGGTAAAAAAAAACAGAAGAAAGATGCTCGAGGGAGATTTATGAACACATGAGCAACAAAAGCAACGGTAGCTGTTGTGGCTTCAAACATGAACAGGGTTTTACTGCTGTGTGGCCATAAATATTTATGAAAACTTAACCTTTCCTTGATCAGATTTTGAAAGCCGCTTTAATTGCTGTTTCATTTCTACATCACAGGTTTCCTCTAATGCATACGTGACTTTTTGTGCATTGAACTGATTTACAGACCAGAGACTTCCTCTGCAAATCAAACACAACGGTGACAGTAAAAAAAAAACTGGTAATCTTTTATCCTGCGTGACTTAAATTAGAAAACAATACATCAAAATTAACCAATAAAAGTTGTTGTTGTTGTTGTTGTAGCTGCACACAAACACATTTTCTAATCTGATCTGATATGTCTGTGTCTTCAGTTTCTTCCTGTTATTATTTTCTGTCTGAATGTTACGATATCAGATGTTCATATTAAATATGTTTTTGTTTTTTTTTCTACTTTCAAGACGAGCTAAACAGGCACAGCTCGCTCGGTACAGCAGTATTATTTTACTAGCTGTATTACATTTCTGACAGCAAACATTTTTCACTTCAGTCAACATTTTAGTGCATTTCCCGACACAAGCAGGTGACGAGCAGAATATTTACCAAACAGAGATACCTGCTGTAATCTTTGTTCCACATCAGATTTTGTCTTGAACATGTATAGATGGATTTGAAAAAAAAAAATGAATGAAGAAGTGAAATCAGTACAGAGTGGCCTTAAAGGGACAGGAGCTAAAATAGTCTGTTTATAGCTGTAAATCATGCATAGATACTGTAATGCAGAAGTAAAAATATAGAGCAGGAAATGAGCATAATGGGTCCCCTTTAAGGTGTAATCTAAGCACTAATAGTGATAGTGAGCAAAGCACAGTGTGATATGATATGATTCATGTTACCTGAGAGAGACATACTCGTAAATAGATAAAAACATGACGAATAGAAAGATTTGTGCACCGGACGACTGAGATGGAGGAAAAGCTGTTTGAGCTGACCGTCTCTACAACATGAAGACCTGAAGTTTCCTCTGCGCTTTCTTTTCTTCTTTCTTTTTGCCTTTTTCAGCTCAAATTGCTCTGCAAGCAGGTGGTGCGATTATTGGTTCGGTTTGATTCGTGGGGTTGTGTTTGTCTTTGTAGGTTGCAGGTTCGAGCCAAATCAGGCCGAAATCCACACCTTCAAAATAAAAGTCATATGAGGATGAACTGCTGCAATGGATGTGGTACGAAGATACTGTTTCATTTCTGCCTACCTTCACGTTTTCCTCACCTCCAACTAATTAGGAGTTTTATATTTCTCTGCATGGAAGCAGCAGAGAGTCACCGTAGAACCACCGATGTGTTCATTAGTGATTATCTCTCCACAGCCCACAGTCACGGCTAAACTAAGCCATGTTTTCTTCCTCGGGGTCTGAGAAGTTTGACTCTTCTCTCCGTTGTCTGTCTCTGAAGCATACAGATTCTAATTTCCTCTCATTACCCAATCAGATTGCAATAAAAACACCACAGGGGCTGAAGTTTCCTGTAGCGCCAGGAAGGAAAAACAATTAGAAAGAAAGACAATAAGGGAGGAAGACAGAGGGTGGTCAGAAAGAGGAATACAAAAATAAAAATAAAAAGGTGATTAGCATCGATATGATGCTGCAGAAATGTAAAGAGGACATTTAATACACCTTAAATTAACACCATCGATTAAACAAAAAGGTGAGAAAGTCAGAAGGAAAGAAGGAAGTAATGAAAAGAGGAAGACGAGGGAGGTGAGAGGTCCTCCAGTGTGATGACAGGAGAGGAGGAGGACAGACAACAGGCGGGTTATTTCTCACTGCCAAACCACTGTCTCCACACACACACACACACACACACACACACACACACAATAGACGGCAGACAGCTTACGGTGGAGACGGAGAGGAATGAGAGTTGGTGTTTAGTTGGCGGGATCCCCTCCAGTAGGAAGCTTCTTATCAAGAAGCACAAGAAAGAAAACATACAGTCGAGTTTGACGGTCATTTTATTCACAGGTTGGACGTTTAGGTCCAAATATTTAGTTAATGATGTAGACAAAGACCTCTGATGGATGTCTGCACTTTATCACATCATATGATATGTTACGGTTTGTCCTAAAAACCTGGAAATAATATCGTCTTTTTTTTTTTTTTTACTTCAGTATAAATGTGTATAAAAGTTTCTCTGTGTTCACCTTGAATCTGAGAAGACATTTACCTGTACCTGTACCTGTACCTGTACCTGTTAAGACATGAGCATGGTTTGTGACATCACTACTAGTTTGGAGGCAAAATCCCGGTCCAATGGTTTCTGTATGCACAAACTTATCAATATTTGATTATTCATAGCAATATTGCTGCAACGAATTATATACAGTAGTGCAATACTCGAGTAATCAAGCTCACAGCATAGTCAGGAAGGCTTATATTTTCTTTCTTCTGGAGCAGATGTGAAGAAAGAAACGTCAATGAAAAGCTGATAGAAAGCAGATTTGTTTGAAGTATTACTGCAGCCAAACATTTCTCTTTGAAACGAGCTAGTTATCAGTTAATATTGTCTTATTTATCTTATTTATGAATATGATAAAAGCGTGTTGATTGATTCACTTTTTAATCTGATTTGGTTGTTGCTTACTCGTTCATACTTACAGAGCTGATTTTCTTAATTAATGAAATCCAGTGCAAAATGTTTGATTTGATTCTGATTATTTGATTTGATTGCTGGTTGCTCAGGACGCTGGTATGCTGCACACACACACACACACACACACACACACACGTTTCCATTACTTTCACTTTAAGCCACGTCTTCACCTGAAAATCAATGATTTGCGTTAAGTCAACTTGCTTTTTGTCCCTATAAGGGATGTTTAAACAGATTTATGTCTCTGCAAACGTGACAAATACCTAGTCCACACACACACACACACACACTCAATGAGTTAAACACAGCTGGAGAAATACAGTATGTACTCCACTGCTGTTGCCATTGTTACTGTCTGTTACAGTTACCACAGCAACTAATACACAAATACACACACACACACACACATGTACACACACATCTAGGCTCGTCTTTGCCCTTGTACACATGTCCGTACCCCCTGGGCCTCAATGCCTCCCCTCCCTTACATCTTACACACACACACACACACGCAGCGGTGGTGAATGACAGTGCTCTCCTGACCTTGGCGGCACTTGGAGATCATCCAAGCGAGAGGCTGCTGGAAGTGTTGAAGCCTGAGCTGCTCCGCTCTTCATTCACTCTTCACCTCACATTCCTCACACAGCAGAGGCACTCATCAAATTATTGTGACTGTACACTCACACACACACACACAAACACACACACACACACACACCTGCTTGCTACCAGATGCTACTACCTTCCCCGTGACTTGCCATGACACAGCGCTTCTGTTAAAACGCTGCCATTCTGACTCCCGACACACAACGCTCACAATTTGTTAGAGAAAGTGCCGACCGCAGCTATTTTACTAAATAACACACTTTACTGCCTGAGTACCAATTAAAATGTCCGTCACACACACACACACACGCACACACACGCTGCCCTCTTCTGTGATAATGGTGTCAGGATAGGAGGAGGCTCTCGACGTAGATAAGGCGCATTCATTTAGATGATGTTATCTTAGCTGCCTGATAATGATGTAGCACCGCCGAATACACACAACAGTAATACAAGTGATTCATATAGATGTCAGCATTTGACTGTATTGAAGTGGGGGTTATACGAGTGTATATATATATATATATATATATATATATATATATATATATATATATATATATATATATATATATACACACGTCAAAGGTCTTATACAGCATGTTTGTCTCAGCAGTAGCATGAAATATGTATGAATAACAGCTGCCTTTGTGTTCTGTATACGAGGCACTCACATTGATATCGGTAAACTTACACAGCTTTTCTTTATATATATTTATATATATATATGTGTGATATCTACTTTAACAGTTGGTTTGGCATAAGATGAAACTCTCTGGTTGGTCCTTCAGCACTTTATCCAGCATGCAGGGACGGATGCATCTTTGTGTCCTAAAAGTTTAAAATGAACTTTTGCCAGGGACTGACTTTGCTCTCTCCTCCTCTTTGTTAATTTGCCTTGTTGCTCTTTGTCAGCGTGTCAGAATAATGAGGGCAACGTTTGGGCCGGAGCAGGGACAGCCAGCTCAGTATCCTCCATGAATATTCAGCCCAGCATATGGTGCCGTGCATAACGATCTGCATTTACTTAAAGGCACTAATTAGGATGCTTGATTTGAAAAGAAGTGGCTGCGGTTTGTGTCAAGGAGCCTCTTGAGTTTAGTTAGTAGTTTTTCTTTGTTCCAGACGGGAGGAAAAGGGAGAAGAAGGTGTATCTCCTCTCCAACTGGATTATTGACCTGTAACAAAACACTGAGGAGCTTTTATTTTGAAGGGAGAAAAAAAATAAATGTCATGTCACATCATGTCATGGATCACTGAGCTTAAAGCACCGACTCTTTTTAAAGGGTAATACTGCAGTTTTTTCTTTTTTTTTACATTAGTGTCAACGGTTCAGGTTCACCTCTCTGGAGTAGTTGCAGGTAGAAAAAGACATTTTCTCTCCTGGTTTATTTCGTCTGTCATCGTCTGAGTTTTATTTTCGGCTCAATAACACAGTTAGGACAGAATAATTTGGAATATTTTACAGTTTTATTTTAAAGCTGACGACAGCTCTTTCACAAACACATCAACACCTAATGGACTTATAAAATATATATATATGTTTATGTCTCATGTGTGTGTGTCACTTTGGATTAAAATCTGCCTGCCAAATCTTAACATAAAGTAACACAAACGCCACATTACAGGCTGACAATAGATTTAAATCAACACCTCTTAAATGGGAAACGTAAACTCAGTACGAGGTTGTGTTTATTGTTGGGATTTCTGTTGCGTAACCAGATGTGCACGTCATAAAAAAATCACACGGATCACCACGGCAACAAAAACGAAGTCTTATTCCAGGAAATAATCTGGAACCAAACCAATAATGAACTAATTATAATTATATATAAGTATTGTGTGTGTGTGTGTGTGTGTGTGTGTGTGTGTGTGGATCCAAAGTGTGATACAAGACTAACACTGAAGTAATAAACCTCTTTAAAAGTCAAAAGGTTGTGATACGTAACACAACAAGCTACTTTCCCGTACGTACTTACACAGAACTACTGTCTGGAGACTCAAAACGCTGGAGCGAGCTCAACCTGCACAAACTGTTTGTGGTGATAAAACATGTCACCCAGTGGAGCAGTGTGACTCACTGACATGTTTTTAATAGATTTTGGACAACAATAGAGGTCTACGGCACAGAGGAATAAGATATATCAGGCTTTGGATACACACACACACACACAGTCGATCAGTCCGTTGTTGGCTTGGCGCTGCACAAATATAAGACAAATATTAACATAGTGGTCTTGTGGAATGAATAAAGGGGGTTGTGTTTTTTTTACACAGTGCTGTTGTACGTCTGAACCTTTAAATAGGGTTTTAAATGAGGATTCAAATATGGCAAAAACAGAAACTCGACCCTGCATCCAGGTCGTTGTTCGACCCCCTTTTCACCGTAACAGTTCAGTTTGTGCAATAAATGCTCAGACCGAGGATTGTAAATTCTTGACCACATCCTGGCTGTGAGGTCGGCCTCTTCAACAGGAGCCATCCTGTCATGTCCGGCACTCGGTACGAGTTAAAGTTTTCTCCCGCTGTAAATATCTGGCAACCCACTAAGTAGATATTTAGTGGTTTGAGGCCGTCTCTTCCCTTGTGGACGTATCTCCGTCCTGCTGATATATGGATAACATCTCCTTGTCATCTTTCATCACAGTGACTGCTGGTGAAGACAGCAACGAAAACCAAGCAGCGTTTTTTTGAGTTGTGCAAGAAGCACTCTGGGGTCAAAGACTGCAGTTTATAGCCATTATAGTAACTTAATGTCTGTTTTCAATCTGTTTAATTAACATATAATGTGGCATTAATTCCTCTTTAATCATACACCAGTATATTACACATAGATGCTGTTAATCATTTGCAATGTAGACGCATGTAAAGTCTTCTGTGCATCTTCAGTTGTTTTAATATGTAAATCTGCAGCCTGTACATGTTGTTTTTAACTCCTGCCCTCGATGCAACCAGATGGAAATTAAGACGCAGCCACACATTGTAAAAAAGCAAACAGAGCACATCAGTTATGAGGCGTTTCCTTTGGAAGTTTCATTCAGATTCAGATTTTATATTCTGCTACAAGAACTGATGTTGGACGCCGTTCATTAAACAAGCTTCTTCTGAGAGAAAACTTTCCAGTTATAAAGTTAAAGGAAGAAACGCAAAACGAAAAAATGCAAATGAGCTCATGTTTTGATTTTCTTTGTGCCATAATCATAATAATATTAGTGAAAGAAATATTAAACAGCAGCTGTGTTCATTTCCTGAAAAGATAAAAGAACTAACCTTTTGACTTCTGCTCCATTTTAGCCATTTACACCGTCAAAAACAACATATATTGTTGCCTAAAGATTTGAAAATTTTACGTCAATACATTTTTAAGCATTTCTCTAGACCGCTTTTATTTTGAAGAGTTGATTACTTGCACATGGCCGACGTTTCTCTTGTCTTTGCAGGAAAAAAACATGCGTGTAATATTAGAATTAATGATGGCTCTGTTCCATTTAGTTTCCAGTAAGTTATACCATAAAAGGCAGCATGTTCAGGGGTTTCAATAGGACGCAGCCACTGTTCACCGATGTGAAAACATCTTCAGAAAAATGCAGCTAACAACTGAGTTTGCTGGGAGTTTCACTGTGAACAGTTTTTTTGGGGTTTTTTTTTTTGGTGGAAGGCAGCTTGTGAATGACTGTGACAGGGGCAAGAAACAGCTGTTGCCAACAGAAATATCAATATCATGCACATGAGCCAGGGAACAGTTACGCACTTACCAGGAAATTAAGAAATTACTGTGGGAGACGCCGAGCTTTAGCATGAAACACACGCTGGCAGTCAAGATTTACCGAAAACGAGCCGACAGCAGCGCTGACCAGTAGAGACACTTTCACTTTTTTTTTCTGTTGTAGATGCACTATATGTAGGAAGATGCATGAAAGACAAGCTCATGACATATATGTAAAAAAATACATGCATATTTCCTCCCTGGTAGCTGCATTTGCATTCAGATATTTTGTCTTTTTTTTTGTCTGGTTTGTGATATCGAGCACGACGTTGATTAAGCAGCAGGAGTGATTTGAGACGTTTAAGGACATTTTTGGTTCATTTTCGTCGCCACTTGAAAAAACTTTACGGAATCACCTTTACTAGTCTACATGAGGGGAAAGTTCAAGTCTCCAAACATTCGCTCTATGAGGAGAAATGAAGGCAGCAGCTTTCCCAAACTCCTGGTAAAAAACATAATCCCCATTTATGTCAGTATCATAAATGTGTTGGTTTATCACCGAGCTTTTGTACATCTTGTAAATCACTGTGTACACTCAGCAAGCGGCGGGGAAACCGTGTTGCATCAGACGACATCCTGCTGCAAAAAAAAACCATAAATGACTGAGATTTACAAAAGCGAATAATCCAGGCAAACAACGATATGAGTGTCCTTACAGGAACGAAGGCGCTCGCTGAGAAAACGTTTAATCGAAGCATTTTTGATTTAGGCCGATGATCAACATGTCCATGTGGAGGCTTAATGGATTCACTTATAATAATAATAAGATATCTTAGGATTCAAAACAAAGAGTCTCTCAGTTGGAAAAAGGCTCCGACGTGCTTATGTAATGTGAGTGCTTTCGATACAAAAACCTTCTCTGTGGCTGGATATTAATGATATTGGAGCCTTGGGCTTAATCCAGTATGACTAGTCCTGCATGTAGCGCTTGGAGTATGATGAAGTGACTGCTCACACACACACATACACACACACACACACACACACGCAGGTCTGTTATTGCATTGGATTCATAAACTGCTTCTTGGCTCATTCCAGCAAATTTACTTTGTTTTCTTTGTAATTGTGATCTTCATCCTTTTTTTTTTCCAAAGAATGAATCCAGAAAGCTAACATATATTATAAAATATATTTAACTAATCCCTTTCCCATTATTTCAACACCCTCCGATGTCAGGTCTTCAAAAAAAAAGCAGTCAAATTGGGGACAAACGGTTGCAGATTTTGAGCCAATTACAGCCGTTTATGAAATAATCTAATTCAGAGCCAGTGTGACAAGTCGACAATAAAAGAAAATAAAACTTTAATGGATAAATGTTTTGAGTTCATCATAATTTCATGTTGCTTGTTTTGTCTTGATTTGCAAAGAAATTATTTTTAAATTTCATTAACATATAACAGAGAAAAGCAGCAAATTCCCACGTTTTGTGAAGCTCAACTTTACATGATGCCCACACGGAAAGACACTTGAGTATTGAGTAAATGATTATTTCATTTCATTATAAATCATTTTCTCACTCTGCAGAGCTGCAACACAGATGAGCCGTATCGTCCTCATCTGCTCGCAGACAATCCTTTATAAGGCATGTTATCCTGAAAAACGACATGTTTGGACCTAAAAGAGCCTCACACAAAAAAAAAAAAAAAGTGTTTATCAGTCGAGTAGCGCAGTGTGACAGTGTTTACTGAAACCCACTGCAGCACTGAGCAGCTTATGGAAAACTAAACCCCCTGTAGGCTGATAACGAACAGTTTGTTTAGCTCAGAGGGAACCAGCATAAAGGATGTTCTAAATATTTCCAACCTCTTCCTCTCTTTTTTTTGGCTTTTTGTCGCCCCTACACTCTCAATCTAATTTTATTTCTTTTTTTTTTAATCCTTTGCCAAATCTCTGCATCAGTTTATCTTTCTGCTCCGCCTTTTTGTCTTTGGATACCCTTCTCTCTCCTCCAGAGCGCCTCATCTCATCGGAGGCGGGTGCAGAGCCTCCGGTGAAGCTGGTTCAAGTCGGCGTTGTTGACAGAATCAGGATGTCTCCTCCCGGAGGGATGCAGGGAGGCAGGAGTGTGTCAGGCTGGGACAAAAAACTAAAGAGGGCTTCAGGTCTCACTTTAACAACCCAATACAGCCACAAGTATACATGCACATACACACATATTTGTCCCATATGCTCATCACTATTCATCAGCAGTCATCTGCATGTCCTCTTAAGCTGACAGGAGGTGGAGCGACCAGGAAACAGAGAGAGAGAACAAGGAGGATTAAAAACAGTCCTTCAACTTTTAAAGTCACAGAGATTTCAGTGGTTTCATATATTTTCTGATTGAACCAGCATGTTAAGGTGGGACATTACATTAAGACATTACATTACATAAGAGGCAGCTGTTATGCAGCTTCCTTTATATTCTCCAGCTGTCACAAATCTGGATTCTTTGAAATGAGTAGAAAGGAATGTGGTTTGGATGCAAGCGGGAATTAAAGGATACGGCAACTTTCTATATTTAATGAGCAGAGCCAAAACCAATAATGGATTATTCCTACTTACAAACCCTGACATATCGTATTCCTGTGCTGTAGATTTCATTCATCCAAAAAACTATTAAAAACATGTCAATGAGCGACACCGTTGCACATCGTCACGTGGTACTTTATCACGTGTGCAACGGTGGCGTGTTTGCAACCAGCATTATCGCCTCACACAGCTACTCGATGCAGGACGTGTGTGTTTCTGTGGTTCAACCTCAGCTAGGTGAACTGTATATCTTTATTTATAATTTAATGCATGTAATATCTACACATATCAGACGCATAAATAGTGTCAAACTATATACACATGTAAGAAACAGATAGATAAATCATTATAAATGCATTGTAAAGTGCTTGCGTGAGACATTCACGGCAGCTATGACTTCAGGAAACCACACAATGCTAATAAAGTGAAAGCTGGACTACTACTGGTTATTTATTGATCGATCAGTGTTCTCACATAAAAGTGATAATCCTCCCATTAAAATGAGCAGCTAGCCAATCCTTTAAACCTCACCAGGAGACGCTTTCTGGACGCTGTGCCGTTATGTTTTTCCGTCGATATGAACAAACGTGCTGTTTGTATAAAGAAATCAGCTAAATCAGGCTTCCCACGCATCTTTGAGGTCAGTGTCTTATTGATTATCAATGCTCCTGTTTGTTTTGGCTCCTAGTTTTGGAAGACAATCGTTCACCCTCAAAAATATTGATCCAATTACTCTGATTTACTTTAATGGAAAAAAGAGAGAGCCGAAACAAAGCGCGGCCGTCTGCAAACCCGGAGGAAATGTAACGCGCATGTTTATCTCAGCTCCAATCGCTGGCCGAGACCAAACAGAGAAGAAAAAAGATCTGCAGTCTGTTCTCCTGCCTTCAGTACTTTCACGCATTGGAGCTAAAATGTAAACGACTTCCAAGAACCACATGGTAAAAGATGAAAACGGAAACAGCTCTCTTTGTTGGTTTAGCAGCGCAATTAGTTTGAGTCGAAACAGGGACAACTGTTGATTCTTTTACGCACAAATAAACATGTTTTCTTAGCAAAAAAAGAAGAAATTAACACATAATGAAGTGGTTTGTGATAGCGACACACATAGAAAATAATAAAACCTTGTCCTGGGATAACCCATCCGTTTTCCTTCAGCATGCCTTGGATCCGTCCCACTCCTCCCTCTGCTCTGCTCACTGCCACTTTCATCCCTCACTCACATGCTTTTCTTTAATGTTGCAGCCTGAAAAAGAAAAATGCACCAGTTGTTGTGCACAAGTGTGCTTCTGCATGCATATACTAAAGCGTTAGAGATTAATATCACCAAGAAACCAAACACAGGAATAGCGAGAGAAATCGGGAATAAGTTAAACATTGGCTGCATACTGGTGGCTTTCCGTGGTGTCACTGGCCTCACAAAGAAGGAAATATCTTTTACACATTGTCTTTTTTTTTCTACCGGCAGGTTTATTGCTGTCTGGGATGATGGAAGCTAATGAAGTGTCGCAGTGCTGCGTTACAGGAGATACAGCTGAGGAGATGTGGGAGTCAAAAAAGAAAAAAAACAGGTGAGCAAGAAGAAAAAAAAGTGTAAGAGGAAACGTGGGAGGTGGAAAGTTTGACAGAGATGGAGGCTCTTCACTGCTCCGGTGCTGCTGTCAAGCCGCGTAAAAAATGGAAGATGCAGCGTGTCAAATCCACAGCGATCGAATCTGACATGAAAATATAAGAATATAAGACAGGAAATAATCTATTTTTAAAGACGTCGAGTTCGGTGGCCATTAGATTGATATTGGAGATGTTGGTTTTAGTACTTAGCAAAAACTACATCAATTAATTACAACGTGACGTTAATTATTCCAACCTTCAGTTGACTGTTGGAGTATCCTGTGTAACTTCAGAAGAGGGATTGTGGCTGCTGTTAATGTTACGGTTAATCTGTGGTTGGACAGATGTGACTAATCTCTAACAGGAGGCCGAGGCTGTGTGTGGAGGACAGGTTGGTTCTGGAGAGAGTATGCTGTGTTTTCAGGTGTTTTCAGGTCAGTTGAGGCTCAGCTGACTCGAACCCTCGCTCTGTCAGCTCCACTCAAACGAAAAAATTATGGCTCCAACTTGACTTTCAACTTTCAAATCAATAAAATCAGGGGGAAAAAAAGCCATATAATAAGAATAATACCACGACTAAAAGTATTTTTAAAAGTCAGCATGTCAACAAACTTACATTGACGATGCTAACATGCTAATATTTAGCAGGTATAATGTTTACCATGTTCACCATCTTAGTTTTGCATGTTGGCAAAGTTCATCGTTGAAGAGAAAAAGACTGTTTGATATATTTAAGCCTGAATGAAAATCAATGGACCAACCGATCATTTAGAAAACACCTGACAAACTCTACCAAACTGCTAAAAAAAGATTAAAGATTCAAATTTTAAGTTTAAATAATAGTACTGCACTCTGAATCTGAGTCGCTACGTGTTAAAACAAGGAAGATAAAAACAACAAATCTAAACAAAATCCACCGAAGAGGCTTTTCTATATGAATGTAGATCATCGGTTAAAGCGTTTGGCTTTTGGATTGAAGTGATTTTAAGGTGAGCAGTTTGCATTCTGATCAATCACTGATCAATACGCTGCAAATGTGGGTTGGCTTTACTGGAAATCAGCAGCGCTGGTATGTCACCGCTGAAAATATCAATTCCACCTCTTTCCCCTCTGCAGTTACGACGATAAATCGCTGCATTTATGGGATTGAAACACATCAACACATTTCACTGAACATCTCCCTGGTGCGCTCCCTCATTCTCGGTGTCAATCACTCCGCTCTGTGTGTTTCTTCACTTCACCCACCACCACCCACCACCACCACCATCATCATCATCATCACCTCCACCATCACCATCACTATCCGCAATTTCTGCCCTGTTTCCTTCCTCCATCCCTCCGTCTGTGCACACAGCAGCTTTTCTAAGCTAAAATTAATATGATGTGGAGTGTGGCCGCTTGCCTCTCAGCTGCTGTCTATTGAAGCGACTGTCACACAGAAATAATGACAGCCTCTATTATGTTTGATTTAGCCTCACAATGCCCCTGCAGGACCCCCCCCCTCTCTATTTCAGACAGGCAGTGAATCTGCACACTTATTTTGAGCCTTTAAAGACCTTTATTTTACATTTATAGGGCAAAAACAAACTAGATTTGATTCTATATATAATATATTTATATCCACTGGCATCAGTTTCTGAAGTTTCTATTTTCAACCTGATCTAACAGAATAAATGAAATGAGACATATACATTTCAAATCATCCATGCTTTATCTGGCTGTTTTATCGCCTGTCTCTTTAAGATCCATACGAGCCCATTCTGTTCTGATTGGCCAGCTCCCGGATGTTAATACGTAAACAAACATTAGTCCAAATATGTGAGGGAATAAAACATTAGACCACATTAGCAACAACCACGCCAACAACAGCTGCATCCCTGAACAATCTGACGTCATCACGAGGAGGAAGTAGCCGTAACTTTGCAAACGTTCAGGTGAAGCTAAATCCTGCGTTTTAGCATTTCTACGTACATTCATCGTCATGTTTAACATGGATATCTGACAGTAGAAAAATAAATCACCCTTTAACATGCATCCAGGCAATGAGAATAACTGCAGAAATACAGTGAATTGTGCATAAAACACATTTTTGAAATAGAAATTTAAATAATTTGACCTTCATCTTATAAGATCTTATGTTGTTTTTCCAGTCGGTCACTGAAGAAACAACTATTTGATAAATGGTCATTTTGGTCCTCAAGGTATGAAACATAATGCCTTTTGATGATCCTGCGACTTGTCCCTCTAGCGCCACCATCAGGAATACATTTAAAAACAAACATTTTTCTTTTTCTTTTCTTTTTTTTTTTGCCCATTTCACAAACAACGTCTCCACTTCAACAAACACCACGAACGTTTCCCTTCTATTTTTGTTTAGACAAAAAGGTAAATCGGACTTTAAAGTGTCAAATAATGACAGTGATTACATGACAAGTGCAGATTGGGACTCGATGCGTCACGTGACCAGCTCACCTAAAGCGATGCCGCCTTGTGGAAACTTGTTTTACTTTCTGAAAGCATTGATAGTTTTTGCCAGCTGAGCCCAAACTCGCTCGTATAATAAAAACACCCAGATGTATAATCAAGTTTTCATGTCATCACCACCATCATGTTGCTGAAAATGTTTCCTAAAAACAATGTGATGATAACGTCTGTGTGTGTTGCAGACGGATTACAATCTTATTAGTCCAGATCCAGACTGCAGAGGGAATGAAATGGACATATCGCTGTCACCTCAGCAGCATTTTGAGCCAGAACCAGTTGATCAAAAATGAATGCAGTCCATCTACTGCACAGTTTTATACTCAACTTTAATGTCTTGGCTGCAGAACAAAGGTGCCATTTCTCCCACGAATACAGAAATGCAGCTCATGTACAGAGTTTTTGTACTGAAATATCATCATGTAATGTACCATGACTGGACCTTTGATGCTGTGAAAATGTATTTAGTGAACCTCTAAGACTTGTATTTAAGTACCCCTGCTGTAAGATGTTATCATAACCTGGCCAGACAAACATAAGTAAAGGCAAAAAATACTTCAAAGTTCAAATAAGATGCCCAGATGCATGCTGGATGTGAACCCTATGTGGGCCTGCTGCTTTTATTTTGTGTCCTTCTATACCGTAAACAGCCTCATATGTTGTTTTTTTTTTATTTTATTCTGAAACTCTGAGAAGAAATTTCACCTTCTCTGATTTTTTGGCAAAGAAAAAGAGCGCCATTGCTGAATCAGAGCCTGCAGCTTGTAAAATAAAAGGGAATAAAGAGGCTGGGATGGCAATGAAAACACTCCGCTGTTTTTATGGTGCACTTTTACACACGCAGAGCAGTTCTGGTCAATGTGATGTTGGAAGCCGACCGGGGAAAAAAAAGAAGAAGAAGAAGAAGACGAGAAGAGCTCATCAACAGATAAATATGTAGTGATTCATGTCTGAGCATCTTTCTTATTGTCCATATCACCCTGACCTCAAGACTCACGCTAAACTAAATCAACAACCCTTAAGGATGGAAACTTCCCTAACAATCCCCGCTTATTGATCATAAAATCAATACTAATTACCAATAACCTTAAAGACTAACTTTTACAGACCACCAGGGACGCCTTCAGAACAGAAACGACCTCATGCACGACACGATCAATGTTTTAATCGCACAGTAAAACGAGAATATATGGACCAGAAATCCTCGAGCATCGTTCATATTCAAACGCGTCATTTAGTTTAAAAAATAAATAAATAAATAAAAATAAAAAACTACTCCTGGATGATACTAAAAAAGAGCAACTTTAAACACGCTTGATTACAATGCAGCAGTAAAACATTTAAATAAACATCGCGGATTAACAAGATCAATCAAAATCAAAACTTAATCACTGCAAATGACCTCGTGATTAACACATTGTATAGTCTGGGTTACTAGTACATACAAAACACGGTGGTATGGATTTCACCTTAGAAGCACAATCATTATAACTCTTACCAATTATCAAATTTTTTTTTTCTTTTCCTTTTTTCATATAATCATGACAATATTTCTCGTTGTCAAGCTGATTAGGACGTTAACGACATCTACTCGATCAGTGGCTTCGTCAAAATTAACACTGAGATCCAAGATGAACACACGGAAAACATGTCGGACTACCTGGAAATAGAAAATAATGTTTCTGTTCCTCCAAAGTTAAACCCCCGTGATTAACATGCAACTGTTCGATGCCCGAGGCCTCGCCATGTGCCGAGTCCATGACGTCAACGCTTGCATCAGACATGTAGGAGCAACACTCAGTGCCTAATGGAGCATATTATGAACTTTACCTTCATTAACCTGCAATCTGCTTCGCTGAAAGTATAAGAAACATACTGTAAATCTACTGTAAACACACATTTCCTTTATCCTTTATCCTTTGGACATCGAACTGGGTTAGTTTGTACGACACGTTGGTTCCGAGCGACGTTCCCGGAGGTTTCAGCCTGGACATTTTCCCCAAGACATCGTCATTCCTGACTTTCAGGACATGATGAGACATAATAAAGACGTTTGTCTGTATTCTGTGTTAAAGGTATTCTGTAGACTCCTGCAGTCAGACTTTAAAACCCCAACAAGATATGGCAACGAAAACCAACGCTGTTCAGTTTCTATCTGACCACCTTCTGCCCACACAGCTGCTCTGTGTCTCACAGAGAGGCGACAGTGTCTTCTCTGGTTGTTGTTTACTGTGGTTTTTGCCCTGACCCCAAGACTCATGCCTGACTCAGTGTAACTAAAGCAACAACCCCTAAGGATGGAAAATTCCCGAACTTATTTTAGTCTTAAATATAAAAAAAATACATAAAAAATCTGCCTTTTCTCATCCTGTCTGTTGCTCTCATCTCTAACTCCAGCCGGTTCACACTAAAGATCTAAATTTTTCAAAATAAATGTATTTATTTTGTTAATTTATATCTTTTTTATTACAACGTTAAATCATTTTTTCACACAGAAGTAAACGGTTGTCAGGGACAGCTGTGAATATGGTGCTGTCGAAGATTAAACTGTATCTGGCTCTAAATTTTTCCTTGAATTTTGTCTAAAAAATGTAAAAATCCAACTACAGGAAGTGACCTCACAGTGATAATTACCAAAATAAAATCTGGAGTTGTTTTCCTGCTGCCAGAAACTACAGCTCATGAGGTTAAGGATCATCAAAACTTCGTCTAATAAATAGGCAACCTGTTAGTCCAGCGTGACAGCTGTTTACGAGTCCTGCTTGATTTGTAAAAGAAATGTGTGAACTGAGCACAAACGTCAATAAAGTAAAAAAATTTCCACTTCAGTTTGGACCAAATAAAAGCCAAGTCGTTACTTTTCATCTGAACTCTGTCTCCCGGGTTCGTCTGTAAATTCTCGTCTCCTGTTTCTTTGTCCTTCCGTCCCCCCTACAAACACACACACCCTCCACCTCTTGAACCTCCACCTCTTCTACCTGAAGACTCGTAGCTGTAATGGCGGTTGATGGAATTACAGTGAAAATATTGATCTGCATTTGGCTGCGACACTAAGCAGATCCTCAGCTCGGCTGCCAGCTTTTCCTCGGGTTTCAAGGTCTGTTTTTTTTGTTCCTGGAGAGCGTCGGAGGACGGTGAAAAGACCACATGGAATGAAATTACAGTAATATGATTATATAAAACGTGCACACGTGAGAGATTGTCTGGTGGTTAGCAGAATCATTTTGGGATTATTTCAAGTGATTCTGGTTTGGATAGCATTTTTATATCTGCGTGTTTTTTTACATCCTCTGATTACTCTGCTCCACTTAAACCATATGGCTGGAGATTTTCTATATTTTTCTTCAAATGTTGCCGCAGTTGTTGTTTGCGCCCGTGTGTGTGTGTGTGTGTGGTGATTCATTGGATCAGCCTCATCCAAGAAGTGAGGAGGATGATTGAGTCATGGCTGCCTGAGTGTTTATAGCTATTCAGCACAGCTCTGCTTATTGCACCTATAAAACCCTTTTTATCATTTTACAAGTCATATAAAAAGAACACACACGCAGACACACACAATTGATCTTCTGTTGGGTTTTTTTTAGGTAAATATCCTTTTCATCTCCTCTCCTAAAATTGTACAGAAACCTTCGGAGCGTAATAATTATGATTCACTGTAACTGTCCCAAAAATAAGAGCTCCTTCTGCTGGGTGTAAACTTCCTCCTCTGTCAGGCTGGAACGATAGAATTGATTGAGGGATGCAGAAAGCATTTGTGCGACCGCTGTTTCGCCAGAGTTATCTAATCTCTCCAGCCATCTCTGAGATGATGAGTCTGGGGGACAACAAAGCCACTTTCTCCCTCTGACTGAGATAATCTAATTGTGCTCTCATCACGCTGCTTCCTGTCTCTTTAGCTCTGTTTACAGTCTGTCATTCAGCGACGGAGGATCCAGTTTCCAAGTTGCACTCAACTTTGTTTTGGTTTTTTTTAATGTAGATTTTAACAACCTGAGTCGTATTTCATAGATTCTATAGATTATTATTAATATCGTTTGCTTTTTTTTACATATGAAACCAATATAAATCAAGTTTTCATGCTTGTCTGTGTAAGATGCAGTCTATTTATTTACATCCTCTCTATTGCAGTGACAAAGACATGATCCCTCACCGGTTTCCCACTCCTACTGTAAATACTATTCTCTGAGGTCATGAATAAGCTTTTCCCAGCTTACGTCGTGTCTGCAAAGGAATAATTCCCCCCCCCCCCCCATCATCCATCTGATAGAAGAGATAAATGCAACAACTTATATATATCCTGCATAGTGCATTTAAAAACCACCAGATCTCCAAACCTGTTGACAAGACTAAGCTGATCTAAATAACGAAGACAGACATAGGGTTTGATCATAAAGTAAGCCATATGATACGGATCCATTCCTTCTGCACGAGTTATGTGCATATTTTGGGTGTCAATGTGTCACTGCAGAAATGTCTCTCATCACATTAGCAGTGGCCCGTTGCGATCAGAGTAACTACATCTGTCTCCCATTGGGCCTCACCTCACCTCTCAGCTCCCAGATGGTGATAATATGATTGCCCCACCCCCCCTCCCTCCACCCACCTCCCTGATCAAACCCACCCAGTACGCACGAAAGCAACCTGATCTGCTGCTGCAAGACGAAATAGTTCAAGATTGCAAAGTTTGCAAACAGACATATAGAGACATAAGGAAAGAGTAGAAGCTTTATTGAATCCACACTTGGGTGTTACTACACTTTACAAGACTTTAGAAATCAGAGAAACATTCGCCGTGATACAAACAAGGCAATGAGGTCATTGTACAGATGAACTGTCAACAGAGCGGAGGCTGGTTAGACTCGTGTTAACACATGTATGTCATAAATTCCTTTCCACAACTACACCGGTTTTAGCCCTGGGCTTTGTTGTTATCTTTTTTTTTTGGTTTCCATATCACAGTTCCTGTCCAGCTTGAACTGCTTGCACCGGAGTTACTGATGGTCATCACACAACTTTCTGCAGAAAAATCTTGGCAGGATTTCATAGAAGCCTCTTCTCGCCACTATTTAACCATGAGTCATTGAATTGGGAGAAAGTTTAGCTTTAAATCACAGCTGACAGGCAGGCAATCATCTTCACTGGAGTCTGTTGTTCTTCAAAGGCCCTCGTCCATTTTTAGCTACGTAGTCATTTTCCGAGTTCATGATGTCACCCCGGCGTTGGCTTGCAGGCTGCTCTTTTCAATCTCTGGTTCCGTTTTTTAAAACCTGCCATTTACCAACCAAGGAGAAGGAAAAGTAAACCAGTGACCCCCCTAATGTTCATTTACATTGTGCTGCTTGGAGGAAGACTATACTTTCTAGATTTCAAATGTGTGTATGTGTGTGTGAGAGAGAGAAAGAGAGGGAGGGGGACAAAGAAAAACAAACCAAGATGGATTTTCAGCTGAATACAGAAGTTTTGTCAAAAAATTGAAAACGTGGAAGAGCTCATTTCTAAGTATACTGCACATGTATGTAAAAAGAAAAGATTTGTCTCCTGTTTACTTGTTTTACACCTAAATTGATAAAAAAAAATTAAAAAAAATGGATTTCTTTAATACAAGAAACAGAAAAATGCATGATTACGAATTGTTTCAGTATATATACCAGACCCGAGAAGTTCATGGAACGAAGTCATATGTAAAGTTACATATATGTTTTTATTTTTGAGACCACCTGAAATTAGACTGCCTTTTTTGTTAACTACAGCTTACATATTATGTGAATCAGTTATTCTTTGTTTTCATTTGAGAAGTCTTTGTTTGTTTTACATTATTTCTATTGAATATCAGCTGGAGCTGCGTTAATGTGACGTTTTATCAAAGGTCACACTGAGCCTGATAGCATCCTGCTACACAACACAAGACTAAACAAAAACCTTCTTCTTATCTGACTTATAAACATGAACACACGTCTTGTCCTGTCCTAGTTGGCTTATTGAACAAGACACCAAACAACAAGCATTCCCCGCTAATATCAGTCAACCGTCTGAGACACAGCAGAACATTTCCGATATTTCCTTTCTTTTCCTGTCTGTGCATTGAACTAAAGCCACAGCAGAGGCAGAACATCGTAACACAATGAACATCAACATTGTTTTGTTTTATGGCTCATTAGCTTCATTCTCCACTTGAATTGTACATTATAACAAATATTGATCAGGATAATCCACACAACACACGATCAACATCATCATGCACCATTTTCATAGGGACTCTTTCTTCAGTAAACAGTATTTCCAAAGAAAACTGTTTCCAAACTGTTCGAAGTTATGATTTTATATAACTTCTTTAACCAATAAATACTAAATAATGCACCCTTCATTTTCTCTGGCATTGCATGACTGATGGTTGGTGTGTGGCGAAGACTCGAGGTCAGAGTTGCTCCTCTTCTACATCGTGGAGATCCAGTGTTCAGTATAATCCATCATTTTACTCTGATCAAGCTTCAGATGCTTTAGTTTATGCCAAACTCCGACCACAACTCATACAAAGACAATAAATATATATATTTATTTTTTTCTTCAGCGTTGACAAGAGAAATAAAAACTCATCTGGTGCAGCCGGAGCGCTCAGGTAAAAGAAAAAAGACGAACATTCGTTTGGTATTTTTATGTTTAAAATCAAATCTCATCCATCATTAAGCAATAAAAGAAATTCAGTAAGTGAACATCTGTTTCAGGTTTGACACCTCTTGAAAAGAGACAAATTAGATACTGCAGGGTTGTAGAGACACAGAGAGATGAGACAGCTGAACCGATTTAGTTTAGATTAAAATCTCTCTGTGAGAAAAGGTTTGTGGCCGTCTATAGGTGATTATTATTAAAATTTTTATTTTTTTATTTTACTGACTGTTTAATGATGGTGTCTCATAGTGATAAACTTGAGTCTCATTCATATCGCGTATTTCATCTTTTTGATTACTGATCTGCAAAATGTTCACTGACGATGCATTTTTTTTTTTTTATGTTTTCCCTCCAATTATGATAAAACATGATTTATTTTTATGGTTATGTTTTGGCAACTCAAAGCTCTTGGTTAAGGTTGTGGAGGAAATCTTTTTTTTTTTTTACATTTAGCCAAAAACCCAAAACTTTCCAAAAACTTTAACCGAAATTGTTTTGTAGCACGACCCTAACCAAAAATGAGACGTATGATAAAAAACCACCACATCATATAAACAATGGACATAATCCACACAACAATTATGGTCCCTCCAAATCATATTTGCCAATTGAGTTGTGTATAAATATATTTATTTAGGAGTTGCTGGTTGTTATGTTAAGTCAAATAATAAATGCATTTTACAATAGGGAGAAAAAAGTATGTAATACCATAAATATACTATATAATAACGGAAATAAATATATATATATATATATATATATATATATATAAGGCATTTGCAGTAGTTTGACGACGTTATTAGACGACACACAAAAAGCCGGTTGTGCTTTTCTTTCCTCCCATCTTGAACTTTGCTGCAGTTCTCACTGGCCTGCTAAAAAAAGACAATAGACAGAGCAGCGCTTGTACCAAACGCCTCTGCAAAACTGCTGACGAGGACAAAAGACAATGAGCACATCACACCTGTCTGCCCGTTTCACACTGGCTCCTTTTTTTTCCCCCGTTGCATTTGATTTTAACCTCCTGGAACTTGTTTTTTTTAAAGCCTCACATAGAAACCAACATATCAGATTACCTAAAGGTGCACAGCCCTGCTCACTGTTTGAGATCAACAAACAAACACCTCTTTGTTTTGTTTTTTTCAGTGAATTTTTTTAAACCTGATCTGACTATCACAGTCATTTCATTACATAGCTTTAGATTATCTGATGCCGTTCGAGGTCTTTTCTCTCACAAGCTCTCACAGTTCCCTCCTTGTTCTGATAACTTATCACTTCCTGGTGTGTAAACTCATTTATTCTATTAAAATGATTGAAAACACAGATTCGGAGAACATACAGGGGGGGGGGAGACAGAGGAGAGGGGAGGCAGCTGGAACGACATTTATCCGTTTCTAAAATATCAGATTGAAACATACAGTATACTATGATGACTTATGTGACAAAGAACAGCAGGATTTTGTCATATTATAATAGTTCACTTGAGAAATACCAGACAGAAAAGGGATTTCACTCAAAAGTGGACATTTCCTTTGTCATTATGTTTCTTGGCTTCAAATGAAAAACTCCAATGAGCCTTTTGTTGCTTTAGTTTTATTACATATATCCCAAAAAGCCTGCAATTATAGCTTTCTCTTTTCTTTTCTCTTGTGTAATCACATGAGGGGTAATATCACACTGAGATGCATCGTTAAAAACATAAACTCTGCAATAACTGTTGTTTTCCTGCGGCTCAACACACACATGGTATATCCACTCTAATTACAACATCGGGTTGTTTTTCGTCGGCTTGTAATTTTATTTTTTATTTTTTTTAGCACATGGATCAGAGTTACACTGCTCATCAATACAATGTCACATTTTGCAACTGAGACAAACATCATCAACGTCACCTTTTTTTAATCCAGTTGGTTTCTACCCACTTTAGTAAAGACAGAAGAGACAAAAAAAGCATTTTATGTGAATCAGTCACTGGGAAGTTGACTGAGAAAAAAGGTTTTGAGGTAAATGCAAACATAGCTTGACAGGCATATCAATCCTAAATAAATCTCTGGTTCAATAAACTGACAAAAACACTGAAAACAGCAAATAATTCAATAAAAAAAAACCCAGAAAGTATCCTTTAATGTGAAGTATAAAACATGTCTCTGGGATATCCACACCTGAGCAAGCGGAGTGTTATGATGATGATGATGATGATGAGGGGAAACACGTGGGTCAAACCTCAGGGATCTCCGTACTGCTGGACCTGTCAATCAAGACACATGGCCTGAGGCTAAATACACACACACACACACACACACACACACACAGACCGTGTTCAAACTTCTACATGAAACAGTCGTCGGTATCAGGAGTTTGTTAAATATAGATCACATCAAAACGCTAATTTTTAAATGCAAGAAGCTGAAATCCAGCTGGACATCAAAGTCGCAGAGGTGACTGTATGTAAATGAATACACTCATATAAAATTATAATGAATTCACTTTATTTCATGTGACAGCACCTTGTTTCAAGTTCTGTAACTTTTACCAACATCCGACATTAAAACATAAAAAATAACAGAAACTGACCGTGATGTTTCATGAAGTCATATGCTGTCTATGGCACTCATGTATGAACCTTAATTCCATGTAATACAAACTCTGTGGATGACTAATAACCAACCACAGCTGGCTTCTGGGCGGTATTAGAGCGATCAGAAGCAGAGAAGGGTGAGAAGTGACAAGCAGAAAAAGGTGACAAGGGTGAGGAGGGTGTGTAACCACAGGAGGAAATCCAGTCTGTTTACCCAAGTGATATTTTAATTTGAGCTGCGGGCTTCAGCCTAGGTTTTTTTCTCCACGATCCTTTCAGCATGGAGAGTTTTTTTTGGGGGTTTTTTTCACCTTCTGAAATTGGGCCTGAGACATAAAGACAACATTGACTTTGGCAAGAAGGGCAGCGACTGGAGAAGTGACGGGACTCTTAAAGAAGTTTCCTCCCTCTGCCTCGTAGCTGCCTGCACAACATCAACATCACATCACACTCGACGTTCACAACAACCAGACACTCGTGTAAACTGACGTGTCTTCGTGCCGCACGGCTGAGGTCACAGACTCCTCTAGAGGTCAGATCCAATGCAGTCAATAATTATTACATTTACATAATTGGTGGTTTGGATTTATTACATGAGAAGCAGACTGTAAACGTATTAAAGTTCTTGAATTGTACCTTTTTGCCATATTTAGGTGATTGATAAACTTAATGCAGTCATTGTGTTACATGTTTATATGTAAAGGCAGTTGTCAGGTCAGTTTATCTCTGAAACAGACTTCAGAAGCTGCGTAAACAAACAGTAATAGTAGGATTTCAAAATGGAAACTTTTTAAAATACATGTGTACACGTTTGAGGCCGAATCCAATCAGAAATATTACAATGGACGACATGAACGACCTGAGCAACAAAGAGCGTTTGTGGGTATGTGTGAACTATCTGACATCACCATGAGGAGGAAGTAGAGGTAACGTTGCAAACGATGCGTTCAGAGCAGGTTGAACTGCTCTGAACGCATCGGACTATAAAAATAACAGAAAATCACAAAAAACATGACCCCATGTCCCCTTGAAGACCAGGTCAGTCATAGCCGGACTACTTGTTATCATGTGACATCAGTCACATGATGAAGAAAACTGATTTACTAAAGCAATAAAAGTGAGTCCATTTCATGTTTCTTAATCATAATGTTTTTTGTATTCATAGTTCAGCAAAAGCACACGTTGTTATGGCAACTAAATGTTATGCTGTAATATGTACAATTTTGAGAGGAAGACGGGTGGGAACAAAGAAGATACAGGAAGTTTCTTAAATTGTCACAGAGAAGATTTTGATTTCCAGTTTGACAATCTGATCCATCACATTCGTACGAACATCAATCACTGCAGAAGTGACACCAGCTCGATGGATGTTTGCCATCTTAAATTTTTATTTGATTATTGGACATCTTGTTGACGTTTTGTTATGTGAGTCCCACTGGAGGAAAACCTCATACAATGTCCAAAATCAATAGGATTCATCCTCTGGGGAGAATGAATGTACTCAGGAAATATTAAATTTCTTTTACAAAGATGCTTTACACAACAAGTTAAAAAGTTGCTAAGTTTATTTATGACTTGGAAAAGAGAAAATTGTTAAGATTCATCTGGTGGGGACCATGAATATCACCTTTACACTGGATAGCAGCAGCGTAGCGGTTGAGGCATCGTACTGAAGGGATAGACGGATCGTCTTTGGCGTAATGTTAAAATCCAGCATGTTTTCAGGTGTAGAATTAATCAATTATTAATCAATCTTAAAGGTGTTTGATTTTTTTTTTTTTTTTTTTGGCAGCAGAACCAGCTATAACCACAACATCTGACATATTATCACATTATAGGCGAATGTGTTATGCGAACAGTTGCCCATTTACACACCCAGCAAACAATTTGTATTCAGTTGGAGTCGTGTCATCTGATGAATATAAGTCTAATATTTACTCTCCTTTTAGCTCTGTTTGGTCTCTCTGGATTTGAACTTTGTCTGCGTGCCGTTTGATGCTGAAAAGCTAGCAGACAATGTGTTTTACGCTGCACTAAAACAGCTGTCTGCTGCAGCTGGAAACTCAATTGATGAAAGTGGAGTTTGAGGGCAAATTGAAGAGTTGGGCAGTCATTTTTTTTTTTTTTTTCTGGAGCAAATCCATTTATAATACACAGTCGTTGTTTGATCCATTGTTAACAGACTTAATTCATGATTTGCTGTATTTATGAAACATCACAGGGAAATGCGTCATCATCCTGAGGCTTTATTTGAAAAACACAAATATGAATTGAAACATTCACTTTGTATTCCTGGAGCAGCTGTAAGAGGCCTTTTGTTGTTTTTGTAGATTTTTTTTTTTCTTGTAGTTTAATATAGACACTTTTTGGGATCAAAGGTAGATTTGCGGTTAGTGTGACGCCGTCATCCAGGCCAAAACTACAGAGGACAAGCTGATAAGTATCTGTCTGTAGTGGCTCCTCCCCTGCTGAGAGCAGATATTGAAGCTAAATTGTGCCTTGAACACAGACTAATCATACTCTCTTGGTTAACAGCACCCAAGGGTGAGCTTTAATGAGGCTAACGGTGATATGACTAAACATCCTGAAGCCTTCATCCGTCAGCAGGGCAGCAGGCCTGAGGCTTTTGATGCCTGTCTGAGCAGCAGACGAACCTGGATCCTTCCTCCTGTCCTTTCAGATGACTTAACTGTGTCCTTGTCCGAGTGGAAACATTAAATGTCACAAAATGCTTGAAAATGTCAAGAGAAAAAAAAGCATCTCGTGCTGCGTGGATCTGCAAGAGGCAAATTAAACGAGAAACAACCCAACCAAAAGAAACAAGCCTGTGTTTTTATATGTTGTTAAATATAAACATAGACGTATGAACTTATACATACAGCTATAGCTATATCACCGGTGTCAGGTCTTTATCACCAGGTTCAGGTGGTTGACATTGAGGTGTATATCTATATTACTGTTATTGGATAATGGGGGTTGTGGTGGTATATTGCGGGATTTCTTTCCCCCATCCACTCAGACAGAGCAGGTCATAATGCCTTCATGTCTAAGCCGCAGAGGCACAGCAAAAGGTAGAGTCTGTCTGAGCTGAAAGTCTTCATTAAATTGAAGTTTCCATTTTCCTTTCCTTTGAAATCCCTAAAGCAGTGCCACGGTGGATCCATTTCACACCTGGAAGTAGTTTCCTCAGCGTGTGGGTTCACGACGGGCTTACAGGCAGGCGAAGGAGGCACGAGACGTTTAAGCCTCCATCAAATAATGACTTTGTAATTTCACAGCAAATGGCCACGTCGAGCCAATCTCAGCCGCTTGCCTTTCTATAATTTTATCTCCTCAGCTGCCTCCTTGTCTTCCTGTCTGTTTTCAGACATCACCCTCTATATCTCTCTCTCTCTCGAGCCGTCTCTATCGCTGTCAGTTACAGACTCTATTAGCTGTGATTGGTTACAGTTCACAGCCATGAAATGATCCCTAGGAGGAAAAAAAAAAACACTAAACCTGAACAATTCACATTAGTTGCAAAGTGAAACCTGCTGTATCTGTAGACATGACACATGAAGTAAGCAATCTGATGGTGTCACTCCGGAGGTTTAAAGAAACATCTGCGTTTTCTCAAAGCTGTCTGTCCGACTTTGTGTCGCTCTTTGTTCTGTTTGACTGAAAAAAGGGAAAATTGCAAAGAAGTTTCATCGTGGGATTTTTCCCCCCCGAAGGTGTTGCTTGTAAAAGTGTAAACTCCTCCTGTGTGGTGTGTTTGAACTACTTGTCAGGTTGTTTAGGATTCAATGCTTTTTACATTGTGTCAGGTGGCTCAGAAATCTCATAAGAAGCTAGCCACACACCTCGCTTTAGTAGAAACCAGACCGTTGTGAACCTTGAAACCATTGTTTGGCGATGCTGCTTTACTTTAAATTTACTTCCTTGTCATCGTAACAAGTCACTACCGAATTTAAATCATATTTCACAGGTGTCATACTTATAAATTCAGTTTGCACATCGATATCGTAGTCAGTCTACACCTACGGCTAATGTAACAACTGCAACAAAGACATGATCCCTCTCTGACTTCCCACCAGGATATATAAGAAAACTGGAGATCTATTGGAAAATTGAATTGTGTGTCTCTATATTGTGAAACCTGATGTTTAGCATTGTCATACAGAGTAAGATGTAAGATGAATCACCAGTAGCAGATTTTTAAAAGTTTTCGAGGGATTTTCTCTGTTAAACCTCATTCTGCTACGACAGAGATTATTACCATAATTAAACATTTCTTGGAGATTAATTGTTTCAGCACAGAGATATTCGAGTTTTTTGGAGGTTTTTTATTTTTTTACTGACTCGTGTGTGTGTTTGTGTTTGTGTGTGAGTGTGTGTGTGTGTGTGACTGTGTAATTGATGGATGACTGAGGGTGGAGTGCGTGGGAGATTTAGTGATGATTTAGTGCGAGCAGTCATAGCTGTGGGGAAGTGGAAATGTTTTCCTAAGGCTCACAGCACTTAGCAGCCGTGAGTTACACTCACAAAAACACTCTCTTACACACACACACACACACACACACACACACATACACAACTTGCATAAACACACCTGATTCTTCCAGCCGCTGCAATAATGAAGTGCAGATTGAAAAGCATTTGACATAAGAACCTGGCAATTATACACATTCGCACACATACAATTATACGCATTCGCTGACATACAAACCTACTGTACACTTCCAATCACATGGACTGTAACTGTACCGTATGCAGGATTTTTTTAGCTGTGGGATATCATAAACACATCACAACATGCCTTGACTAAACATGATAGCACTAACGGTGATGACAAATATACTGGAGAGAAAGAGATGCTTAACGTTTCCATTGTCAACATCTTTTAGTGCTTTCCTCTCTAAATCCACCGTCCCTCAGGTACTGAGCTCCTGGGCTCGTACACCTGTAATCATCCTTCATCACTCCAACGCAGCCCTGAAGGTCTTCAAAACAACTCATCATAAAACACTCACGTCAGGAGCTACATTTAAGGTTCGACAACAGAAACTGTTCATTGTTTATACAGTGTTTTAATGTCAGTTCCTCTAACTTTACGCTAGAGACGCCATTTTTGAAGCAACTGTATTTTCGATATCAAAATTTCATACAAACAGCATAAAAACGGATTAACATAAGTGGACCTTCTCCAAATTATTTAAAAGAAAGAAAAAAAATCAGTGAAATACAAATACATTTAAATGTAAAGGACAGTAAGGAGCAATAAAGCTCCACACACAAGCTAGCTGAAGAGCTAGCAAACATTTTTTACTTAAGCACAGTATTTGATTAAATAATACTGTTGCGTAACATCATATATCTCGTGACGTATCGTATAAAAACAGATTAATATAAGTGGACCTTCTCCAAATTAATTAAAAAAATAATAATAATCAGTGAAATACAAATACATTTAAATGTAAAGGACAGTAAGGAGCAATAAAGCTCCACACACAAGCTAGCTGAACAGCTAGCAAACATGCTAACGAGCTAACTAGCTAGCTTTCAGCCGCCTCTCGTTATTTTTTTAAAGGCTGATTGGTTCACAATATCTGCAAAGTGTAGCAAGAATAATCTTCACCATAATAATCATTATGAGAAAGACAAAAAAAGTTATTTGGCAAAAAATAACTTCAGAAGTGGGAAACAGGCTACGATAATTTAGGCTAATTATGTGGTGAAACAATATGGGTGGAAAAAAAACGTCATCGATTAACAAACGCCATGACGGGGCAAAAAAAAGCACTCAAACAGTCGTCAAAGATGGCCCACTTTTTGTCACGTATTAGTATAGTATAGTATAGTTTTGTATATAGCGTTTACTTAAGAGGTATTTACTTAAATATGCCTTTAAGATGTAGTGGAGTGGAAGTATAAACCTGCATAAAATGGAAATACTCAATCAGTACCTTGAATTTTTTTACTTAAGCACAGTATTTGATTAAATAATACTGTTGCGTAACATCATATATCTTGTGACGTATCGTATAAAAACAGAATAACATAAGTGGACCTTCTCCAAATTAATTAAAAAGAAAAAAATTAATCAGTGAAATACAAATACATTTAAATGTAAAGGACAGTCAGGAGCAATAAAGCACTGCGCTTTATGCAGTGGACACAAGCTAGCTGAAGAGCTAGCAAACGAGCTAGCTAGCTAGCTTTCAGCCGCCTCTCTTTATTTTTTTATAGGCTGATTGGTTCATGATATCTGCAAGTGTAGCAAGAATAATCTTCACCATAATAATCATTATGAGAAAGACAAAAAAGTTATTTGGCAAAAATAACTTCAGAAGTGGGAAACAGGCTAAGATCATTTAGGCTAATTATGTGGTGAAACAATATGGGTGGAAAAAAAAAAAAAACGCCATGACGACGGGGCAAAAAAAGCACTCAAACAGTCGTCAAAGATGGCCCACTTTTTGTCACGTATTAGTATAGTATAGTATATATAACTTCAGGCATTTGTAAATACATCATATGAAGTAGTTTACTAGAACCAAGAACCATCCCGACTACGTAAAGCCGACAAATCTTTAAAAAGGAAGCACAGGTTAATCCTTCACAACAACAACAACAACAAACACTACAACATCAACCGTATAACGATGATCTGGGGGTTAAAATTGGCTTCCCTCCGTATGGATACCTATTTTCTAAAACCCTTATACGTTTATACACCACTGGTTTGCCCACTGTTGTGTAAAATTAACCTGCAAATGTTTTGCCATCATGAAATTTGTCTCTTTGTGTTATTGCTCAATCAAAATGCGCTATGAGCACAACCTTCTAGGCGGCCAGCAGCAGTTCCTGAATAATTGAAGTCTTTAAACAGTCTGACGCTGCTCTATCACCTCATCACAGATTCAGTCACGGAAGCAGGTCACCAAACCTCATCTATTATCCACAAAGAGGGTTTCCCCCATCCATTAACGGCCCTCACTGCTGAACGCATGCAGGACTTGCACACAAATTACATGAGGAGGGGGGTGGATAGGTGTATATATATATATATATATATATGTTTGTGTGGGAGGCTGTTGTTGTTGTTGGGGGTTGTGATTATGTCAGGAGACATTCAAATATGATTTATTTTACCCCCCATTTTAAAGCATATATGTCTTCTATAAATCAGATTTTTGATTATTGACTTCTGTGTCTTGTCATTATGACTTTTTAAACTTGAAGAAAAGGCTCTCGTGTATATTTATGACATAAACTCTTTATGTTTTTTTTATTACGGCACAGAATCATAATGTACTGTATGTATATAATTTAACCGCTCTGACATACTGTAGAAGCCCGTGTGTTGTGTTTGTGGTCGCTGGTTAACGCAGATATTTCTAGATGAGTTAATGAAAGGCTGTTCTTGTTCTTGTGACGTTGTTCTGTTTTTAGCATCCGTTGTTGTTCTGGATGTGGTTCCTGCACGACGTTGCACAACTATAATAAGAGTAAAGAAATTTGTCGAATATTTCTGTTTACATAATCATATGATATCAAATGCCAATACTTTCTTCTCTCACACATACACACACACACACTGTCAAAACAAAACTAGACCTGCTGGTGGCCTGAGATGAAAGACCAAAGACCACTTAAGACCATAAAGTTGAATGCTCTTTCTATCTAATAGTTTTTTAGACGTTCATAGACAGAAAACTGCATTGCATGTGTAGATGATGTTTTTGGATTAATGTGCATTTTACTGCTGTAGTCATTTAAGGTTAGTTTAATCAACAGTAATGCATCATAATCTATAAGGTCATGATCGTGTTTAAAAAGCTTTGTGACAATGCGTTTTCCTGCTTTTATACAGTTTAGAAGAAGGAGAATTTTCTCTTTTATTTTAAATTTATCAAAAAAAAAAAATCAAATTCAAATTGGGTATGAGAAATTGTGATTTGAAAGAGTAAAAAAGACTAAATATGCCTCTGAGATGTAGTGGAGTGGAAGTATAAACCTGCATAAAAAGGAAATACTCAAGCAGTACCTTGAATTTTTTGTACTTAAGCACAGTATTTGATTAAATAATACTGTTGCGTAACATCATATATCTCGTGACGTATCGTATAAAATCACATACAGTCGGCTGACATCCAGTGAAGTGTCATGTCAAAGATAATTGCAGTGAGAAAGATCAAAGTCCATTTGACGTACTTTATTAAACTTTAAAGTGATTTTTTTTTTTTAAAGTGCATAATTGAACAGATCAAGGGAAGATTGCTCCTTTTTTTTTCTTTGATGTGCCTTGCAGCGCAGCTCACAATGTGGATTTATGAATCCTGAATACCAGGAGGGAGAGCTTAATATCCCTTTCACTCCATCTACTTATTCCTCTTTTACAACAAATCGCTCCGTTGAGGCAGGTTCAGACTCGGGTCTTGTGCAGCTTCTAGCAGAGCTGTCCCTGTGTGTTGGACAAACACTGACTATTAAGGGACTGCTGGCAAGCAAGAGATAGTGTGTGATCATTTGTGTGTGTGTGTGTGTGTGTGTGTGTATGTTGGCGGAGGGGGGGGGGGGGGGGGGGGGGGGGGTTGCTGTGGTAAAAGTTGCAACGTGAAATCTGTCATCTGCGGGAGAAAACTAGCCTGCCGGGCTTTTGTGGCTGTTGTGAGTTTCCACCTTTAGAAAGAAACTGGCAGCAGCAAAACTTAATCCTACTCCTACGGGGCAAGAAGAGGCCCGTCCAACAAGAAAGAGAGAAAGAGAAAGAAAGAAAAAAAAAAAAAGAAAGAAAGAAAGAAAGTGAGAGTTTTTCATGTCAGGCTTTCTGTTTTCACAAATACAGACTTTAACAAATCAAATATAACATGATGAAGAGCAAACGGGTTTTTTTGCCGCCTTGTTTGTATTTGTGAATAGCTGCAAAAGGACAAAGTAAAAACGTCACTGACTAGTATCTGTTATATATCATTAGCCATGCTAGCAGCATGTAGCAGTATTAGAGATGGCAGCCAACCACCGAAATATCTCAACAGCTATCGGATGAATTGTCATGAAATTCGACGGCGCCAAGAAGAAACTTTCCCCCTGACTTTTCCCCCACAGCCTCACAATGAGTTTTACAGTGAGATAACTCAACAACCATTGGATGGGTTGCCATGAGACTCAACATCTTCTTCATCAGATCAATATACCTGCAAAACTAATGATATTTCCCATCAGCCTCAGGTGTATTTGCATCTAGTAGTGCGGCGCAGAGTCACGAGCACGGCTGCTGACTTCTACTGTTAAAGTCTTGTGTTTTTCTACATCTCATGCTGTGGCTTCCCTGCAGGCATGCTATCAGTTTCAGATTTCCTGTATGACATTAATATGACATGAATACAGATAAAGTGCAGGTGAAATGGCAGTAACTCAGCACTTCTGGCAAAAAAGAGACGAGTGTTTAAACATATGCTCACGATGACAGTGATGTTTAATCTGTTAATTGTTAAAAGATGACACACAGTAGTGTTTTAGGTGAGAACTGACTTATTTCATGTCATTGACTCCACTTTTCTTTCTCCAAGCGCGACTGTACGATAAAGTAGTAGGAATAAGATGACATATTAAAACAAGGAGGAAATGACAATTATCTACATCAAACACAGGGTGGTAGCATGAATAAAACGTGAGTGTGTATCGCAGATCTGGATCACAAAAATCTAATCAGCAGACATCAGAGGTGGGTGGGAAGTTCAAGGGCAGCCAAAGTACTCGGAGTCTTATTCATTTTTCCCCTTACACATTGTGAGGTGTGCATTTCCAATTTCAGGAAAAACATCAGACTCTCCTGTTTAAATCATCAGCACAAAACAATGAGCAGCTACACTGGAAAAGTTCAGGTTCATGGAAGTTACAGGTGAAATACCGTCTGGTCCTAGACGGCATTACAGAAATAAATAAATAAAAACAGCAGCATCGAAAAACAGCATTTTTAAGCGAATTAGCCCAAATGACATTTGTTTATGTTTAAGCCGTAATTAACTGGAATTATGAAGTCGGGTGATATTGTGTTGGAGGCATAAAGTCTGCAGAGGAGGACGGATGAGTCAACAAAACATTTGACTTTTACATGCAGTTGTTTGATTTCTGTTTCCTCCCAGCAGTCAACGTTTTGGTTTCTTTTAACCATGACCGTGATTATTACCTAACTGTAACCACACAGTTATTACTGTAACTCTGACCAGTCATTTTACCCCAAACCAAGCTGTTTTTCTAACCTTAGCAAAGTAGTTATTTTAAGCCAGAACATGCTCTTTCCTAACCCTCACCAAGTCATGTTTGTGCCTAAACTTAACCAAACCTTAACCATAGTGATGTCACATCATAAAACACATTTATTTATTTTTCCTACAAGGATTTGTAACAATGTATTTTATCATAATTTTAAGGATTTTATGAGAAACAGGTCGATAGATAGATAGATAGATAGATAGATAGATAGATAGATAGATAGATAGATAGATAGATAGATAGATAGATAGATAGATAGATAGATAGATAGATAGATAGATAGATAGATAGATAGATAGATAGATAGATAGATAGATAGATAGATAGATAGATAGATAGACCAAACTGGGAAATTATAGTGTAGCAGCATCTTTAAATGCAAACGTGCTTTGGATGCTATCAAAGACGCTGCTATGAAAAGAGCACTAATGTAGGGACGACAAATAATGCACTCAGATGAAACCACATCATTGATTCACTGAGTGGTGGGAAGTATGATCATCAAAATGCCTGTTTATAATTCACAAAACTGTGCCAACACTTCAGAGTGCATTAAAACGCTCGCTTGCAAACACACAGGCCGAAGATTGAAGCTGCTTAAGACGTAAAAACAGTTCACAATGCAGTCTTTTTACACCATACACCGTTATTATTAACCGCTAATAGGCACTCGTTCGTGATCCAATATAAACACAAAGCCCAAAGACCATCACCGGCTATACATCCAAACAGGCTGCTTTCTGATGCTAATTTAATACAAGAGACAAAGACGGAGGAGCTGGTTGAGAGGCGGCGAGCTGGCTGGTTGGAAAGCAGAGCCGACGTGGTCTCAGAGTCGCCCTCGCCTCGCCACTGAGGCCAATTTACAGACGTTCATTTCCTCCAATCTGTCAGGGTCGACGGCGTAAGGGTGGGAGCAGGGGGAGCAGTGAGGAGAAATAAGGCTAAATGAGACTCGAGGGGATTGGAAGACCACAGAGCAACAAGCTGCGTCCTTCACTTACAACACTGGGGTCTACGAGGGTCTCCTTCATCTGTCTGTTCACACTCTCACTACCGCCACGCTGAAAGGACGGGGATTAGCATCCAAGCCCTGCTAGCAGCATCCTGAGGATCTGCGGGGTAAAACTAACGCTTCTGTTAGCAAAACTGAGCTCAAAGTCTGAATCCCCCTTCGCCACAGAGGCCTCACATTCACCCAAGAGACATCATTAAGAGCATCGAGCCATCGGTACAAACACAAAAGAGGGCAAACGTTGGTTTTATTGTACCTATCGCTAACCGTATTGCTACATGAATGTCAGGAAAACACAGTTGACAGCTCCGTATGTTATATCCACCTGCGTGAAGTGTAATGAAACACTAAAGACAGCATAATTACAGCATGATTACTTTGGTTGGAGTTGGTTGATTAGTTTCTTTTTCTTTTTACTTGTGTACTGCTTGTGGTTCCTGTGGCCATGAGTTACGTGTTCAGCATGAAAACAGGAAGTTTGAAGTGTATTTGAACCCATGACCTGTTGTATAATGCTCATTAGAAATACGTTGCAGTAGTGCTAATCAGATAATCGATTCAACGGAAACATTGACATCATTAATTAATTTGATTTCTACTTATTTAGTCATGAATATTGAATGATATAGTGAAACACTTGATGATTGTGGTCTTGATTGAGACACCGCTTGTTGACTGCTATGAGTCAGTATTGAAGTTTTCCACGTCTATGCATTCTCCAGACATACTTCCTGCTTTGACATTCATTTAGGGTTACGGCTACCAATACTGTCATTTTTTTCTGGAGAGAACAACCTCAAATTGTATGCTGACCTTATGAGATTTCCATTATTTCTGGTTATATTAATAGCTAAAAAAAAAGAAAGTATAATTTACTGAATTTTAAATACAACTTCTTAGACTCTCATCAAGCAGAAAACTAGTTTCACTTCAGACATGTCATTAGTCCAAAACATCATCCTATTATCTCCGAGCATGATAAGTGTTTGTGGTTTCTTCGTGGCATGTTTCATGAGGCGTTCATTTACACGTCTTTCATGTTTTAATATAGTGGCGGGGCTGATTTGTAGTTCAGATGTATCTGTATGCGGGGTTGTATTGTGCTGACCTCGTGGTTACAGTAATGACATGTTTAGGAGGACGCCGGCGCCAGACAGCTCAGTATAGACCCCTACCACATTTATAATTCAAGAACAGAAGTGTTCAGCAGACAGTGGCTTGAATAATACCATCTAAAAAGGCCAAACAAATGCTGTGGGCCAAAGTGCATGTTTATGAATTTTTCAGGAATTTAGAGATCCCACTTGCTATATTAGACGGTGCAGACAGACAGTGTGTAATTACTTTAAATATTCCTCTGAGGGATCTCGCTGAGAAGCAGCAGCAGCTTCATGTTTCATTAAGATGACGCTCCTCACCCTGGTGACCCAGTAAGCCACCAATGTTGAGTTTCACTGTCTGGTTCGAGGGAAAGTTTCAGGGATCAAACCTTTCCTAACCCTAACCCTAACCCTGCCTCCATACCGTCTCATATAAAATAGGTTCTTATGGTCACTTATTGCTTATCAGGTAATCTGAAATGAATAATGTTCTTCCTTTCATGCATCGAATAAGATGATCAACGACTGGACTTTTACATTTTTTTCAATTATATCTTGAAACAACGACCGATAAATGAAAAGTAAAAAAAAAAAAAAAAGATATTCTTCAAATTGCTCAGAAATATTTTCAGATTTTGACTGAGTCCCAGTGTGTAAGACACATTTTTAGACATGTTACATGTCCGTCTGTTGGTCTGGCAGCACAACAGATTTCATTGCGATCGCCGTGAAACTGGTTACAGATATTTATTGTTCAATAAATAAATAAATCCTAATGACTTTTGGTAATCCCCTGAATTTTCATGCCTGTCGTCTTTGGTCAAACAGTTTGATTAATAACAAACTGCTAACATTCCCATAAGCCTCAGCTGTCCTTTCTGTTTACCGCGTGCTAACACACTAAAACTAAACTCCTGAACATTAAAAAACATTCTACCTGCTAAACGTCAGCTTGTTAGCGTTGTTATTGAAGCATGTTAGCATGCGTAAAGCATCACTGAGCCTCCAGCACGCCTCTAGACTCTTAATCTTGTTAGTAAATGTGACTTATTTTATGATCCCTCTATCCACCCGTCCATCTGGCCCTTTTTCTATGCCCACTCAGCTGCTCAGAGTCGGGGCTCAAATGTATCTCAAACATGTAGTGTGTGAGAGGCGACATACACCCTGAAGGCCCGTCTATCACAGCGATAACACACACACACACACACACACTCATATATTTTATTTACACCTACTGTAGAGGCAATTTTCAGTTTTCATTCCATCTTCATATCTTTTGGATAAATCAACACCATGTATCAACATCTGTTCTCTATAAAAACCAAAACATCCACACAGATACGAAGTAATTATTTTGTAATTTAAGTGAACTCACCCTTTAAGTTTAAGGTCATTGATTGATGGCGGTTTCTCCAGTCCAGAGTTTTGTAGGCAGGATTAAAGTTATGTTACCTTCCTGTGCTAAAACACAGATTTATTCCTTATAAAAATATATATAGATCTGAAATCACTAGCTTCTCCTTGCAGTGGCGACCCAGCTTCTGTCACTACTGACAATTATATCGACAGCATGGATAAGTCACTGACTACTGATTAGGGAGATTATCAGTGCAGCTGATATACAGCATTAGAAAAAGAGTTCAGTTCAACATCAGTGAGAAAAACACAGTTCTGATATAAAAATGGAGGATTCGATGTCGTTGTCTTCTCTTCTCGGCTCTTCTTCTCCTCTTGTGCCAAAGATAAAAAAAAAATTGTCCAAGTTCACAGAGTCCATTTACGCAACAGGTGCTGCTCATCACTCAACAGGTACACACATACACCTTCACGCTAAGCGGTACACGCCCCTCCGACACAGGTGTAAAACTTTTTATAAAGACCAAAGTGTAAACAGGCCTGTCTTGTAGCCAGGAGGCCGACATAAAAGGGAGTTTGCAGGGTTTTTTGAGGCTGCTTTAGGATTGCTTGGTAGCCTATTGACACAGCTGCACGCCCCACCTTCTACCCATATCGCCTAAAGAAAAGAGGCTTGCATGGAAGCCTGCATGCACCGCAATCTGTTATTTTGAAGGTTAAAAGAAAATCCAAGCGGGCAGAAGATATTCTGAAGGATCCAGACAAAAACCCAACAAGACTTTTCTAAGCCCCCAGACGATCCAGAGCTTTTGTAAGCAGAAAATTAGGACTCTCTGTGTACACACGCATGCCTGCACACATATATGCATACATACTGCTGTCTACTGTATGTGTGGGTTTTTTCATTATGTGTGTGTGTGTGATTGTTTGCGTGCACTGTCATTCTCCAGCTATTGCAGGGAAAGTGCTGTTGCCTCAAAAAGAAGCGGCGCACAATTACAAGCTCTATTCTGAAGAGCACAAAGAGAAAGGCAGCAGTCGGACGGGCCGATAAAAAAGACGCCTATTTATAGTGAACTCCTGGGCATTTACAGCGAACTGCCAGCTTTGTGTTTGTGATGGAACATGTGGATGAGGGAAATTGTCACATAATTGCACCCTGTTAAGCGTCTGACCTATCATTTTCTTGAGATGCGAAAGGGGTGATTCTGCAAGAGCTTTGTTATCAACGATGGCAGAGAATTTCAAACAGGAGCCGGGGGAGGAAAAGGGTTTGAATCAAGTGCACATCAATCAGTGTGCGATTTGAAGGACACACAACAACAACACAGGAGTACATCTCATCTCTGCACATAAGGAATTGATTTTTGTCAAATGCAAAGAAAATCTGTGAGGGTTCAATGACCTTGACTCCAATTTCAACCGAGAGTGACTGGACATGTCCACATTGTGTGCCGACAAGCGTTGGGGGAAACCTGCTTAAATAGAGTGCACAAGATAAATGAGGCGGCAGGTATAATAATGGACAGGGCGATAATAATGAAGGTAGCTGTAGTAATTCCAGGTTTTCACAGCCGTCAGACACTGTAAGTCAAATCAAAAAGCCAGAAAGGTAAAGTACAACATCACAAAAGGAACTTCCTGGATGTGTCAACCATCACAGATTGACAACATGTATATAGAGTGTAAAAATATTTACACAAACTACAACACTGCAACACTGTTGGCTACAACATCCGTGTTGTGAAATGGATCATCGGCAGCCTGGATGAGCAGTGATCCAGGCTGAAATGTAGCTGAGGCTGCTGGGTAGCCCGGCTTCTGCCTCCCCTGGTCGGAGACCGGTGGTCCTACAGTAAACATGGGAGCTTTATAGCAGCTCTGCCTTTTCAGAGCTGGATGTCAATATTTGGTCCTATTCCTTGTGGTCGGCGCTGTGACGCATTCAGCCAGAGTTGGATTTGTACTGCAGCCTCTCCACAGGCCGTCCAGCCAGCAGCGAACAAACACGCCACATTAACCAAATACTCATTCCAAATAGCAAACATAATGACTTCTTATCTTATTGCCCCAAACCACAATGTTATGTAAAACACTGTTGTACCAGAGACTGAACTGACCTTACGCTAAATAAAAAATAAAAAAAGAAGTTTCCACAATTAACAATCTGACAGTCGTGGCCATTTTCATGATGTGCAGAGGTGAGATGTTAGTCAGGACTAAAGCTCTTGACCTTCAACACTACGAATACCTTTGAGGAGAGACCCAAAAAGTTAAGAAAGGTACAACATTTGTTCAAATCATTGCATCTCGCCTTTCTTTCTTTGACAGCAGGCTTTCTGCCTCGCCTTTGAGTGTGAACATTTGGATGATACAGGTAGAAACACCTTAGATGTGGTCAAACGACAAGCGGCTAGTTAATTTCAAGCATATCTGAGTCTTTAGGGGTGTAACACATGCTCATATTGAGATCATATCTCATATAATTATAACCCCCCCCCCACCCCTTTGGTATATTTAACTTCATTTCTGTTGATATCCACTCTCCCCACAGGACCACTGAGGATTCATCATTCATCAGATACGTTGGTGTGTGTATATATGCGTATACGTTACAACACATTGTGAAGGCAAACGATAATTAGCAGCAGTTTATCCTACTTCAAAATCTTAATCTCACCCTCAGAGATAATTCTGCCCACAAAGCCCTATCAAAGTTCTTGGCCTCTGTTTCCATTTCAGCGGCTTTAACAGAAAGCCGGGCCCCGCCCCATCCAGAGCCGCCAGTGCTTCGCCTCGCCTCCTCAATCCAGGCCTCAGCGCGCTCCCTCGGGGTATAGATACTCAGAGCTGGGGCCTCTTTGGTAGCAGCGGCACCCCCGGCACTTTGAGTCATACAAGATCTGATGCCTTTCTAATGAGGTCTTAAGACCTGATGCCAAAAGGCCAGGTGCTTGCGTCTGTACAGGTGGGTTTTGCTGAATCTGTTTACCTACGTGTGAACATACAGATTCATTCACGTTAAGTACACCTGCAGGAACAAGTGTGTGTTTGTGTGTGTAGGTGCCGGTTATGCACGTCTGTGTCTAAATCTCTCTTGCTGCTTGCTGTCAGTGTTAACGGTCGAGTCACTAACGTTGAAAAACGGAAAAAACTAATTCCCGTAAAATGTTGTTGTGTTTATTTAAAATTTGATTTCAAAACCAAGCAAACACAAGCAGCAGAGACTGGATGTCTTTAATGGATGAACGTTTGCTTTAACTTGCTTGTGTCTACACAGATCAGGCTTTTGACATTTAGTCCTCATACCTCATAAACACTTTCTGCCCTGTCATCTCCATGGTTACGGTTTGGTTAGGTTTAGGTGACTAAAACTAAACTTAAGATAACAAATAACACCAGCGTTCTCCTTTAAGACACAAAAAAAGACAAGTTACGATTGGATCTAAAATAACACCAACTTCTGTTCTGCAGAATAAAGGCCCTTCTCATTGCAACTGAGGACAAGCCTGTGGTCAAAACCCGAGTCTCCGTACTTCGAAGGGCTAACGACAAGCGAAGCGAAAGCCTGCGTCCATGTCAGCGCGTGTGTTTGATTTTGGCCACATGTAAACGAGTCCATTGTACAAGGAGAACACGGAGAAAGCAGAGCGTCCACGAAAATAAACCTCACACAGAAAAGCCCTGTAGTTAGACAGGCCACAGAACAGGGTGCTGGGCTCCGAACCACACCACAGCAGGACGCTGTGTGTGTGTGTGTGTGTGAGTGTGTGTGTTTGGGTATGACTGTGGTACAGCAGCCAGTCCAGACCATGTGGACTGTGGTGCGGTCGGGTTCCCCTGCTAAATTTAATAAGGGTGTCTCTGGTTACATCATGGCCAGAGAGAAGCAGTGAATGAGAGATAGAGAGAGAGAGAGAGAGAGAGAGAGAGAGAGAGAGACAACGAAAGGGAGACAAGAAGAAGAAGAAGAAAAAAATCTGTTAGCATTAGCTGACATTAGCATTATCACATTTAAATGGGTTTATCAGAGCTTGCTGCTGCTGGAAACTTGGCTCAGAGTTGTGAGACTGAACCAAATTATAAATGTCCTGTAAAATCAAAACAATGAGCTAAAAGAGGCTAAAAATTTTTTAAAAAAAAGCTGCGGTTAAGATTATTCTCCATGAATTCATCACTGCAAGCGACTCGTTTCACATTATCATCTTCAAAATATTAATTACTAATCCTTAATTACATTATCAATTACTAATAAAGTGTTTAATTATTAATGTAAAATAAAATATTAATTAATGTATCTGTACTTATTCTCCGTAATTGCTGTCTGGCACGTTGTCTTCCTGTTTTGCCACTGGGTGGCGCCAAAGTTTTGACGCCGCCAAATTTTCTCGATTTGAACATAAACTAACCAATTTAGAAATATCATAAATTGTTATATAAAATAGGTCCAATATTCAACTTAAACATTACTTATTATTGTTCCAAGACGAGTAATGTATTTACAACTAATGTCTATGTTTGCAATTTTTCTTACAGGTGTAGTGTTCGAACACACAGTAGCTAATGCATAACAACATACTCGGATGTCAGATTGTCAGTGAATGCACCACGTCTTTAGAGTCCCCTATGTAATAACCCGTAACAACATGATGTTATTACATAATCATAACTTTGGAAACATATAGGTTTAACAAATTGCTCACATGGATAAACTGTCTCATATAAGTTTCACGTCACTGCGAGATGATTTTTTATAGCGTGCTGAAATAAATGAAAACAAATGGCTGCCTGGAAGATAAGAAGCCATTCTGAAAACATGGTGATGTAAAGTAAGAGTGATTTGTAGTGTATGAGTCCATAAAACTGTCTGTGTTACTACATGTCTGAGTGTCAATGTCATGCAAACGTGACTCTTGTTTCAAGTTACTACAGAGCCGTAAAAAGTCCATAAGCTTGTACGTATGTGTGAGAGTGTATATGTGTTAGCGGGAAAGATGCTCCGGAAATGAATCAGATCCTGTGTTAATCTCTGGGAAGAATGTTCATATAAACAAGTGGTGGAGAGGGAAGGTCAAATCTGTGTCTCACATATACAGATGTAAACATATACTACACATAAAAAAATAAAAATAAACTTCCAACACCTGCCTGATCTTCTATTTGTGGAGGCCTCCTCATCTCCCAGCACATTTCTTTATTTATCGACGGAAGTGATAAGCACACAGCTGTTGTCCCGGCACCTAACACACACACACACACACACACACACACAGTTATTTCGACAGCCATATGTTGCACCAAAAGGTGCTAGATACCAGTTGTGTGTCTTAGACAGAGACGGAAGAATACAAAAGTCAGAGGAGGTGAGGTGTGATTCTTGGCACTTTAAGTGATACGCTTCTTCAATAAGCTTGTTGAAACAATGTGCACTAGAGCACACAAAATCAATGCAAGTGTGTCCATGTGTGTGTGTCCATGTGTGTGTGTGTGTGTGTGTGAGACGAATCTAAAAGTTGAATGAAAGCCCTTGATGCTGTGCAGACAGACTCGTGGCCCACTGCGGACACATTAATCACAGGTTATAATTAAATGTCTCCATCTCTTCACCCAGAGACAGGATGGGAGCTGAAAGGGGCCACAGATGCTATCCGCTCATACTGCAGCGTGGCCGGATGCCTGGACTTTCAACCCGTCCAGGTCCTGATCCTGGATCAGCTCACCGCTCACTCACCGCAACCAAGTATCACACACAACAGTAACGGTGTGAAACTCCTCCAGCACTTTGTACGTTTGGCCTCTGTTAAGTATATTAAATGTAATATTCTCATAGGATATTGTTTTGACTCGGTAGTAACTCTATCTTGACCTTAATGCACGTAATGATGCTTGTGGTATCAGCGTAATATTCCTAAAGTGAGTTATATTAAGTGTGTGGTGCTTGATTGTGATGACCCTATTGAGACCTTATATAAACCAGGTCATATGATGTGTCATTTCCCACTCAAAGGCAAAAGCTGAGCAGCTCTGCACATCTGGCTAATCACTCTGTCGGATTGTTTTAGACATTTACACACTTATCCCCATATTTGTACTAATACTGCATCTAACCGCTGGAGGATGTGAAAACACATTATAGGAACTAGTTTATCATGTTATTGAATGTTTTCTTTAGTCTTTTTTTTATTTATTTTTTAATTAAAATGTGACAGACTTTATGGCTGCACTGTAAACAGATGTAGGTGCATGAATGTATGTAAACATGTGAAGGGTGTAAAAGGCACATTTGTCTCATTTGGGACAATAAAGATCGATCTATGAGTCCCTGTTCTGTTGCATTTCTGACACAGTAGATGCTGAAATTTATTAAACTGGGATTTATTAATACTAAATCAGCCAAAAAACTTAACTTCGCCTCCTCTCAAAAATGTGTGTTTTTCTTATTTTTATTTTACTTGGCTGTACAGTATGAGTTTCACTCTGCAGAATGATGTGTGTGTGTGTGTGTGTGTGCAGAGTTTGAAGGCTGTTTTTCCAGAATGATTTTAGGACGTCACAACTAGTTTGGAAAGACAATCAGCGTCCAATATGCTTAACTTAAACAAACAGGTGTGATGTGGAAAGATGAAACCTCATGTGTACATACACAGAGAATAGGAAACACCCTGAGTGGGAGACATCCTGCGACATCTTATTTTTCAATGAGAAGGAATAGAGTTAATATATTAAATTGTCATCTTTATATATAATATATATGTAATTTTCACCATTAAAATGCTCTATACCAAATCAAGAATAAGTGACAGCACACAGACCACTTTTATTGTGATGAAATGTGATATTGTGATGGCTGCTACACAGGAGAGAGTTGAGAGGAGCTGTGTGCTGAATGATGATGTCCTGTTTAGAGATGAGGGAGCTCACATCCCAACTAAAGCTGCCTCATAATTAGAAAGAGGGGTCTAAAGCCTTATTTCCAGGGACAGAAGAGTGACATGAATATGTAGACTGTGAAGCTGTGTTTGTGCTTGTGGTTCAGTCATTTTATAAGGACAAAAAACAACAAAAAAACGAGGTAGTGTGATTTAAATTATAATATTGTAATAATACACTATAATAGTCCTATAGCCTCTGTGTTTTGTTATGTAAATATGAGCTCATTTGTCTTTTGTTTGGTTAGAGATTTATGAAGACTTTTTGACATTTGCATTGACACTGACGCCATATTGTCCAACTGAACAATTGTACACCTGAACGCCTCCATCACTGCTGCTCTCTTCTCTCTTCTTTTCTTTGCTGCTATATATGCTGCCAATTATTGGAAACGAAATTGAATGTCAGGTTGAACTGACACAAAAGTTTCACAAATGTTACTGTTACAATTGAGTCCATGTTATGTTATTGTAGGTGTCAAATTTTGGACCAATCAGAATTGAAAATGTCAGTTTCTGTGTGATTATTATTTTTTTTTTTTTCTGTTCACATTAGATCTATCAATCGATCTGATGAAAAGTGATGTGCTGTGATCCACACTAGTGAGATAATAGAGACTTTACACAACTTTATGTTTATGTAACTTTATTTTTTAAACCTCTGCTTCAATACTTAACATGACTTTATTGTGCTTAATGGTGATTTTCATACCTGAAATTATCACTAAAATATTCCTATTGTGTATCATGCACTAGATAGAAATTAATTTAACTTTTCTGACTTTTCTGTACTATAATGTAACTTTATCATCCACTATGGGGAAACACAGTGTCCACAATGACCTTTTTGGACTTAATTACATTTCAGAATAACCACCATGTCCTTCTAGTAACGCCTTGTAAATTTGTGGTACTGAATAATGACTGTGTAACCTCATCTCATGGTCATTACACCCCACTGTGGAAACCACTGCTCTGTCATTTGCTTCCATTGACTTCTTCTCTTTATTCTAGTCTACATTGTATTAGAAAAAGAAAAAAAAAAGCAGATTGGGTGGAGAAAAATAAGTTTGTTTGTTTTTTTCCCTGTGAGAGAGAAGAGGAAATGAAAGACACAAACAGCTAACTCATGCCTCCAGATGCTGCCTGAATCCATCATTTGATTTGCTGACCACCAATCTCTCTACAAAAAAGACCTTGTAATTTAAGAAATGACACAACGAGAGCAGAGACTGTGGACGGGTCAATTTTTCGCGGGATAGGGGAGTACGGGGAAAATATGAGGGAAACTAAACAAAAAACAACACATTGAAGATAAGTTGTATTTATTTTATAAATAATATTCAGTAATATCGTGATAATTTGTGTTTGTCGCTTGTTAAAATTCGCGTTAGCTTAAATATGCCGCGATAGACTAAGCTAGCACCCCCGTTAGCTTGCGTTTGGTACAACCCACAGCTCCTTTTGGTAACTACGGCGTCGAGAACTGGAGCACAACATGTTGGAGACCGTAGCCGAGCTGTTCCCCTCCGAGTTAACTTTTTAATCCCGGTTTTGTCGCGTTATCACACACACACAAGAGGAGGAGGCGGAGGAGGAGGAGGTCGGGAGGAGAAAAAGGGGCTACAAAGTCAGTCATGGTATGAGGTTAGCGTGAAAGCCGGAGCGTCTTCTTCTAACAGAAGTCCGTTGATATTTAACAGTGAGGAGAAGAAGAAGAAGAAGGAGAAGAAGAAGAAGAAGAAGAAGGGAAAGGGAAGCCCGGAGAAGAGAGAGAAAAGCGGGGTCCAAGATGCAGCTGGCTGCGGTGTTGTGGGGCACCCTGGTAACTTTACTGCTCAGCCAGAGTCCAGGTAAGAAATGACTATTTAACAACACTGTAAAGTGGACTTGAAGCGTGTTTTAAAAGAGGTGAACGGAGGTTTTTTTCTTCTTCTTCTTCTTCTTCTTCTTCTTCTGCTGCTGCACCGTCTGGTTGGTGTTTAAATTCCCTCCTTATCAGCTCTGTGAATTCATACATCTAAACTCGGCAGCCAAGTTTCCCCCCGTGTTCAGGAAGCGCAATTTAGGTGTTTTTATAAATAGAAAATGTAGTGGAAAATATGCGTTTGTTAATTATAGTTATTATTATTATTATTATTATTATTATTTTAAAAAAAATCTTGTTTGACAGCATGATTTTGGTGGTCGGAGCTTTCAGTTTGCAGCAGATCAAACAAAAAAAAAAGTCAATGTTGCTTTTTATTTTTTCACTTTTGACACTTATGTTATTTTTTATTTATTTATTTATTTATTATTTTTTTTGCATTATGTATCCAACTCATCTTGTATGCCAAGCATGTGTTGTTGGTGCTATATAAGCAGGAAATGGATTTGTGTATTGATCTGTGATGATTGCATATTTGTTTTATTTTTTATTAAAAGCATGTTAGGCTTATATGGTGAATATATATGTATATACTACAATATGAGAGATGTCCAGTCTGTTGTCCTCCTTGAGACAGGCTCTCATCAGTCCCAGATGATGTGGGAATAAAACCGTGAATCTTTTAATCAGTAATAATAAACTGGTTGGAGAATGAAACATGAAAGTATGAACATGGATGCTATACTTTTTTGCTGTGATCCGTTGGTGTAAAACAACAGATTTGTTGGCACATGATGGTCTTATTTTCCATTCAGTAAAAAAATCAGGCATGCTGCTCTCTGCTCTAATTGCAGGTGAACTGGGTTGTTTATCTATGATAAACTACATCCTGCCCCCCACCCAGCAGCTCTTGTAATAGGTCTGAGTGATTTCCACCACCCCCTTCTTATGTTTTCTCTAACACCTTGTATTTACAACATGTCAGAACAGCCGCCGGAATGCAAGGACCCTACTGAAGCTATGTCTTAACACACACACACACACGCAGGGATGCCATGCCCTCTGACATGACTTGAGAAGATGTGCCCAACAGGATAAAAAAAAAAGAAAAATACATCTGTAATTGGCTGCTTTAAACCTCAAAGGAAGGTTGCGGTTATTGTGATGACTCATAAATGTCACCAGGAGGCTGTCTCCAAAATGTCAGCCAGATAAGAGTCAATATCCAACTGAAAACAAAAGCCCCCCGTGGATAATCCACATCCTATTTATAGTTGGGTTCTTTCATCCTCACCGATGTAGTTATCAACGTTTTCCCCTCGTCGCGTCGTCGTCGTCGTCTTATCATCTGTGCATGCTTGATTATGGACTTGTTCTGTCATAAAGCGGTTAGGTCTGTCGGTCCATATCATGTCTTCAAACAAGACGTTGTGTGTTTTCCATTGAGGCACATAACGTATAGATCGACTGATGCTGTTTATAAAAGGCTGTTGCCTTATTTGGAGCAGAAGCTGCTCATAGATGGTATTTCATTTTCATTCATTTCAATCATTATAGATTCATAGAGATGAGCAAAGTGATAGAGGCTGTAATTTGTGAGCTGTGTACAATAAATGGCATTATAAAGGCCAGCCGCCAGTCTTAGCTGACAGTAGATGAACCGGGGCTGCGATTTATTACTCTGCCTGTTGTGTGTGTGTGTGTGTGTGTGTGTGTGTGTGTGTGTGAGAGAGAGAGAACAATGTGTGTGAGGTCAAGATGCCTTCTCAGCTAAGTCTAGTGGCCTTGTAATAAGGGCTGAGTTGGAGAAATGGCGTGTTGGAGAGTGTGTTATACAGTTTAATGATGTGCTTTGGGACAGAACTACCCACCTACCCACTCCTACACCTCCCTACCACCACCACCACCACCCTCTTGATTTACTGATCAGTATTGATTAGACTCTCAGGTTGACTCAGAACCTCTGCTGTTGTTCCCTTCACATTAGATGGTAAATCACATTACGATAAAGCAGCATTGATTGATTTTTAGATTTCTAATTGAATGGCAGTTGGGGGTGAAATATTTTAACTTGTGGGCAAAACCGAGCAGGACTAAACTGAGACAGAGCTGCTGTACGACTCTGACAGCTGGCCATCTGTTCACAATCTCCCAGCTTGAGTGCAATTGGTTGGTTTTTAGCTGCCAAACATAGAAGGAGAAAAGGGCGGCGATGATGACAGTCCAATACAAGGAAAAGATGTGGGCTGCAACAAATGTCCATTATAGTTTCCCAAGGCTTCAAATTGCTTGTTTGTCCAACCAACAGTTCCAAAACCCTGAAGGTGATGACAATAAAACAGAGAAAAGCTGAGAGCAGCAGGTGCATTTTTAGGAAAATAAAAGTTTGAGTTTTTCCAGGGAAACTGCTCTGTACTACTAGAGAGGAGGTAGATCACAGATCTGATGAGCTGTATAGTTTTAAGTTTGTGTTTGTCCGCTGCCCTGCTCTGCGTTTCAGGTTGTTGCCAGCCTCTGTGCCCTTCCCTGCTGCCTGAACCCCCCCCTCCCTCGTCCGATTGATTAGTCCCCTGACGTCTCCCTCCTCATTCTGGACCGACTTTATGCTCTCTCTCTAGTGGCCTTCTCGCGGAGCCTGCAGGCATAGTTTTGTGCGCCCAGCAAACATTAGAATGTAAATTTATGACTTTGTCTTGCAAAATAGCCCTAACGCCACATTTGATTAAGCGTCCGCATAGTAATTGCATCTGTATTAACGGTGTCGCAATGTTGATATTTCCCCGTAGCTCGGACAGATTTATTGCTCGCCACAAGTTGTTTTTGGTACAGATTCCAATCTGCAGGCGACGAAACTTTTTTTTTTTTTTTTTTCGAACAGAGAAAGGTTGTTTTGGAGGATGTGGCCGTGGCTCGGGTCTATGAAAGATGACTCCTGTGTCTTAACTCCTGGCAGGGTTTGATTGTTTTGGCATGCACATTCACCTTACACTCCGGTGGCTCGCTTATCGAAGGCTGAACCTCCTCAGCGGCCGCAGGAGGGTGAAGGGTCTGAGGGGGTTTTTTTTGTAAATGAGTGTGTGTGTGTCCTCTCTGGTCTAGCTGGTGAAGTTAGTGTCGACCAGGCTTTTGCTTTCGCCGGGGGAAGGCAGAGTGGGCCACCTGATACCCCCACTGTGCTTTGTGTGTCTCTGCTGAAGGGATGGAATTGCACCTCCAAGGTAGCAGTGGAGCTAACCTATGATTACTTGATTCCCAGTTGCACACCCCCCCCCCTCCAACTCAAACAGTCTCATATGGATAAATGTCAGACCTCAACCCCCCCCACCAACCCCCAGTCCTCTCCTCATGTTCCTCCACCCTCCTATAAATCACCTGGCTCTCTCCCTACGAGGCCCGGCCTCTTCTACGAGGGAGCCCCGGGCTCTCGTTTTTTGGGGGTCGTTTCTGATTTCAGAACATGATGCCACTGCCCCGGGTCCAGTTTCAATTACGTTTACTGCTTTAATAAATGTCACAGATGTCATCTTAAAGAGCAAACAAACAACGTCAACCACTGGCAAGCCTAAATGACCAGCTAATGCACTGGAAAACTCTCAAAAGTCAGAAATCATGGTTAACACCTGCATTACCGAAATGTTCAAGGTTAATTAAGACATTTCAGCTTATTGTTTGGCGTGTTTTGAATCAGAAAAAGTCAAAATACAAGCATACAGTGATGTTCGTACTGTCTTCTGTCATTTAAATCTTTTATGACATAAAATTCAGTCCACAGTTTGAGTTTTTTTAGGCCGTGTAGTATGAATCCGAGTTCCTCAGGGGTTACAGATTATTGGAGGCTGTAATAAACTCTGGTTCTCTGTCTCAGCGGGGGTCTGCTGTAGAGGACAGAAAGATAAGCAGGGCTGGAGACTCGCTGTCTGAGTACAACCACAGGAGGGGGGGGCGGGGCAGGGACACAAAGACATTTTGAAGGACACACACTTGTACAAATCTATTGTAATTTAATTCTTCAGTGGCTTCACTCCTCCCTCGCTTTGACTTTGGAGAAAAGCATCTGCTGCGATGTTTTAATGGTAATTCTGGTAAATGTGGAAGAAGAACATCGGTGTGAAATGATGGAGGCTCCAGCAGTTTGTTGCATTACAAGTTTACATCCCGGACTGCGGTTTGTAGGCATGCATTAAAAATAAGCCACTCGGTAACCAAGACATCATGGGATCATCTTTTTTTTTTTTCCCAGACAAAAGGAAGACATTAGTCTGATGCCAGTGTCTGTATGGCCTCAGTCTTTACTGTGCAGCCATATTTTCAGCGTGTCGAATGAGTTAAACTGCACAGTGGGGCCACACACACACACACACACAATTTTTCAGTGCAGGACAATTATCTCATTGTTACTTTGTGGAAAGGGGGTGTCCAGTCACCCTTATAAATACAGTTTCCAAGTAATTAATCATTGATATCTTTGTGCTGGAAGGTTGTTGATTTACAACAGTAGTGACATTTTGATATTGTGGGGTTTTATTTTTATAGATTTTTTTTACTGGATGTTTTTGATTTGTCAAGATTGTTAGTAAATGTTCTGGAAAACCCTCAAAAAGTCGGAAATGTGGTGTTCAAAAAATCCCATGAAAATACCAAAACCAACAATGATCCTACTAGCAGAGGGACTCGTTCCACGAACACAGACGTTGTCGTTTAGTCTGATTTCAGTCCCACATTCACTGTCCTGCTGCTGTAAATACTCACCAAATGTGTTTTAATCTGCGGCTGAAATGGTCCCCAGGCGGTGTGTTGTCCTGTTTCAGTAATGTTGGATTAAAAGCTGCTTTAACCAGTCTTTGTTATAAATGGATTTACGTCTCCTGTAGGAACAAACGGACAGCTGAATGTCATAAACGGGGAAGTTGGAAAGTTTTCAAAGACGGACTTATGCATCGCTGGTTCTGTCTTTTTAATGGGGTTTGTTGACAGTAAGACAAATATGAAAGACTCCAACTTTGTTTGTTTGTTGTTTGTACACCTTTAAAAAAGGATAATCTGTCATTTCTGCTTTCATGGTTAGATGTTTATGCCTTTTGTCTTCTTCCCTCCATGTAGACAGAAAACAGATTGGGTGAGAGTTCGGGATATAAATAACTACAGAGACAGAGACAGACAGGCTTCTTTACTAACTGGACGTGGTCTCATTCACTACACCGGGGTCATGGACTAAGAGTGTGTGTGTGTGAGTGTGTGTGTGTGTGCATACATGCTTTCTACTGTAGCTCACAAAAACAGTGAGTTTTCTATGGAAGCAGGGAGATGAGGCTCTTTCTGTCTTTCTGTTAATTAGTACCAGAGTGAGATTCTTCTTCATTTCACAAACTGTGGTTGCAAGAAACACACACACACACACACACACACACACGCCATTGCTTCTTTTTCATTAGTATTTCAGAATAAAATACTGGCCACCTGTAAGCTTCAAAAGTTACTCTGAGTCAGTTCAGACTCCCCCATCACAACAATTTACCTTCTCTGTTGATCCATATGATCCAAACAACTGCTGCTTCATCTGAAAATATGCTTACTTTAAATGCAACTTCTCAGGTATCAGCTGGCGATGGTATGAGTAGCATTTTATTATATATTTCTTTTAATGATGATTGTTTTTTTGGCCGTGACTCTGTGTCACCATTGAAATCCATTAACTGAGCTACAGCTGATGGAGTAAACCTTTTCCAAAACACCTTTCAATCCTGTAGGAGGTAAGTATTTGATAGAGGGAAATGTCAGAGCTACATGTCCATTTGTGTCCTTTTGCTAGCTGTTTCCCACATATATATTTTTTTGCGTCTTGTGCCACATACCTGCCTTTTTTCCTCTGGTTATGGTTTTCCTTCTTTTTTCTGTTTTCCTGATTATATCTCTGCCCCTGCTCTGCTCAGCACCGTAAAGTCTTTCAGGCAGCTCATGGTCACCATCCTTAACCACCCCGCCCACCCTCTCTGTTCACCAGTGGGGGTCCTGCAGATGGGGGGCCTGCAGCTGTCTCAAAGATCACCTCCAAAAGGTGCCTGAATGAAGGCTCCTCATTTCCCTCAACATGCCAGCATGCACACACAGCTTTCTCAGGCATATGTTCAGGAACACACACACACACACACACACACACTCACACACAGCTTCCGTGTCAAGCTTCAGATAAGATTAGAGTGTGATATGATTTGACTTGAGACCCCACACACACTTACCTCTGCACACATTTTCACCAACACAGTGGTGAGTGTTAAATCCTGTAACACGTTTGCAAATCCTGTGTGTGAGTGAGTTAACACTGTGAGCAACCAGCGGACATAAAGTGGAGCAAAAAGTTCAAGATTATTGTCTTAAAACGAATACTCATCTTGAAAGAGGTATTAGTTGTTGTAATTGTCCGTACTGGCCGACACACGATTCTGCAAGTGACGGAGGACAAAATTCATCTGTAGCTTAATCAGCAGCGTCTTTCCATCATTATTTCTTTGTTGTTATGAGCACATACCGAAATATAAATATAAAATATACTGTTTATTGGAAACAAATTCCCATCTTTGTTGGTAAAATCAGTCCAAAAATTGAAACAATGAGCTTCCAGTTTACTTGCATGTAGTGTGGTATATTTAAATTAAATGAAGCTGAGATCGTCTCCGATAAAGATGAATGTCGTCTCTTATTATTCATCTTATGATGTTTCTTGTGATGATATAAATTGGAAATGGAAACCCTTTAACGGAGCTTATTAACTTCTCTTTCATATTACAAATATAATACACAATAGTGTTTATGTAACTGAATCACACTAATTGCAAAACAAGGAAGGAAAGAAATATGATTAGCTCTTAATGGCTGATGACTATGCCCAACGTTGTCAACCACAACACACTTTTAGTCGAGGTTAGTGTATCATTTAGCTCTGTGGGGAAACAGCTGAGGAGACTTGGGTGACTTTTCAATCACTTATAGTACGACCATGTGGTGTATCAGTGTCGCCTTTCCCTCCCGCACATCCCAGAGACTCTACAAATGCACGGAAGCACCTGCTACATATCTAATGTCCTTTGAGCCACAGAAGCCAATAGGAGGCACGCTGCGCCGTCTGTGGAATAAAAAAAAAACGTCCAAAGAAATCTCCAACACATTTGCAGAAACCTGCTTTGATGTTGCATCAACTTCCAAAGGGCTGCATTGTCTGTGGAGTGTTTGGCAACGAAGATACCAATGCAGAATAGTGTGTGGATAATAGCTTTTGGTTTTAATCAGACATAAAGCAATATATGCATTACATAGTAGGAGAAATACACTACAGTTCATGTGTTTATAACAATACTGAGGCCCTGCTACATACTGAATTAAATAGTCGTTGCATCCGGATTCAGCTGCCATAGGTAACTAGGTATTAGCTAGCGGACAACTGAGGTGTACAATCACCTGACTTTTACTTTCTCACACGAGTTATCTCAAGAGTGTATCTCATGTAGACACCACGAGAGCTGAGACTTCCTCAGGGCTCTTATGATCTGCCCTTCTAGAGTGACATCTCTCACTTTTGTCTGCTCGATACTGACGCACAGTGATGTCACCTGAAAGTGTGAGAGCTGAAACCTGACTCCTGAAACCTGGACACACACACACACACACACACACACACACACAATGCTTGACTAGAAAGAGTGCAGTTGAAAACGTATTTCTCCCACATCTTCATTCACCACCATATGTCTGCTGCCTTACGCTTCTTCTTTACATTCTTTCCACAACTTCTTTCCTCTACAACTCGACAATTTTCTTTCAATGGACCCTTTACCCCTGCAGGCACTAACTCAGCCAGGCCTGTGATGAGGGAAATTTAGGTGCTAGTTGTGGAGGTGGTGAGGGTCTTTATTAAACAAACAGTGAAGGGCTTTGGAGGCCCTATTGAGGCCTGGAGCAGGAATGGGGACTCGCCTGAAAGCGCTGCACTCCCTAATGAACTCGAGTGGCCCATAGAAGCAAGGCCCTTTTCACAGAAGCCAAGGAGGACAAAGTGTCAAAACAAGCCCAGCCCCTCGCCGTTCACAGGGGCTAAACGCCGCCTTTTGACTCTGTGGAGTGTGGGCATCTGAAGGGGAGGCCATGAGGAGAAAAGAGGGGGAAGGCAGAATGTACTTGTTAAAACAATGGCCTCTTAAATCAAGCACCCCTCCTTGCCTCTCTTCTTCTCCTTAGCTCCTCTGCTCCCACCTCCCTAACCCCCTCCTTGTATCGCCTCGACTTCCAATTAGACCTACTCTTGCACAAGCGGTTGAAAGCCCCCATATATCGCAGGGGCCTCAAAGGAGGAGGCTTTGGAGTTGCGTCTCTGTAGCAGTGTCGCCTCTATGAAAGGTCTTAGTATTCAGAGGAGAGCCTTGTTTGGGCTCTTCAAAGCACTCAATCTGCCACCGGGGACTTGTGTACCATCATGTCTTCTCCGTTCGCCACCTCTACGTTCCCTTCTTCCTTCTTTCTGATCCACTCCACCCCCTCTATTCCCGTTCTGTCCTTCTTCGTCCCAGCCGGGGCAGGAGCAGTACACGGCCAGGCCCCGAGCGCTCGCTGCCTCCCTCCCCTCAGTTGTTTAGCCATGGATGAAAAGCGGAGACAAATATGTCTGTGGTTCAAAGTCCATCCCGGCAATTACAGTGACTGATTAAAGAGTTGGCCTACACAGGCAGCTATGTATAATACTACAACTCCCACTCAGTGTTTCATAACAGCACCGTCGGAGTAGAACTGAGCTCAGCAGTGCCTGATAAGGGCTCATGGCTGGCTGAGTCTACTGTTAACAGTGCGAGCGTCATAAAAGGGGCCACGATTGTTTTATGGCCAGAATTTATTATAAGCAGAGCAGATAGTGTTGTGTTTTATTCCTGTGCATTAGACACAGAACAAAGACACTAAAGTAAATAAGTAAAAAAGGATGAAAGAATAGTTTAGGTATCAATAACTGGGTTGGTGCTGCAGCAATCAATCAATCAATCACTGACTCCTTCTTTTTGACCGGTTTGACAACATTAGCATTGCTGACATTGCAGTCGTCGACATCTTTGGGAATCCTTGCGCTCTCCAACACTCATGGTTGCTTTTACTGCACTAAGAGTGAAATATATCTCTTGCCAGACAACCACATCAGTCTTGCAGCACTTTAACTCTGCGTTACAAACAATAGCTGTTTTTGTTTGATGTTGTTTTTTCTGCTAGTTTGAACTCGGATTGTCTGATTTACCTTGGATTTCCTGTGTCATCGTCATATACACAAATGGTGTCTTAAATAGAGGGCTGTGATTACAACCAGGGTCAATTTCAAAGGTCATGTAAACATACATAAGTAATGTTTGCAATGCTGAGAGTCTTCAAAGACAAAACAGACTTTCTGTTTGTTGGACATTTATTTCTTGGTTGCAGGATTGATTCATTAGATTTTGTGTTGATACAACCAATCTTGGATTTCTGCCATTATGCTTATCTGTGTGTGTTGTAACTGTAATACTGTGCTCAGTGCTTAAGGGAATATGTACAAGGATTTTATTTCAGATGCAGTATTGTGCTACCTTTTTGGAGAAGTTGAATGCCAGCATATAAGTGATAGGATTTTTTTCCGAAAAAGTCTTTTAAAAATGATAAAGAAACAGTAGAAAGTAGAGTTGCTGGAAGGGAGGAAAAGGAAAAGAGGATGAATCATGAGTGAAAACAGTGTTATAGTGACTTTGCCTGAGGGTACATGTAGTAGACGCTCTCAGGGGCCAGAATTAGTCTTTATGCCTTGAGGCAAAACAAGAGGAAGATAATAACAACAAGAAGACGACTCCACAAACAACCAGGGGAACCATCTGCCGAGACTGAAGTGAACTGAAACAATATTCTGCTGAGAGTCGGCGTTAATTGGGTCAGCATGATTTTCCACTTTTGTTGCTAGGTGGTCGATCTATGGGGCTTCTATTCTGAGAAGCGCCTACTTAAGTTATTGTATCGGCCATCAAGAGACGAATCCATCTATGTTGGGCGAAGTCCATTGTCCTCATTCGCATTTAGCCCAAATTTATTTAAGAGCTCGCTCCAAATGGTTTCTCTCAAAGCCTTGTTCCACTTCTTTTTTTTCTTTTTTTTTTTTGTGTATAAATTGCGTTCAACAGGCAGGCCTTGTGTCAATTTTTTTTTTTTCGGGAAAATTGAAAATAGACCCCCTGCATCGTCGGTCAGTCAGTAACACGCTGGGGGCTCTGTGGTTTTCCTAAAGCTAATCCATACAGCATGTCTGTGTTTTTGTCTGCTCTTAAAAGGAGAGAAGGCATAGGTTTGGTAGCAGAGGTTTGACATGACTCAAGGTTAAACTTCTAGAAGTCATGGAAATACTTCACTGTGGTAACAAGAACAATTTACCTGTTTGGTCACAGAAAAAAAACAAAAAAAAAACCCCGAATTAATGCTGTTTCCCCCCCTCGTGCTCAGATTGGACAAAAACAGACATCTAGTGCACCAGGTAGCCCAAAGGCTCTCGTAGCTTTGCATTGGTGGCAGATGCTGAGCGTGTTCCTTGCTCCTACGTTATGAGGCAACAGGGGATAGAGCAGGCAGGGATGTTTTTGTCCAGGCCTGGCAGACTGGTGCTTCGTACAGATCCTGTCCAGGTGTTAGCCTGGGAGGGAGAGGAAATCTGGGGCACCATTAAATCAGAGCCAGGCCTGGACCCAGCCCTGTAGGCTGTAGCAGCATGCTGGGGGACAGAGGGTTGGACTGGGATATTGAAAGCCTCTGGTCAGTGTCCAAACTGGCCTGTTCATTTTCACTCCTTCGCTCTCCGTGGTAGTCTGATGATGGCTTCGGTTTCATACATCACCGCTTCACCAAACTGTTTACAGCAGAAGAAATGAACAGCTTACGTTCCTGTTGGAGAAAAAGTCATGTGCTGCTTATGCATTTTAAAACATGTAAAAGTCAGATTTCAGAGTGCACATATTGACATGGTATTTGGATCCAGCAACATCAGATCTAGACACAATTAGCATATAAGATCCATGATATTGTCAGGTGCAAATAATCTCCAGACCTAATCAGATATGTTGCCATCTCAGGATTTGACCTCATCTTTTTTTTTGTCATCCTGTTTACTCAGTTAGATTGGTGATTGCTGGATAGGATGTCCCGGGGTCTGTGGCCTGTAGGGCAGTCAGTATTTTGACTGCCCTGCTGAGCTTGATTTACACACTGCCCTCCTATACAAAGACCAGCAGTTAGGGCATTTACAAATACCTTCTGACATAATAAGTCTGTGGCCTTTGACTACCTGTCCTCCTGCAGGCTACTTTAGATGTAGATTGATAACTGTAACCTTGGCAGACAGTAGGAAGGCAGCAGCAGCGTTCATAAAACACTGTCGCTTCGGATATTGCTCATTTAATAGGGATGCTGTGTAGGCTCTTAAGAGAACAGCACTCACGGCTCTAAAAGCATATTTTAAGGGGTTTTTTTGTTTTGTTTTTTTTAAACTCTTGTGCCTACCCTCCCACTCAGTGGTGAAGCATTAATTTTATGTCCATGTTTAGACTAGCGTTTAGGGTCATGGTTAGGCTCAGAAGCGGCTGGGGTTTCTAACCAGCTCAGTGAATGTGTGGTTTGAGAGAAATGGTCTGCTTGCTGTAAATCGGTCTGAACTATACATCACTGCTGCTGTCCAAGGAGATAGATGGGTTTTAAATCAGTGAAGGAAAGGTCACGACTTGTGGCTTCAGGATATCAGAGGTGCGTCCCTCTCATACTCTTACACATTCATTCATGGTAAATCCCTGACAGATGTCACAGCTTAAATGTGAGTCTCTTCACTGCTACATGCATTTACTTGTGTTGCGTGTGTGTGTGTGTTTCATGTGGTGGTTGTGTGCATGTATTTCAGACAGGTGCCAGGGTGCAGTCAAGTTGCCATGCAGTCGTAGCAGCAGGCTGAAATAAAAAGGTTCAGCTGGCGCCTGGCGCCCATAGTGCTCCGCTCAGATATGTGCCTCTGGCTGGTTGCCATAAAAACACATGCACACACACCAACCAGGAACCACCAGACTAACCCTGTTGATTTTAACAAATACACACATGAACTCCCAAACAATCACACACTTTTTTTTTTCTGTGCTTATTTCCTTCCTTTTTGTTGTTGCCACAGTTGAAGCTGGCACCCCCAACTTTGCTGTCACTCTGGGGGGTTCAGGTAGACACCGCTATAAGGTTGAGTGGTGCCAGCCTGTCTTATAATTGGATTTAGTGTTGGCACTCTCCCTTCCCCACCCTCAGCCAGATAGCATTGATTTATGAGGGAGGCCTGGGAGACTGCATGTGACAGAGTCCAACAAGCACCGCACTGAAGGCTTTGTTCCTGCTGTTAGGCTCTGCTGTCACTGAACTGAGAGGTGCTGTAAATACCTGGAAATACACTCACTACTAATCTAGATTATAAATTAGTATCCAATATCAATATCAAACCTGCCCATCAAACCAGAATCTTTTAAGAATCAGTTTTAGTTTTTTAACCACCTTTTTAAAGAAACAAAACCTTTAAGAACTGAAATTGAAAACTCAAAGATCGACATGCAAATACTCGTTCTATATCTTTAGCTAAATTACTACCTGGATCTTGGTGTAAATTACTCTTGGCTAGTGATGAAAGAGAGAGAGAGAGAGAGAGACCATTAAATATATTGATTAAAGATATGTTGAGACTTTAAGCTCGACAAATTTTAACCAGCTTGAACAGGATCCAAAGTGGAATCGGCTATCAGAACCCAACCTTCATCACCATTCCAGTGTCTAGTTGAAGACTGGATGCCACGGAGAGTCTCACTTGCCCTCTGGTTACTCAGTCTTTTTTAGGTGTAGGGTATCAGCCCCCTGCCTCCTCCTCCTCCCTCTCCTGCCTCGGGGTTTTTTTTGATGACGGCTATTCTTGGTGGAGGAGTGTGCCTCTTTCCCCAGGCTAACCCTTTCCACCCGCATCAGATGACCTGTTGCCTTTCAGGAGGTGGACGCAGAGCTTATGTGCCTCCAGGACTCACAAACACTGACTGTCTGACCACTTAAGCAGCATCGAAGCAGCCTTGGAATGCAAACAAAACGCTCCCCTTACCCTTGAACTGCCTCTGACCTCGGTTTGTGTTTAGGAAGGGAACGACGGTCAGGGTAATGGGTGGATGCTGTACCTGTCATCCACCTTCTGGAGCATTGGTAGTTGTAATGTGCTTCATCTGGCTCAGTGTATAATGGAGTTCATTCTTTGATATCATTTATCTTTGCAGCTTTTAGTGCAACACATAGATTAAAGGTGGGATGAGACTAGCTGGAATAGTAGTGGGTGTTTTTTAGTATGAAGAAGGATGAGATAAGCTGTGGTTTTGGAGTGATTCTCAGCTGATATGAATTTGAATTATGGGTTATTTTGGCACATTGTAACTACACTCCTACTGATTCTCCACCCAAAATTGCATATACCTAGTTTTATCTTATCTCTATTGGAGAGATTCCCAGTAGCACATCACATAAGATTGTGCACGTACATTGTAGTTTTCCCTTTTAACATAAATCTTTTTTTTTTTTTTTATACTGGTGACCCTGCAAAGATGCCAACTCTGAACGGAGTACTGGGCCACTGTCAGTGGTGGGTCACATGATGGGAGAAGGCTTGGAGACGATGTCCAGGGAAGCATCAAGTGCTGACCTCGTGTTCCTGATCAGTCAGACAGCTCAGGGCTCGCTGTTCTGCAACAGAGCTGCTATTCACTGCAGCGACAGACAAGCTAACGCAGTCACTCCCAGACACAACCACTGCTGACACAGCTCTAAGACAAACACATGATGCACTTCTCAACCACCTAATTATTTAAGATCCACTTAAAAACATGCAAAATCACTCAAAGGACGTGAACTCGGAAACTCCAAAAATGTATTTTTTCCTCTTTTCCAGTGGTATACTTGGTCATGACTGCATTAACATACTGCTGACTGCATAGAGGGTTGGAAAATATGTAAAAACACTATGGTAATGTGAAGATGACACTTCTAGTACAAGGTTTTGTCTCCCCAATTTTCTTAGCAAGAATTAGATGAAATAATAATCCTGCCCTCTGATATAGTGGTTATATAACATGATGGTCAACCACTTTATTGTTTGACAAAGTGTTGTAATTTATGGCTTTTTCCCCTCTTGATCTGCCTCATCCACTACACTTAAATTTATGGTTTTCTCAATTTCCCTTGAAGCACTTCTGAAAACTCGGAGAAGAAGCCTGAACATGTTGCATTCAGCAATGCTATTTTTTTATATGTCTGAAAGAGAACAATACTGGTAGTGATTGCGATGATAGCATAATAAGAGCAAGACATTGACTGTAAATAAAAAAAAAATTACCCACCACTTATTTCAAAAGGTCTTGCCTTTTTAAAAAAAAAAAATATATATATTGCCACCGTGATGCTTTCTATTGAAATGTAGATGAAGAACCTGACAAAATAATCAGAAGGTCACCGCTACCAATCATTATTTTCTTCAACCTGGTTAGAGTAGATTTATACTTGAAGCTTGAGAATGAAACCAAATAGATGGTGAAAAGACCTTTCTTTTTTATTTTTTAAGCTCTTTATTTTTCAGAAGATGAGCTGAAGTCAAACATGCGACAGAAAGGCGTCATATATTAGCAAAAATAACCCAACATGGAGAGGAGAGCTGAAACCGTAATCTGCGGGAAAGGTTAAGTGGGCTTGTTTTCACATTGATTATGCTTCACATTTTGTATTGAAATGGCTCTACTCTTATTAGAAGTGAATAGCAGCAACTCAGGATTTCTGTGCCAGTGCTGAGTCATAGACAACCTAATAGCGTTGTGCCGCGTTACTGTGTTTACAACGTCCTTGCAGATATTTCCATCGCTGTGGGAGAGAGAAGCACTTCTTATCTGCAAAACAACGGCTCTGGAAAGGGAAAGAGACTAAGAGAGAGAGAGAGAGAGAGAGAGACGCTGGCATAGGGAGGAGAGGGGGACAACATCAAAAGGAAGCAATGCTAAATATACTCACCCCATTTTTGGCTCTACGTGTGAATCTATATCTCGCTGTGTGGGCTTCACAAGAGGAAACTGAATCGTCAGTGTGTAACCGATTTCACTCTGCTGAGACGTTCTTGTCATAGAGACGTTCCCACTGTAAGATACCTTTTTTTTTTTTTGTGTTGAAATTGATTTATAATTCAGTCTCTGATTCAGCCACATTGATGGCACCGCTGTGACACACAAGCTGAATATGATGTACACTATCAAGCCATGTTGGACTCTTTAATTGTATAACTACTCTAAAGTATCATGATTACATTATTCTTTTTTATTTATTATGAATGAAAGACCATATTGAGCCTTGAAAGATTTAAGTTTTTGTATGACTTTCTTGGTTTAGACATTTACCATTAGGGAAGCAGTAAAAAATAGACATAACAGAAACACCAGAACACGCAGGATAAAACACAAGCGGAAAAGCTCACCAATCTTCGGTTCGGTTTCTGTCGTAGTTGACGTGCATTTGGCATACCCTACGGTGTAGCTTTTGAAGGATAAGTGTCTAGGCTCCCATTGCGTCACCCTCTAACTCACAAGACTAAATACAGCTTTATGGCTGCAGCTCAGTGATGGCCAAACTGTCAAGTAGTGGCGGCTGTGGAAATCAGACTTGAAGAATGAGCAAAACAAAAGGTGAAAAAAAGGAGGGAGCGTAATTCCTCACCCATGAATCTAGACTCACTCTGTGTCTCTCCCTTTGGCCTGTCTCCCACCCAGGCACTTCATTGCTTCCTTATCAATCACACACACACCCATCTCCGTATCACACTGTTGACTTTGCCAAAGGCTTATCTGAACTATTGCCAAACACCAGTCCTTTGTATATAACCCTTGCAGGGACATTGGGACAGCGCCATTGATGGAGCAGTATGAATGTTATCTACCATGCTGGACATTAGATCGAATGTTACTCGGGTTTTAGAAGCAGTTGGCACCGAAGGGAAGAAGACTGGGAGTTTGCCAGAATCTCCTTTCTTCAGTCGAGTCAGGCTGTCTAGTCCTTAATATAACCTTGACTGCGTCGTTGATTGCTGCACAGACGGACGTCAAGTTCCAGATCTGCTTTGAGCCAGGACCAGCACGCCAGACTGTCATGCCCAGACAAGAGCTCCTGTCTCCAGTCTCGCCGCCGTACCTCAATGGCCCTGAGGCTCGATGCTGAACCGTGGAGCTGTGAAGAGATAGCTGAGGCGCGGCGTGTGCAGTGCAGTGCTGGAAAAACATTGTGCTGATGGTAGCTAAGGATCACGACCTTGACAATTATCCAGCACGTTCTGTATTTCATATTTATTTAGATTTGGACATCTGATACACCAGAATTATCATACACACTTTTCACAGCAGCGCCTTGTCCCATTTGGCTCCATTTTTTTTTTTTTTTTTTTAACTTGTTGGAAAACCAAAGAGTGCCCCTAGCAATTTTTGTTTCCTTTGTTGTTTGTGAGCACAGCCAGCTGTTTATAGACTTTCTTTGCCTCTGCCTGTAGTCCTGTCAGAGGCCTGTTTTCCCTCCCTCAGCTGTGAAGGCTCAGTGTGTGCTGCTGGCTGTGGGGCTTTCAGATCTTTCGAGTTTGACCTCTCCAAAACGCTGGGCTGGACTCGGACACAGTTGTGGTCATTGTGCTGGTAGTTAATGATTCTGCCCCACCATTTTCACCCTCAGTCTCCTTCAGTTCCGCTGCCTCCTTTTATAGAGTCAGGAAATGGCTGCTGCGAATGGACGTAACTTCCAGGTCAGTGGACGTAGGGTGAGAGGTCACGGTTGGGTTGAGGCAACCATAAATTGGATGACTGGGCAGCTTTTTGTTGTTACTTGATATAATCGGAAAACCTTTTCATACACTTGTGGGTTTGTTAGCATGTAGAGATGAGAGAACATATGCACATGTTCTCCACTTCTGTTCCTTACTGATCTTTCATGGTTTTCTCTCATCTTCTATCCTCTATCCTCTCTTTTAGCTTTTCTCCTGCTCACTTCTTTTCTTCACTCTCTCTCTCTCTCTCTTTCTTATTTTCGCCTCATTGCTAAGCAACAATGACAGCCGTGACAGATCTGTGCTTTGGCTCACGCAGTGTCACATCTGACTTTAGCCAACCCCCACTTTCACATAAACACACATATACACACACATGCTATAGATTCAAGATGCCCTGCTGTTTTGCGGTTTATGATACTGAACCCCACCCCCCCACACACACCTTCAAAACGGCCTCCTGGTCAGCACCCCCCTCACTGAAGTGACAGGAGGGAAGCGTCCAGCTGGATGAAACTGTTGTGTTCCTCTCCTGAGGGCTTTGATCCTTTGCCCTTCATCCACCAAATCAGCGCCTACCCTGCCAGCCTGGAGAGGGGGCTGGATCGCTCCTTGATTTAGCGCCGTTTCCCCTGCCCGTAGGGACGGAAGCTTGAGGAGGCCTGAGTTTCGGAGAGAGATGCATACTTGTGCGGGGCTGCGCGACAGCTGGGACAAGGTGGAGGCCCTTGAGCCCCACCCGCCTGCATCCCTGCCTTAACTTGCCCCTAGCCAGGGCTCACTCTCAGCTCCCCTCAGCTCCATATCGCAGACTCATTGTCTATAAGCCCCCTACTCGTCTCTGGGGAGCAGAGGGAGAAGGCTGAGGCTCCCTCACTCTCCCCACTCTCGGTACCCCCTGATCCCGGCCCCATTTTTTAAGGCTTTAAAGCTGACCTGTCAGCCTCTCTCTCTTCCCCAGAGTCAATGTGGCCCGGCCCCCTCAAAGACCCATCCGCATCGGCCTTCTGTTTGAACAGGCCCCACCAAAAGACCCCTTGTGCTGCCCTTTGTGTGCTCATAAATAAGATCAGAGTTAAAGTCCCTCTGCTCTTGTGTCCGGAGACGGGCCCTGTGGGCCGGGAGGACTAATGCCGCTTGGCAGGCCTATTGATCACAAAGCTCCTCCCAGAACGTTGACCAGGGCTGCAAATACCATAATGCCTATTCTGTTACATAGAGCTGATAAATACGCACAATTTTAGCAGGTTATTATCGCAGGTTATATATATATATATATATATATATATAGAAATATAAAATTACACAGTACATATAACCAGATAGGACAGGTTAACCAAATATACATTACATCTCACAGCTGTAGATTACATGGATTTCAGTAACGACACCCTTCACTTGTTTCTTTCTATTCTTATCGGACACCACTTCCAGCTAAATCCTAGCTAGACCATCAAACCCATCAAATCTCATTGTATCGCTGCAGCCTCAACACTGTCCAGGAAGCTGTCTGTGCAGCCTAAATCAGGCCAGATTTATAGCAGGACTTGGCTGGACCAGAGATCTGCTTAAACAATACTCTGTCTTGTAACTTAAGAGGCAAATGAAAAAAGAGATAGTCTCCTATCCTGGCGCCTGGATGAGACGATTCATAGTTGGATGCCACCACATGTCTGTACAATGAGGAAGCAGCCAATGCTGTAAAACTCTCTTTTCTTTGATGGCAAACTGAGTAAGAAGAAAGGAATAAGTGAGCATGGGTCAGAAAGGGGGAAATTCAAGACTGAAGAGAATAACAAATAAATTGAGGTTAAAGGTCCAATGTATTCAGAAAGGAGGAGAAGGTAGGACGATCCAACAGAAAGAGTAGAAAGTCCACAGGGCTGCAAACAGGGGAAGGAAACAGGTTATCAAGGCAAGCCATTACGAGTGGATTAGGTGAGGGGAAGCTGAGCTTTAGTAACAAACCGGATTACACAAAATCACTGGCAGCTCAGTTAACTGTGCTTAAAGTTGTCTGAACCCTCAGCTGGATAGAGAGAAGCTTACAGTTAGCCAGTTAAAGAAACCTCATGAGTCTCTGGATATTTCTGGACTGGGTGATACGGTCAAGAAAAACGGTGATGATTCACTGTTATTCAGTCTCGTAGCATTTATCTTCCCAATTTAGCCATTTTGAACCTTGTTTATTTCTCACTTTGTCTTCATCTGTGGGTCTCGGCACTCCCCGACATCGTTTTTCTGCCCTTGGTAGAAATCACCTGGGACGGGATATTATGTTATATGTTATATATTTTCTTCCTTGGGTTTTCTATTGATGAAGTTTAACGCATTTAACTAAGTCAGGAGTCCGGGAGTCAGGAAAAATGATCCAGTACTCTCTTTCTGTACTTAGTATTTCTCATATAGTGTATATAGAGGCAAATGTTAAATCTTTTCTTGACTGAAAAGTCAAAGCATTCAGGTTGGCAAATAAAGTACAGTACACAGCAAACCAGACGTTTATGTACATGCACATGTCGTACAACAAGACAATTGTTCAGCATGATGTCAGGAGGTATCGTATGTCCTGGGGTGAGAAGCTGTGTGCTCTGGGTCCAAATCCCTCTGTCATGACGATTACATGCATGTCCGTGCGTCTGGAGCCACTGGCCCACCTGTTCTCATTCCTTCATCATCAAACATAAGACACAAGAGCCTGGCCCGTGGTCGATGGGGACAAGAGGTCGCCGCTGTGTTTGACGTTCCACAGTTTGACAGTGTGTTTTAAATATTAAAGGCAGGTGTAAGCTGAAAACAAGCTTTTGCAGGAAGTGACTGAGAAATGGCTGTCACCGAATTCTGAGTATCGGAAAGATGCGTCTTGAATGAGGTTTCCAGACACTGTTTGATGATGCAACAACCACTTTGTTTGAAGCATTCGTTTTTTTTGACCCCTCCAGGGCCTCAAGGTTTCTCTTGATAGTACAAGTCAGGAGAAAAGGGGGGTAAATCTCCAGCTTCCAGGGTGGGGGTTGATGTTGTAGCAGTGGTTTAAAATACTAAACGTGGTATTAAAGTCAAAATCTATATTTAGAGTTTGCCTGCGAGTGTGAAATTGTCTGGATTTAGCGTCAGTTTCTTTGCGAGGCTCAGAGAAAACCTCCTTCACCCTGACGGTGCTTTCAGGAGCTGATGAGTCAGTCTGTATATATGTGTGTGTGTGTGTGTGTTTGGAGGAAGCCTTTGTAAAGTGCTCTTTAATGAGTGTGAATAGAGTCATCTTTAGCTGCTTCTGTTTCTACCATTTTTCCTCTCTGCCTCTAATCAATCACTGAGCCTCTGATGTTTTTCTTCCTCCTCTCTTTTCTCCAGAATAAGAGTCTTTTTGTTTCCCTCCCTCTGTCTCTCTTTTCTCTCTCAGAAAAAGAAAGAAAGAGTTCCTCCTCATCTTTTAACATGTTTAACTGCAGTACAGGCTTGCTCAGGGTCTTTTGTTTGAGACCCACAGATCCCCGCTGGGTATTGTGGGAGCAGCTCTGAACCGCAGGGGATTGTGGGAACGTCTGTGGAAGCAGTTACAGGAATGGATAAATGGAATATGGAACTGAGCCCTACCAACACCAACACCACCATCATCATCATCATCATCATCATCATCCTTTGCTTTTGTCCTGTGAAAGCTGTTTCATATTTAAATGTTTCACTGTAAAGGAAGAAACGTTATGATTTCGTTCCATTCTTGATGTGCAGAAAAACAACCTCTGAAGCCCATTTTTAAAAAAAAACAAAAAAACTTTTACATCTTTAGTCACTATCGCCAAGTTAACCAGCGTGAACTCTGCTTGGATCTTGAACGAAAAAAAATGTACATCTGAGAGTCGTTTTCGTCTGTGTAGGGCATAATGTAGCCTCAAGCTTTCAGTGGATAAATTGTACAAAAAGAGGTTAATTATTAATTATTCTGGACCACATTTGATTGCTTGAATGTTTGTGAAACACTAATAAAAGCTCATTTTGATGATTTAAACAGGCCACATATTCATCTTATATAAATATATATTTATATGTGTGCACAGAGGTTTTATCCCAAGTTTTACCTCCTTACTGTAAAGTATACTGTACATACAGCTAGTACAGGGGAGTTTGCAGAAGTAGTTTTCATTTTCTACACATTCTGCAACTATCAAGTATTTTGTAATACAGATCTACAGAGATCCTACATGCAGAGTGCAACTAATCAGAGTAAACGATCGAGAGACTTGTTTTTCGACACGGTGGTCTAAATGCAGCAGAGAACTTCTCGCTGCTCTTCACACAAGGTGTGTATGAAGGTGATGTGGTGGTGCTGGGATGATGAGATGAGACGAGATGCTGTTGGTTTAGTTTCAGTTCACTGCTCCATGTTGGCCTCCTGTGAGGTTGGAATGCCTTGACAGGAGGAGGAAGAAGGGAGCATCATGAGGGGGATGGGAGTTTGGCTCTTCGGAGATCTCTTTCTTCCTCCCTTTCTGTCTATATCACACACACACACACTCTGAAAGTGGCTGTGAGGTTAACTCTAGCTCAAGTTCATTGTGGCTGAGTTCCGGGAGGCGGTGGTGTTTGAGGGTGTAGAGGGGGGTGAGGAGGAGCAGTAATTAAAGAGCTTTGAGAGGGGGGCCCCTGCGCTCTGTTAGATGCATTTCACCCCCCCCCCCCCCCCCTTCTAGCCCCCCCCCCCCCCCCCCCCCCCCCCCCCCCCATAATCCCCACAGGAATAAACAAATTGGGCTTTTCAGCCTGCAAGCTGGGCCTGGGGGCTCCTGTAATGGGATAGACATGAGGTGTGTGTGTGTCAAACAGAGAGAGATTGTGTGTGTGTGAATATGAGATATGAGAGAGAAAACATGTGGTTCTCGGTCAGTTTTGTGTGTGTGTGTGTGTGTGTCACCACAAGTGCAGTAAGTGGCTAATTGTTCCCAGCTCAGTGGTGAAGTGTGCAGACGGACAAAGAGGCTGCGGCTTCATTTACGTAATCCACGAGTTCTGTATTTGAACCAGATTATACTGGGATACCTCTTAAACACCTGAGCACCGTGTGTGTGTGTGTGTGTGTGTGTGTGTGTGTGTTTGGTTAGACTGATGCTGCCTTCTTTGTTTTGTTTTTAAGACAAGTTTTTGTCACTTTTTATTGGATACTAAACAGTAAAGAGGCACATTATTCATTATTTATATAGCACAACAAATCAATTCAAAGTGCTTTACATAAAACAATGACAAATTCAAACCAGAGATGTTACAGACCAACTGGAGGAAAAAGTCTAAACTTTTCACTTACTGGTAAATAAAAACCTGCTTCGATGATAAGACTCATCTACTGCTCCCCATCCCTGTCACTCTTCATCGCTTGCTTCGCAGCATGATGTATATTTCTTAACCTGAATCCTCGCATGGTACAAACTCAAATCTTATTGCGGCGACGCCGTGCACCTCCGATCGTCCTAATCGGATCAAAAGCGCAGGAGCATGATGTCAGGCGGGCAAATGAAGCCGATGAGGAAGAGTGTATCTAAATCCATATCTTTTAAGCTGAAATAAATGCGCCTCACATCACACAGCTGGCTGCCTCTCTGCTTAACAACCAACATGACAGTTTTGTTCACAGAGCGCTGTGTGTGTGTGTGTGTGTGCATATTTGTGTGGTTTTCTTGTGGGGAGGGGGGAGGTTAAATAATTCAGCCCCTTTCCTCTTAATGAGCCTCAAGAACATCTCATTTCACTGGCTGTTGCACTTGAAAAAGAAAAATAGTCCCCCCCTCCCTGATTCTCCTCTTCAGTTCCTCCACCTCCACTTCCAGCCTTCAACGACTTCAGAGGGTTCTGCCATGCAAAGCAGCCAATGATTTACTAAAAGGTCCTTTTAATCTTTGCAAGTTTTATTCCCCCCAGCCTGTCTGGAGGTCAGTAATCATCTCTTTTTCTTTGCACAAAAGGAGCTCTGTTGGTTCGTCGGGGTTGTTGACAGCAGAGAGAGAGAGAGAGAGGAGGAGAGTTGAGAAGTTTCAGCTTGTTGTCCTGCAGGTCTGATGAGGATCAGCAGGTTGTTCATTAAAACATCACTCCAAGTCTCAGCCACTTTGTTTCCCTGCAGAACGTGGAGATGCAGATGTTGTTCTGTCACAGAGGAAAAGGGGTGGAGGGAGTCTATGAGACGCCAAGAAGAGGGAAAAAAAAAATATGGTTACAAAAACAACATTGAAGAAGGCATCCTGCTGAAGCCGGTCTCTCTCTGCTCCCTACAAAGACACCCGACTAAAATATCTAAAAAAAAACCTTGTCAGAGAGGAAACGGCATCCGCTTTGAAAGACAGAAAGCAAGTTTGTTTACGTGCCCCGTCCTCCTCTCCTCCCCTTCATCACCACCCTCCTCCTCCTCCGTTCAGCTCCCCCAGATGTTGTTACAGTGAATGCACCATGCCTGCTTTCACCGCACAAATCTGATCCTCATCGTCGAGTCATGAAACGCTTCCTCCTTGCCTCTCATACAGGCCTTCTGCACCCGCCCGACGTAATTCACTTCTTCATTGACTTCTTTATAATCTACAGAAAAGTAGAAAAACACTGCGGAGGTTCGGGGCGAAGAGGAAAATGGTGGTTGTGTTACGTTTCCGGCTTTAATCAAAGTTGTGAATATTCCATCAGTGCTGTTGTGTTTCTCTGTTGCTGCAAGCGATCCTCCTCCACACTCCTCTCTTCTGAAGCTTGGTGGTTTATGGTGGTTTGCTCTTATCCTCTTTTTTTTTTTCGCCCCCCCTTATCCTCTGTTTGTTGTCTCTAAAGTGGGTTACATCTGTTCTGGGTGAAAGTAGAGATTCATAGATGCTGCAGAACGAGCAGAAAAACTCCACAGAACTGAGAAAACTGAGAGTAGTAAATGATCTTTCTCTGCTTGTGTTTCTTTTTCATGTCTTCCTTGTATTTTTTATATTGAATCTACTCACTGGCATGTGTGATTAATCATAGATATTCTTCCGTTGGCATCATTAATCATGTCTTTCTTCAGTGCTACTGAAGTGCTTGGTATCTCAAAGATTAGCTGCGAGGACTAATTAATATTTCTCTTTCTTGCTGAAAATCTGTAAAAAACCAGAAACATGTACAAGACTCGGACTTTGAGAAATCTGGCTTTGAAAGCAGGGTTTGATTAAGTCAAGATTATGTCCATTCTAGTTCCCTTCTGGTGTGTCGTTCAAGGTAAAATAAACGGAGAAAAAGTACTAAAAAAAACAGCCTCACTACTCTAAATGACCAGATGAACATCATGTGTTAATGACTGAAAGCTCCATGTTATGTTCACTCAGTTTTTTATTTGCAATCTACTCAATGCAATTATAATTTTTCCTCACAGTGCGGCCGTACACAGCGCATCATGCAGCAATAATAGACAGTTGTTCTAGCTTATTTATCAAATGAATGTTATGCCATGTTCATCTGACTGATGGCAACGAGGAAACTATGTGTGTGGTTGTCTGTGTGTGTCTGTGTGTGTGTGTTCTTGGTTGTCAGCCAGTAGTCGGTAGCCTGCAGGCATCTAAGCAGGCAGGCCTGAGCAGGTCCAGCACTCAGATTAGACTACAGCCAGCACCTCTGCTGTCTTCCCCCCGTCTGGGTCATATCACTCTGCCTGCATGCATTGTGTGTGTGAGTGAGTGTATGTGAGTGAGTGTATGTGAGTGGCCTGGACAGGTTTGTTCTTTTAATCAAGGCTCGCTGAAAACAGACAGAAGCGATCTTAACATCACTCTTGCCGAGGCTGTCAGTCATCTTGAGGAAAAAAGGATAAAGAAGAAGGAGGGAAGGAAGGAAGGAAATATAGGAAGGGAAGGAGGTATCTGAGACATAAATAAAGCTGCAGATTTAGGACAGCAAGGATGGAGGTAAAGAGAGGACGGAGCTGAACAGATAATTGAGGTGTGTGTGTGTGTGTCAGAAGAGCGATTTACTCCACCCTAACAGTAAAATATTACATTTGTTCGAAGGCAGATGGTGTCTCGGGCACCGTTTTGTTATGGCTGAGACCGAAACAAATTCATCTGAATGAAATATGCGATGACTGGCAGGACGGACACGTCGTGCTCACAATGTTGATGCAGTGTCAGCAGTGATATGCTAAAAAATGACCTTCATCTTTTCTTCTGATTGAAATCACAACGTTAGAAATGGTGTTGTCATTACATAGTCTGTTTTTAAACATCACGTGTCCTGTTCAGTACATGTATCGGTCACAGTTTTTTATAACATATTTTATAGGATCCTTATCAATAGCATCTTTTCGTGGGATATAAAATGATAACTTTTACCTGTTGTAAGATTTGGACAACGTTGGACTACGTGTTTGTGATCACTCCAACGATGTGTTTGTAATAATCTCTTATTTCACAGAAAAAAAACTGTCTGTGGTCAAAGTTGAACCAGGCAAGTTATCAGACAGTTAATGATGTTACGTTTGCCATTTGTTTTCTACTCAAAATCATTTTTTCTTACCTGCGGGGGTTGTTTTGTATGATTGTGTTTTTTAAGTAATCCTTCCATGTTCCCAGATCAATTAACTTTGTGAGAACATTATTATTACCAATAGACAGTGATGGCTCAATCTATGAAAACAATACCAGAGTTGTAATAAGCTGGAATTATCCTTTAAATGTCTTTTATTTCCATCATCTTCTCTTCTTCCTTTATTACACTGGTGCTGTTTTTGGGTGATATCTTCATCCGCTGCTGTGACAAGCTGACGGGGGGTGGGGGTGGTGGTTTGGGAGGGACACACAAAGATTGATGTCTTCATATCCCGAAATGCCCTGGGCCAAATTAACGTTTATTGAGTTACACCCTGAATTTCCTTCTTTATGAAGGTCTAAAATAGGATACCAGTCCCCTCTTCCCAGGCAGATATTAAACAACAGATAATGGTTTGGGACTGAAATACCCACAAACGCTCTGATCGTTTTTTTTTTTTTTAGGTTTTATTGTTGATCAAGGTGGGGGAGCTTAACTCGAGGAATAGGATCATGTTGTGATTTGATGATCACAGCGTCTCCAAATGAAACTTTGATGATCGTCGTGGTTCCACTTTTTTCTTTTTATGGTTGTTGAAGACCCATTAACAGTTGTCATAACACTGAAGTCTAATTATTGTGCAGCCAGGGGGGGGGATGCATAACTGGATCTTAAGTCCAACGTGATCTGAAGGCTGCGGCGCGTTACGCACCCACAGACTGACAGCGCAAATATTTGAGCCATCTATTTAAATGGGAGGTTTATTAGGGCAGTGGAGTGGGCTGCTGTCATTTCTACTTGGAGACATGTGAAAAGCTTCCTGTCAACACGCTGTAGGACGCTTCGGTAGTGAGCTTTTGGAGGGACAACTTAGGTCAAGTGATTGATTCAGAGTTACAAACTAATAACCTTAAAAAAAGGGTACGTTTGGCTTTTATTTGCATTAACCAGTTGTCTAATTTTTTTTTTTTTTTCCTTAATATCGAGCAAATGTACGCCTTATATTTTGACATCCCTCGTAAGCAGATAAAGGATTATGTGCGCCATGGCAACAAAACCAGTTAGTGACAACCTATAATTAGCCTGAGTGAAGCTGTACCGCTCCATCCTACACACACACACACACAACACACACACAGTGGAAAATTGGAAAAAAAATGTTTAGTGGGAGTTTTGCTTTTCCTCTTGAAATGAGTTGGAGAGCTGCACATTTACTGAGCAGTTGTTTCCAATTCAAGCAGGAAGGAGCTTCAAGCTTATCATTAAATAAGGTGCAACCAACTTTGCACCTTTTTGTTACCTTATTGTCATATCCCAGTGGCCAGGGGTTACAACTCAGTACTTTCTTTTCTCAGAGTTTAATTGCTAAGATTGTAGTAATATATAATGATTAAAAACATGAGCTGAATAATGTAAATAAAAGGTATTCACTGTTTGTTTCCATCCCAAACTGGCACTGACTGTACCTTAGTCTGCAGGGCTACGATACCATCAAAAAGTTTGAACACACTTTCTCATTCAAGTAAACAGGAAAGTGAACTTTTGACTCGTACTGTATGTTCCTCTGAATTCAGAATGAAGACTGGAGTAAATGACTGACCCGAGGAGTATCCTCTTACTTTCTTTATCAGACCTCAGTGAAGCTATGTGGGCCACCGACATCTTTCTAGTTTACTCAAATGATCAATCAGGCGGACAAGGTTCTGACTCTGCAGACGCCTCTAATTTCCTACAGCACCACAGATCTGCGGCTCTTGCCTTTCTTTGCCTTTTCTGTTGTCTCCTTCTTCAAACAGACAATTGGTTTGTATTGATTTTCTGAGCATCGTTCCCAGATGACTCATCCTCTCGTTCTGGGAGTCTGGCTCTGAGAGGAAATGCTTTCTTCGGGTTTCTTGCTCTTCTTTAGGTGATGCTTGTCAAGGTGTAAGGTCCTGTCTGGGCGTCGCGGCTCAGAATAGTTGGAGCTCATGATTGTAGGTGGGAAAAGATTTATAGTGTATTCTTTCTTAAAGAGGAATAACATCTTTAGTGGGGCCGAGGCTGGCAAGAGGTGTGCTGTGGCGCCCCTGAGGAGCATTTGGCCTTCCTCGACTGTTTTGTAAGTGTTTGACAGGTGAAATAGTGTGGGAACTGCAGGGAGTGTTGCTTTAAAATGCTTTTTGTTGCGCTTGTCGGGGATGTGGAGGTGCCTGGTGAATGCTCAATAGCTCTGTAGGAGCCGCCGGTGAATGGTTGAGTGCTCGGGGGGAAAATGGCTTCCCGCAAAAGCTGTGCAGATTGTTGCTGAGGCTCCCTCTGTGGGGAAACTGTCCACATTTCTTTTCTCCAACTGCAAACTCCCACAAAGGAGAGCAGAAAGTGTTTTTTTTTTGTTATTGATTGATCAGACTGACATGTACTTTGCCTGTACCAGTTGGAGAATCGCCATGCGAACTGATCAGCCACATCCGCCGAAGCCAAGCTTGTTCTATAACATCCTCTGCTTGGAGGAAAGAAAATGTCTCGCTGTCCACACTCATTTTCATTGTTTTCGCTGTTGTTTTTCATGTGTTGTGGAAATCTCATATGGGATATGGCAAATCATGCTCTGTTGTTAATTCTGTCCCTGACAAATATGCTTTTAATCAGACCAATAATTGCTTTGTTCACCCAGTCTCTGAGTTTGGTCCAAGCGTCTTTAGGCAGTAAAGATCCAGCAGGGCTTTTTAAATGATTGAAAGATGGTTGGGGTGAGACATGGTGATGGAGGGTGAGTCACCCACGTTTGATGACTGGGGCAATAGGAGGGTCAAATGGGGTCCTGAGAACCCAGAAAAATGTGGGGCGCTTCGTGTTCCCCTTTTCCTTAATTCAGAGTATTTGTCTTAGCCTTACCAAGAAGGAAAATGAGAAGGGTTGAAGCATAGATAAATGGATGGGCTAAGAAAAGCAAAGGGAACGGGCGAGAGAAAACTGTTTATGTTAAAGGAAATGGCTGCTGATGGACGATATTGGATGGATAAAGGAATGTGGGTTTTGCGGGAATAGCTTGTGGTTGCTTTTAGAGACGGAGAAAGTAAGGCAGAGAGCGAAGCAGAGAGAGGGATTGTTCAGAGCCAGCGCCTGGCGAGGGCCATTGTTCATCCTTCCCTTTTGAGCTGAAGGAGACAGGAGAGTTTCACACGCCACTCGCAGGCATCCTGCTGGGCAGCCCCGGAAGGGGGCTATTGCTGCCGGTAAAGAAGGCCCGGCCATAGGGATAAATTACTCTGAATGGAGGGGTCTGTGCTTGCCGTTTTCTACTCTTTTTTTTTTTTTCTAAAAAGAGCGAGAGAGGGAAAGAATTCAACCCCAACCACAGGTTGTCCGCTTCAGTTCTAGAAAGGCTTTGCCTTCCAAGTCACCAATTTAACATCCATCCACCCCCACCGCCCTAAAAACTCTCCACTCCCACCTCCTCTGGAATTCGGGGGTTTTGTTGTTCTGCGGGGACTGGGGTGTGTGCAGCTTCTGAGGTTTCATAACTTTGGGATGGTCACGTGTTTTATATTGGTTAAGGGGTTACAACATTAATCTAAAATTTTAATCACGTTTGATGACATTTCTTCACACACTTTCCCCATTAATAGGACTGTGACGTGCACATTTAAAAGACAAATAAAAGTAATATTCTCTGTCTAGCTTGTGTCCCAGCTAATAAAGATGCCCCCAAATAAGAAGAATATGCCAGTGACATTTGCTAGATAACGTGTTATTAAAGGGATCGTGTGTTGGTGGAGACTTGTTTCTTCCAGCAGGTGTCAGGTAATTGACAGCGACGAAACTTATCACGAATATAGAAACCACTGGAGCCTTATATATCTACAAGTATGATTGTGTACAGACACAAACTCATCATCCGCCATGGGTGCTGGCGTGTTTTGGGGTTCCTCCCCCTGTGAAATGATTATTAGTATTCAAATTTCCATGCAGCTGGTATCCTGACAGCTATGAAATATGTCAGTATAAATCTGATTAAATCCCTTAAGAGATCATTTCATTTTTATTTGAATCAATATTAGTATTGGCTTCCAAAATCCAGTATCAGTCCAGCTCTACTTCCAGTCTGGTGTTTCTTGACAAGGCTCCCTGAAAACGAGAACGACTCGCAGCCTCTAATTATTAGCTGGAGTGTGCACATCTGTACAGGAGTGAGTGTTGTCTAGTGTGTGTGTGTGTGTGTGTGTGTTCATGCATGTTTTAGCCCTCGTAGTAAGCAGCTCATTTTAACGTTAATGACTGTTGGACTGATGTAGAAAACAGAGAGGTCAATATACTGAAACTGGCAAACTCTCACTCGGAGATCTGAAATTTACAAGCCTAGCTTTTGCCCCAAATCCCAAATGTTAACATCATAGATCATCTGGTGCCAATGTGGAGGAGGTTAGAGCTCCGGAGAGCGAAGCCCTTCAGGCTGCGTCAGATTAGAAGTGGATATTACACAGCCGGACCTCAGCGCCTGCTCTCCTCATCCAGTCAAAGACCATAAAGTGAGTTACAGTTCGCCCGCATGGAATAATCTCCTCTTATTACACTTATCCCTTCACTGCGAGTTCACATTCACAGACATGGACCAAATGGAGCCGCTAATACTGATCTGGCAATCGGCGCTGCCATGAGGTCTATTCATAAACACCGGAGTTGCTCATGTTCAAAACTTGAGTGGTTTTGGAGTCTTCAGACATGCTGATATCTGTGGAACAGAATAATTAACCGTAAATAAGTACGTGTTGGGGATTTTTTTATGCCCAATTTGGTGGTTTGTTAATTTCTTAACACATAGTTCAGAGCAAAGTTTCAGTTAGCATGTTCATAAGGATGCAAATCTGATCAGATAGTTGAGTATTGTATATGAGAATCTCCAATGCAGACGGTTCAGTAAAACCAGTAAAAGTTTAATGAAAGTTATTCATCCTTTTAGCCTGCTTTGCTGTACTTTCTCCTGTATTTGAAGGCCTCCTCAGTCTGACTGTGATCTGTACGTCAGATGGATTTCAGTCTGTCATCTTATAGCCCCAGAGCAGGTGATGGATAGATCCCAGGGAGAGGGAGTGATCTCTGGAGGGGTGTTTCTGTTGCAAGGAGGGTACAGGCTGGAAGTTTTGGCCCAGACGTGAGGCTCGTGTAGCATTTACAGACGGACTCTGCTGCATTGGACCTGATCCAAACACTAGTTACACACACAGAGCAAAAAAGACCATGTGTGCTGCAGAGACGTCCTGCTGGTGATAGTAAAATTGTCCCACAGAGATTGCAGACTCCCTGCACCTCTCTCTGGTTAAGTGCACAGCTATTCAGGGTGTTTTTTATTATTCTTCTACCTGGACTCTGGTTCAAGCACGGCGATGTTAACATTCCTGTTGGTTCAGCTACTTTAATTTCAGCCGAGAGTGGTCCACCACTTTTACAACCCAGAAACATGGTTTTGATATGCCTCCACAGAACAATAGATGATTGCTGTGGAGACGGGCCACTTAGTTTGGGTTTATTGGACATTTTTGTGGTTTGAATCCCATGTCGTCGATGTGGTATTTTGGCCTTCACTTCATTCTTTTCACTTTTTGAAGTGTAATGAATTAACAATGAACTCTACACTCAGCATGTCTCTCTTAGAGCTGGATGTTGGCACTGATCTGATTGTATTTGAGTCAATCAGGGTCATTATAAGTAAAATTGTTCAATGCATGTTTTTTTTTTTATTACTGAATATTTTTTATCACAAGTTCCCAAGATCCAAGGATGAAATTCAGAGAACCAACATTTAAAAAGGTGGGACCAGATAAATGATTTAAACCCATTCAATCATTTAACCAATCAAGAGCCGGGAGGCACCAGCTCCTGATTGACTGAAAACCTCTACAGTATCTTACCCAGTCAGGTGTGGGCAGGATCAGGGATGAGAACCAGCGACTTAAACATGTCAATTAGTTTCCTGTTTGTCGATGAAGTGACTCATCCGCTAACAGTTTCAGCTCTAAAGTAGAGACGTCCTGAGCTATTGGTGTAAAACCGCAGTATTGACAGATTGAAAGATTGATTTTGATGTTTTAAAGAATTGATGTTGCATAATCCAATTGCAAATTACACCCCGCTTGGAAAACAAAGTTTTTCCAGGAAGGAGCTCTGAGCTCTGGGCTCAGTGGAAGCTCTGACCCGTGTGTCTCTGATGGAGGCCCTGTTTTGGGGGATTTTGAGGCTTAAAGTGGGGATAGTGTTGAGTTGTGTGTGTGTGTGTGTGTGAGTGAGTGTGTGTGTGAGTGAGTGTGAGTTTGGGGGTCATCTGGCCAAAGAGACAATCTGTGGATTAGAGCGAGCTTGGACACCAAGTGCTCACTCAGCACATTACCCAGCAAGTCTGGTGTTCACAGCCAGAGGCAGAGCTCAAAGCACTGCTGTGTTTACACTGCCAGCCCTGACACACACACACACACACACACACACACACAATCCTGTGCAAACTAAAGCCAATGCATATTTGCATTGAAATTCAGTCTCACATTCTGTAAATCTCTGCAGTGATGCATTTCATTTCATTGAACTGTAGAGGCTGAAGTAATAACAGCACTCAAGTAGGACTCAAACTAATGATTACTTTCATTATTGATTCATCTGATGATTAATTGTTTGGTCAGAAAACGGTGCCTAAGGTGACATTGACCAACAGTCCACAACCCAAATATGTTCAGTTTGTAGCAATGAAGATTAAAGAAACCAGAATATATTCACATTTAAGACGATCAAGTCATTATTTTTCTTCTTTTTGGAGTCAAAAACAGACTCCAAAAGAAGCCACAGTTCCTGCATGTCAAACATTGTATGAAGACAAGCAGCTGTACGAGAAGTTTGCCTGGATAAAATACGGCCTAAAATTGGCGACATTATGAATTAAATTGGGAACTAATTCATTTCCTTACACAGATTTCCTTTCATCTGAGTGGCGTGGCAGTCATGGTGCTGCCTCAGCAGCCGTTGAACAAATAGACACAACTTTCACTCTGTCTGTCTCTCTTCGCCCTGCTCACCCCTCCTATCTGGCTCCACGCTTTCTCACCCACACTAAATAAAAACACCACAGGAGTCCCTCCCACACGGGGTTATGACATTCGGACCTGCAGCTCTTCATCTGCCCCGCGCTCGCTGTATTGTTCTCCCCGCGTGCAGCCTCCATCCTTTACGGCGGCTTCATCTTCAGCATCAAGTTTGTCCTCTTAAACGTGTTTTTATGGAACAGTATTCGTCTAGATTCCCATTAGGTCATTAAATGGCTAAAACTTGTGTCTGACACAGAAAAGGGAGTGTTTGTGATGTATCTTTTATGTGTTTTCTCTTTGATCATCACACAGAGCCTTTCCTCATTCACATACTGTATACAGCACACACACACACACACACACACACACACATTGAGTCCTAAAGCCACATAAGTACAGTGTGCAGAGGCCAGAGTCATCACAAAGGGCTGACAGTAGTGGAAAATGAAATGTAGTATGACAGGCTCGCCCCTCTCCCTCCTTAACCCCTTCATGGCCCCGTGACCAGACGGACCACACAGCACAACACACACACACACACCCACACACACATCCAAACACTGACTTCAATAACATTTATTTTTTTTGCACATAGTAATTGATTGTTTGTTGTTTATTACCGGGACAGATGCATAAAGATATGCTCAAAAGCTAACGATAATTGGCAATAATTGTCCCTATATATTTTGTCACACTTTGTATCGTACATTAAAAAGTGCAAGTAAACAAAACAAACAAGCACCATTAAATTGGATAGAAATCCTAATCCTATAACACGTACAGAGTAATTAATAACTATGAACTGTGTTTGCATTTATCATAAAATCAAACCTGGAAGGTGGATTTTAACCAGCTGTTTCTGGAGGCTGTTGCAGGCTTGTTCACTACTGGCTGCATCATATGTTTTATTTGGAGATCTTCAGAGAAAAAAAAAAAAAGAGATTTGTGGGATTATGTTGGATTACCTCAAAACACTGTCTGATTTTTCCCCACATATTTTAAGAAAAATGACATTAAAGATACACTTTGATAAAGGGATATTTCTCCACTCTTCTTTTTTTAATATTATTTTTTTACTCGCATGTATTTCCCTCCTCCACACGGTGCCAGCCCACATGCCCGTCCAGCAGCCATCCACTCATCCCGAGCCAAGTCAGTGTTATCTTTGAACTGACTTCAGAGAGATGGCTGGCCAGCCATGGATGATGACACTGGGTGTGTGTGTGTGTGTGTGCGTGTGTGTACGTACACTGTATACAGCTCTGTAGCAGCTCTATCCTTTCATTCCCCCCCCTTGTTTGATCTCAGATGCCTCTATTTTTAACCCTCAGTAGCAGGACGATGATATATCACCGAGCTTGTAATTATGTTGTTTTCGCTCATTTCAAGGGAATAAAGAACGGTATCCTCCCACATGCTTCTGGGTTGCACTTAGCTAATAGGCAATGACTTGGCTGAATGTGTATTCGTGTGTATGCACAAGTACTGCACATGATGAACACGCAGTACTGAGGCTCTGTAACAAAGCTCCTGGTCACATTGGGGGAGTATTAGCATGGTCTGGCATTAAAGGCAGGCCAACAACACACACACACACACACACGCTCTAACACACACCCTCCTGCTGAGTTACTTTATAAGAAAGTGATTGAACGCTGCAGTGTGATAAGACTGAAGTTTTTAATGAAAGTCTGAGATGAGCAGGCGTGAAAAGAACCCCGCTGCTGACCAACTGCTGCACATTTCATACACTCCTCTGAGTGTTTTGTGTGTGAGTGAATGAACCGGAGGGATGAGCATGTGATGACGGGCCCCGTCCAGGAAGATTTTTAGACATGCTTTTGAAGATTTGGCATAATCTCTGAGCTTGTTTGTCTGGTACTTTGTTGACATACTTGAGAGCACAAACCGGATATTTTAAGCATTTGAAGAATGTCCCCCTGGTTGAAACTCGCTGTGCATCTTTTTTTTTTTTTCTTCTTTCTTCCCAGCAAGGCTCAACATGTGCTGCTGTGGTTACCAGTTCACCGCATCAGGGCGGCCTGACCTATGATGGGCAAATTAGTAGGTGGAGATGAGCAGGCGGAGAAGGGGGAACGGGCAGGGACGATGAGCTGTTTGGCATCTTGAAGCCAAGTCAGCGTAACCCAGAGCCAGCAGAACCACAGGGAATTCAGTGAATGTGCGCTTTGAGCGTTGGAGCAGCTGTACAGCTCGTTGTAAAAGAGTGAAATACAGAGATAAAAAAAGAGGAGTCCAGAGCTGGGGAATTGGAGCGTACAGTCACTGCAGCGCCACCAATCAATATTTGTTATATAGTGAATCAAATGATTGTGTGAAAAGTAAAAAAGGGGGTCACTGCAGGTGATGAAGCCACAGAGCTTTTTACTCAGTTTACTCTCATCAACTTCCCGTATAAATACAAACATAAACCCACCGTATACGATCTGCCCAGAGCCAATGTACAGAAACACACACTGATGCAGATTCCTGAAATATATAAAATGTTTGATATGCAGCTTTGTGTCGTGACAGTGAGGTGTTTGAAGAACCAGGACCATGTGAACTGAATTGTAAAGCGTGAGGAGTATGGAGCTGTTAGCAGTGTGGTCACGCTTCCTTTTTGAAATGTCCCACACTGCGGGGTCAACCCAATCTGAATGTGATAAACTCGATAGAAGAAGTGACTCAATGTGAGGCGAGGTTACATTAAAATTAGACAGCTTTGTTTTTGGGTTTTTTGGGGTTTTTTTTGCTGGAAAATGACACTGATCCTAAGATTGCTTTTGTGAGGATGATCTAAGTCATAAAAGACAAAAAAACAGACGTTAATTTTGCAACTTCGTCACTCCTCACAGGTGAACAGTCGCTCCGTTATACGTGATCCGTCAGGCGTGACGCGACGACGGATGAACACTGTTGCCCGACGGCGAGGTGGGACGCCAGTTGTGTCCATTCTCGTTGTGCAGCACCCGCGCGTTGGCGTGCGGTGCGGCTGAATGCAGCCGGTTTGGGACGGTTCGGGCTGAACAGTCGCTGACACGCTGAGACGCAGCTGCATCTGTAAAGCGACGCTTTTACAGCTCGACACCAAGCAGCGGAAGAGTGGCAAGAAGACAGAGGGCCGGATAAAAGGCTTGACTCAATCCCTCCACACTCCCATCTTACTCTTCGCATTGTCAAACATTTCTGGTCCCCCGCCACCTACCCACCCAATTTCCCGCTTATCACTTTTTATAGCGGTACACTCACGCTGGAAGAAAGACGCAGCTCCGACCCTCCAGGTAGTCTCCAGGGAGGTCCACGCCTAATTAACTGGCAGCCTTTTTTGACATCGTTTAAAGCGTGTGGCCACCCGCTCTCCGGGCCGGGGTTACCATTGTGTGTTTTGGCCCCACTGCTCTCTCTCCTCAACTCTTCACACTCGTCATTTAACTATTCAAACAACAGCAAAATTGTGAAATGGTGAAATAGAGGTTAAATGCCACCTGGTTAGATCTAAGACCGGCATGACGTGGCAGCTTCCGGGTTTGGTTTTGGTTGGTTAAAAACAGGATTTTTGGCGGCCGGCTGCTGTAGGTGGGTCAGGTTTAGACGTGGCGTCAGTGGTGGGTTTGCGGGATCATCTGTGTTTACCTTGAGGGAGCAGGGGGCGGACCACCTGTCTTGTTCCGCACCAGGCCTGTTTAGAGAGTTTGAGGTTGTAGCAGCGGTGGTCTTTGTTTTCGTTGCTTCTTATTCACAGCGGCTTCTGGCAACAGCAGCTGAAGTGAGTTTATTTTTATTTTTTTTCGTCTGGCCTCAAGATCAAGTTCAACACGTCAGTTTTCGGTGAGCATGAACTCTGTCTGCATCTACAAACAAGCAAGGTGTCTTATTTTCACTGTGGAGTAATGGATGAGGGAGACTATCCTTAAGAGCAACACACAATAACACAGCTGCATCCTTCATCAAAGGTTTAAAAAACAATTGAGCAGAAATATTAAACTCGGTCTCAAATTGGATTTGAACACATTTTGTTGTTTTGGAGTTATTGTCTTTTTTTTTTTTCATATTTCAGAATAAGAGAGGCTGCCTTTCAGCGTGATCTCACCGGCTCTTTCTTCTCTTAAAATCTCTGGCAGAGGAAACATTGTCATTGTTTACTTTGATTGTGAATATTTATGAAAAAAGTTCCCCCAAGTTGCAGCTATTTACCTCACTTACAAGTTGAAAATTGTCCAATAGTAGATCTAGGTCAATCTCTATTATTTCTATTAAATGTAACCTGCGCTAGGCCTCTACTTCTGACCGTTTTTTTTGTGTGGCTACTTCATGATACAGGTCGAAAGCTTTTACTTTTCAAATCAGCTTCAGGAAGTGCGATAACAGCAGCACTTTGTCTCTGTGATGTCCGACTCAGCGCTTCAGTCTTTAGTTAGATTTAGATTGATTTAGACTGACGGACGTATATTTAGAGCAGGATTTGGAAACTCACCAGTTCTCGTGAGGCTACTTGTACCTGCTCCACTTGAACATCCTATAATAGACTGCATGATGTATTCTCGCTAAATTTGCACTTCGCCTACGGCTCTAAGTGATCCACTGTCTTTTCAAAAACAACCCAGCATGTGATCTGCTATCGTCGTGATGCATCAGAAGCTCGTCATGCTGGCGCTCTTGAAAGCATCGTGCTGCCATGCCTGGCTGCTGCTGCATGTGTGTGCCTGTGTGTCGGGGATGGAAGTTATAAGCTTTCATTGATACCATTGGTGCCATTATTGGTTCTGGTTATTGGTCTAATTCTTAATAAAAAAAATTATTTTTCCTGATTATTAATATTTTTTTTCTGTGTGGGAAGAAACCGTACGCCAGGTTTTATTATCTCAGAGTCTGAACACTGTAGAAATAGTTTAGCATGTGTGCCGCAGCAGGCTGTGGTGCACTGCACTGTGGTGAGCCGCTGGTGGCCCGTCAGCTAGCCCGTTAGCCCCGGTTGGTAGCACCGAACAGCGGCTCTTCCTGCAGCCCGGCCAGGTCACCGTACCGGGTCCGCACCAGGTTTTTTCTGGGCGTGTTTTGTTTTGCTGTCTATCTCGGTCCTACCATCGTGACTCCTTCTTGTTGGAAGTTTCCAGCAACACATGATGTCAATGTTTTGCATTGTGCAACTTTCCAAAATAAAAAAACAAAACAAAACAAACAACAAAACATCATGGCAGGATAAGATTTTATAAGCTCGGAGGCGAACAAATCTGGTGAATCAATTTGGAACCAGGCCTTGATTCCTGTCACTAGTGTGCGTCTGTGTCTTATTGCTACGGACGCACCGATCCACGTTTCTTCACTTCTGATCCGCCAACATCTTGCCATTGCCATATTGTCACAATATTGTCATGTTAGCCAACCCTGAGCTCTGCTATATACACATGCATGGGTGTGTGCGTGTGTGTGTGTGTGTGTGTGTGTATGATGGTTTCCTCCTGATGTTTCTTTGGCATTGGTCGGAGTTAGTGGACTCTGCCTTTTAAAGCATGTTTGACAAATGTGCAGCCTGTGATGTGGCTTCATGTGACACAACTTCTGCTTCAACTCAGACTCTTAATTTACCTAATTGCACACACACACACACACATGCACACACACACTAACCTAAATAAAACACACACAAGCATAAAGTTACAAATCCAGCACAGTTGAAAGCACAGCAGTATAAGTTATCGATATCAGGATTCGGTCTTTTGGGGATTTTCAGGCCTTCGTTGCCAATCAAAAAGGGTGGAAGTCACATTGTCTGGACAGATGTGTGTAAGACAACGTGTTAGAAAGACAACGTGTTAGAAAGACAACGTGTTAGAAAGACAACGTGTTAGAAAGACAACGTGAAAGACACGGATGACACCGTCTCCGTCTCCCTCCAGAAAGAGGAGAGTTCTGGAAACGAGAGGAAAGGGGAAAAGAGGGGAGGCAGCTGAAGGGGAAGTATGAAGAGGGGATGGTGGAAAAGAGAAGAATGAGGAGAGAGAGAGGGAGAGAGAGGGATGTATAAAAAAAAAAAAAAAAAAGAAAGAGGCCATTAATTTAGTGCTGTGGGAGGGATCTGAAGGTTACCGAGCTCTCTCTGCCAGGCCCTCCTGGGTTGACTGATGCCTTTGTGAGGAGGCCAGGAACCACACACACACACACACACGTTCCAAGAAACTCTGGGTTTGTTGCAGCAGGCTAGTTTTAGCAAAATAGACACACACACACACATATACACATACACATACACACAGATGGTCATTAATGAGCTTCAAAGTGAGAGCAAAACAGGGAACCTTTATTTATTTCCTCCCCTGTATGTGATTTGCTGTGATGCGTCAGAAGATGTGGTGGTTCTGTTTTTCTCTTACCTATAGTGGGAAATCAGAGCAGACTGAATGCATAGACCCTGTGTGTGTGTGTGTGTGTGTGTGTGTGTGAGAGAGCCTGAAGTATCATATGGAAATATAGTGCTGTTAGATTCAACATGTGCTGCTCTCAGCTCTTATCAAGACTTTGCTCTGATCTTTACGTATCTCATCTTTATCGTCTTTACATATATATATAATTTCTCAGTAATAAAAGTGACTATCTGGCTAACTGTCGACTGTACATGGGCGTGTAATGTCAGACAAAAAGCCACAAATCGACTTGTTTTGTTTTTAAGGCATCGCGAGCCAACATTGTAAACCACTGTTCTTAATGAGTCAAGAACAGAAATGTGAGTAAAAGTATGAAACGTTTCACTGTGTTATTTTGTCCTTTATCATACAACCATATTTTAAATCACATCTGATTGGTTTTCTGTTGCACAGGTAAATTGTCTAAATTATTAATTATATAGCCCAGAAACCTTCAATAAATCACTAATCATTATACTATCACAAAGGATCACGTCAACGTACACAGATTTAGGTGAAACTACAGGTTCACACTTACACCATCTCTCTGTTAGACACACAACACACACGTTTTTGGTTTGCTCTCCCTGATTGGCACAAATTGTCCAGCTGAAACCTTATTAATCACTTACATGCACTGCCGTACGGCCACGGACCAGATGGTTTGTGAAGTCTCATTTCTACACGTCTGTATGATGTGTGAGTTACAGTACACGGCTCGTTGGAGCAGTGACAGAGAAGCTGCAGGAGGAAAAGCCTGCTAATCTATCTAAAGTTTTCAAACAAGCGGCATACATTTCTACTCCCCCTCCCCCATGTAATTAAAACATAAAAAACAACGATTAGAAACACAGACTTTAAAGCTCTGCCGTGTTGTCTGAATCAGCAGCGTATTGTGTTTTTTAAAACCCTCGGTTAACCTGAACGTGTCAGATTCGCTCTAACCGTCTCCTTCCTCTGTGTGTGTGCAGGAGTTCAGGGCAGCGCTGAGTGTTCATGCGGGAGGAACCACTTCACGTGTGCGGTCAGCGCGTTCGGGGAATGTACCTGCATCCCGGCCCAGTGGCAGTGTGACGGAGACAACGACTGCGGGGACCACAGCGACGAGGACGGATGCAGTAAGTCTACACACCTATCCTCCCTTCTCTTGTCTTTCTATCTCACTCTATCCTGAGGCTTCTTATATTTAAATATGTCCAGGCAGCTAATAGAAGATGGTATATATATATATTAAAGACAAGACAACATTTCAGAAACTAAATTGCCCTGTTGAGCTCTGAGTTTGATGCTTGATCCATGTGTGTTGCTCTTAGTGGTGAGTGATCAGGTTGCTCAGTGAGTTATAAGACAAACCAGGTTGAGTGTAAAGACTAAATCACCTCTGAGTATATTATCACGGTCCCCTTAAGCAAGGCATGAACCTCCCATCACTTAACCAAGGCTCTGGCTGCACTCTGCAGTTCCCTTGTGCATATCTCTATAACTGCATGACTTCTGAATTCAGCTAGAAAAGGTACAAGTGCACTCAGGCAGACATTTCCTGCATAAGTAAAGTCTTTACAATACAAAGGAAAAAAATATATATAATTGTGGCCATATGGATCCCATCATCACCCAGTGAAACAGTGAATGGGTCACCAGTCCAGGCGGGGTAGTATTTCTGATGCAGAAGCAGAGCGAGGTGCTCTGCATGCTCTACGCCGCGTGCAAAAAAAAATGCTTGAGTGACTTTTGGCACCAGACGGCGTTTGGCTGGACTCAAGTCTTGGCAGCAGAGCCAGACAGGAGTATTTTCCTGCAGAGCATGTCAACTTTGTCAAGTGGAGGAGATCTTCACCGCTTCTCTTTTTACACTTTTGTGTATTGATGTGAAATGTCAAATGTGAGGAGCTTGTTTTTTTTTGTTTTTTTTCCCCCCTGTCTCCTTTTCTTTCTCGCTGCCCTTTTTGTTTGACACCACGTACGCCTCCCTGAGAGGTGTGCGGTTGTGTTTGTGTGAGTGAGTGTTGATGTTCTTTCTCCATCAGTCTTCCTCCGTCACATTAAGCTAGTTAGGAGTCGGGGGGGGGAATGCTAAGTGTTATTGATTTGCGGCCAGTTGAACGTCCAGCGAGTCTGATCGCCACGCATCGATTCTGCGGGACGTTACTTATTTAAGGAGACACATGGAAGCAGCTGACGGATATCAGAGCATCTAGCTGGACCTTTCTAATCCATTAGTACTGTCTGATCGATCCTTTGCTCCATCATGCTGCAGTCAGCTGCTCGTCCTCTTTGACTCACTCGCATCAATCTTTTAATCACAGAGCTCATATTGTTTGAGTTGCCGGCTGTTGAACAGTACATCTTAAAGCCCTTCAGTGTTTAATGTCATACAGATGCACTGTCCTGCTGTATGAGTAATGTACAACCAGATAGTCAACTTCATGAAGCTGTATTTCTACCCAGCCTGGCTCTAGTACTATACGAACACTGAAACACTTAATCCTGTAATATTATTACTCAACTGTCTAAAGATTAATCATCAGCTATTTTAATAGCTAATAAACTAATAAAGTGGGTCATATATCAAGCAAAACCGCCAACATTTCTCTTGTTCCAGACGCTCAAATGTCCCAACTTATTGTGTGTTTTGAAATGTAATACAGTTTTCTGTGTGTGTGTGTGTGTCTCTCTTTTTCACACAGTCAGACATGCGTGTTTGCATGTGTTTGCAAAGAGAAAAAAGAAGCACACGTGACTTTTATTACACTGATTGAATTAAGCGAGTCGGATCGTAAAACCAGAGGAGTGAAATTTTATGATTTTTAATGCCGTTTTCTAAACATGGCGGAGAATTGAATTTATGGAGCTTCAGAGGATGGATAGAGAAAGAGAGAGAGAAAGGCAGATGTGTGTGTGTGTGTGTGTGTGTGTGTGGCCGTGAGAGTGTAGCATCACAATGAATGCACACACGCATGTAAACAGAGGAATACTTCTTCTCAGCAGAATTGCAGCAGAGTCGTTTGTTGCATCCAGACCTTGTTTGAACTTGTACTGATCATCATTTATATCAATTTAACAATTTATGCAGAAAGCTCAATTGTCCAGCTTCACACCAGAGGAATGTGTGTGTGTGTGTGTGTGTCTGTGTCTGTGTGTGTGTGTGTGTGGTAGACTTTCTATGAAGCATTATGTGTAAACTCCTGATCTAATTACGTTGTGGGAATCATGTGGAAATTGTCTTTTACAGATGTGACTGTTTGTGTGTGTGTGTGTGTGTGCACGCATGTGTGTGTGTGTTCCCCCAGATAAAATTTCATAGCTGCTCAGAGGCCAAAGAGGGAGCAGAGAAGAGCATGCATGAATTCCCTTTGTACAAGCGTGTGGGTGTGTATGCCTGTAGTGTGTGTGTGTGTGTGTGTGAGGTTGTGAACCTGTGTGTAGGAGCTTTATCTTACTCTGAAGGAGTTGCTGGAGGGTCAAGGTGAGGAGGAAATGGACTTTACAGCCACCGGTTCTCCTCCTCACCTCACATGTAACATCTGTCTGTTTATAGTGGACCACACTGGGTGGAGGTCTGTGCTGGGTGATCATAAATCTGCCCATTAAAACAAAAAAAAAACATTAAAAGTTAAAGGAGTTAAAGGAAGACGTGTTTGCCAATTTAACTCTTGAACTACGATTCCTATTGTTTTTCTGATTTCTGGATGTATTTTGTTTCTTCTCTTCTAGGCAGATATTGATTATTTTTAATTTCAGGACAATATACAAGTGAATTAGTCAACTGTTGTTGTGTAATCCGTCACAGTGACTTCATTGTTTTGGGATTGTTTGTTAATTCTTAGCAGCCGTTTAAACCAAAAACAGCCCCGCGTTTAAAACACCAGCCTGTCACTTTGCACGCTGCAGGCAGAAACCTAAATATTCAGCCTTGCATGTACGTACACCTTCACATTCACTTGAATGAGAACGTGTGTAGAAGCGAGTTTGCAGTTACAAAACTACATTTACAGGTTTTTCAAGCAAACCGTTCTGAATAGTAAAAATATAATCGAGGAAGTTCAGTTTGATTCAGTTTGTCTGGTCTCATGCCAAAACAGTGCAGTTGGTTCATAATAAAATGAGATAAGTGATAAGGGCTTTTTATTTTACAACTCTGAAAATTTATCACGGCGGAAATGAGTTTATCAATCGTGAGATAATTGTCCACAGTCCATCTTCTGACCTTAAAACATCAGGAGGAAGAGATGCACAGTGTGGGGGGGGAAAAACGAAGCGCATGTAACAGAAGAAAAAGCATTATCGCTATGGGTAACACGGGTATCTACGGCTGTGTTACCGTCACCGTGTGTTACCATTGTTACACCTCAGAGAACTTTACAGGGTTGCACAATCTCAAGGATGGGACGCTAATTAGCCCTGATGTAATTTATGAAGGCATAACTCAAACGTTTCATCACCATACAGCTGTCTGAGCTCAGCGGGCGTACCGGGCGCCCCGGGGTGGCACGCGGTCAGAATAACACACTTTGGTTTGCGTTTGATGGCACGCCAGATGTACAGGCTGCTAAGGGACTCTGACATGAAGCTCGGACGTATACGTTTATGCTCTTGGCAGCCAGCTCCACATCCGTAAAACCCTCATAAGAGGAAGGAAGGTTACACGCTGCCTTTACACATCTGGTTTCTATGGAGATGACAGCGTTTGAGTGCTCGCTCTTTGTGTGTGAAGGCTGCATAATCTGAGGAGGCAAAACCGAAGTGGAAAGTGAATGAAAAGAGAGAAGGACAGAGAAAGTGATGAAAAGACCGATGTCTGCTTCATGTTGTGTCCCTTAAGCTGTCACAGCTCTCTTTATAATCCACTCAAACACTTTATTTTTAATGTTATATGAGGCAGCTCATGTCCAGTTGGTTCGTACATCAGAAGAGTATTTTTGCTTTGAATGTCGGCTCTATTAACTCTGCAGATACCCTGATAGTCTAATTGATTAATGTTTCTGTCTTCTATCTCATATCTAGTTTCTCAGTTTTCCTGATCTCTCCTCCCGGTTCAAGGCAATAAAATGTATTAACACGCACTGATATAGGATGTTTATAACAAGCGTAACCACGGCGGATAAGACGGGATAACCTTGGAGGACTTTCATACATTCGTCTCCTCTCACCTCCTCCTCCTCCTCCTCCTCCTCCTCCTCCTGCCTCACTGTTTCAGGCTTCCCACAATTAGATGAACATGATCGACTGTGATGTTAGATGATTAGACATGATTAGACAGTATGTTTAACTCAGATCAGGGAGCGACAAACCCGTTTCAGATCCAGTTTTTAAGCACTTTCAGCGTAATCATATGGGATTTTACGTGATGCTGTACAGCATTGCAAGCTTTTAGATCACTAACAGCAGCTAGTGAACATTTTCTGCAGTTAGCTACATGCTAAAAGTGGACTGTTGCTGTGAGATGTGTGCGACTCAGATGATGGTGTGTGCACATGTTAGACTATTTGACAGTAAATAAATACACACACACACACACACACACATGCTCGGACACATTGTTGGATTCCTGCTGAGTTGAAAGGCGCTGAGGTTGTGAAAGAGTAAATGCTTTCGGCCACAGAGAGAGGAAGTGGAGGTGCAGAGGAGATGGGTGTGAGTGTGTGTGTGTGTGTGTGTGTGTGTGTGTGTGTGTGCGCCCTTGGTGGGGCGGATTTGAGATGAAATGGAAAAAGGAAAATCTGTGTTGTGCGTGATTGAAAGCGCTGCATGAGGTTTGGCTTCCTCACACAAGTCTGTGAGGTTTGAGGAATGAGTGTGTACCATGAAGTCAAATACACACACACACACACACACACACACACACACAGGTGTACACACTCACACATGCATGTGTCACACTAACTTGTGAGGACCATCCATTGGATCAGGATATCTGTCAGATATAACAGGACTTTCAGGTTAGATTTAACACATTCATAAGAAGAATCAACAACTTTTCACAAAAATATATCACTTTTTTTTTTATGTGCACTATTTTCTTGTTCATTGAAATCATGTCGAAATGCAAGAAACACATTCACGTTTCCTATTTTGGAAAGGGAGCAAGGCAAAGTCAGTTTGTTGTCAGTTGCCTAGCAACAGTGTTTGGCGTTTTTTTATAGGTTTCAGTTGTGAGGACGTAGTGTGTACTTGACTTCCCATTTGGGAATCACAACCTCACATGTTGAATTCCACAGCAGCATCAGTCTTAAAGTAAATATTTAAATATTAGTACTTGTGTATATTTCTGACATGAATGTCCACATTTAGACAAATTTAGGACTAATTATTTTATTATCATCGTCTAAATTGTCTCATCTTAACTCTAAAACCAAACTTAGAAAAAGGACCAGCCACTCTGTCCTCACTCCAAATATCTAAAACTTGTGGTTCTCACAAGGGCAAAGAAATAAGAAATACCCCCTCCTCTGTTTAATCCACCACTCTCTGCAGTTATAGCCAATCAGAAAGCAGCTGTGACGGCGGGAGCTCAGCTGATCTGAAAGCAGCAGCGGAGAAGATTAGGACCCCATTCGCTCCTTCTCTATGTGTCAATTTCAGTGTCCGTCCCTTCATCTTCTCCTCTCTCCATACCTCCCTCTGTCCCAGCATCCTTCTTCTCTCTGACCACAGGAAACCTGCAAACCCAACTCACTTTTCTTTTTTCTTTTTCATTTATTTCCCACTATGTGGTTCACTCACTTTATCCGCCTTCCCGTCTTCTCTTTCTTCTTGTCTTGTTTCTTTCTCTGTCTGTCTTTTAGTCTCTAGATTTGACCGTAGTTGTTTGGACACATTAGCATAATCCTCCTCCTCCTCCTCTTTCTCCATCCTCTATTGGCCTCCTTCTCATTCCTAACTCCCACCCCACACCCCTTTCCCAATAGCTTTTTTTCTTTCCTCTCCTCCTCTTCCTTCCTAAATATTTACTCCCCGTTCAGTAAACGAGACGAGCACACTTGTTCACACAGAAGAAGACATGATTACAGGCCGATTGAGGCCAAAGAAAGCTACACAAATAAGAATAAGAGACAAAGAGCTTGTTGGTCTGAGGCCTGGATTTACCTTCTTTGTCAAGCTTTTATTTGCTTGTTTGAGTAGATTTAAATGTTCAGTGTGTAAATAAATGCAGCCGAGGTGACGACAGTTTTTAAAAATGAATTTAAAATCGTGTTTTAATGAACAATAGAAACAGTTACCTGCATGTTGTTTCATGCACTGCTCTTTTTATTTGTGCTATTTGACAGATTTAGTTCACGTTTAGATTAAAACCGGACTGATACTGGATATTTATGGCCTATAAATGATAACAGCATTGATCAGTGATGGTTATAAAATCAATTGTTCTGACTGGGACGTGGTATAGTTGGAAAATAGCTCTTTTTAAAGGAAAAACTCTGTAATGGTGACACTGTTTTTAAGCTACAGAAAACATATTTTCGGGACATTATGTTTGTGATTTTGAAATTTTTGGGGTGTAACCTGTATTTCATGTGTAATAATGACAGCCTTGCAGGTCACGCATCATGCATTTTGCATGTATTGCAGCACATGTGTTGGTGTTGATGTGTTACCGTGTTTGTAAATGAAAAATGCAAAAAAAACATCCGTAAGTTTGCAGACTTTGTACTCCGTTCGCTTCGGGACTTTACAGCTCTGGGTCGGTTATCAGTGCAGTAGTCATTTGGTTTTTACAGCAGCTGAGGGCCGTTGTTAAAACCCCTCTTAGCTGTTGTAAAATCAATGTAAATCACGGCCTTGAGTGCCTTTATTGCTTTTATAAAACGGTTACTACATATCTGGCAAGATTTCATGAAAACAAACGCACAGGAACAAAAGATGCAATCATTTATTGATTACAAATAATCATTCTTCCACAAAGCGACATGTGGTGTGTCTTAATTGCATATTTCTACATTTCCTGTTTAGGAGCGGCAGAGATTATAACTTAAAATGAGAACGGCTGGCCCACCTGGTCAGTCCACCTTAAGTGAGCCTAGCCAGGTTAGGCTAACTGCCCCCGTTGCTAACTTCAGGGCTAACCCCCTACTCTGCAGGAACTTAACTTGACTTGAGTTGTGGCATTTAGTTGCAATGCTAATTAGTATCATGTAAAATCTCATTTGATTATGCTTGAGTGTAATATTGTGACTGTCACAGTTAAAAATGTTCATTAAATTGGTGGAAGTTTAAATCATAATCACAGTTATTATTCGATTAATTGTGCAACCATATTGCCGGGTGCTGCTCATTGAACAAATCAATTAGCACCTTTAACAGTATATATTTCATTACCATCATGTTTGAGAATTTACAGGTTTATGCCAAACAACGAGGGAGCAGACGGCAAATTCAGATGAAGCTGTGTGATTTGCGCGACGAACGTCTGGCGACCACAGATGTGGTGACGTCAGATTAATTTTCCATCGACCAAACAATCGCCCACCAAGTACTGTGAGGATGTTCCGGGTGCTTTTGCATCGCGTAATAATAGAACTACAGTATTTGGATTTCTTGACTGCCAGACAAAATAAACAGTTTGCAGACATCACCTCAGGCTTGTGGTATAAACCCATTATTGCTTCTGACATTTTATAGCTAATAATTAATGGAGCTGTATAACAAAAATGTACGATAGGTTGTTATTTTCAGCCATGAAAGCAATGCAAACATACACAAAGCAATGCCGGGTGGAACTACTGCTAATTAAAAACAAACAAACAAAAACAAATAAATATATACAAATATACCGTAGATGTTTCTAAAGCCAAAAAGCATTTTGTAATAAACTAATGGTCTTCTGGGACTTACAGGTTAAGTGTTGACATGACAGATGACACGCATGTTCATCCTAATGTCACGTAACCAGACAGACAACCGCAGCTGTGTTTGCTTTGGCTGAGTCAGTTATGTGTGCACACGTGCATGCATCTTTATTACCTGTCTGAGCTCCTCTAAAACGATCCTATTATCTATAATCAAAGCTTAACTATCACACAGACAGTTAATTTTGTTGCCCTGCTGGTTCCCCTAAAGCGTGGTTTTTTGCTGGCCACTTTACCAAATAATTAAAGTTTACGTTCGTCTAGCAACAACATCAGGCCACAATTTCCAAGGGGACTCTAGATGTTTATCCTGCTTGGGAACTAACATGTTATTAATATTTTAATAATTTTGAAGCACGTCTTTTCACTATTATCCTTCGCTCCCTTTTATATCTGCAAAACTAATTGTCCTTGGCCAGTAAATCAGTCAAGTAGCCCAGGTATAATCCGTATAAAGACGTGGATTATCGTCTGCAGGTGGATGTCCACAGGACAGGCGAGGCAACATCAGCGAAATTATAAACGTCATCGCTAATCCTAATAATCATATAATGTCATCATTAGACCACATTAGAGAATTTCCTGTCATTCAGCCTCTTAAGAACGAAAAATGTGTGGGTCGTGTCTCGATGACAGCCCTCGAGTGTTACTCACCGCCGTCGAACACGCGGTGGCGTTTCGTCATGGCAACAAATGTTTCTGCCTTAATCTACCATAATGGGCAGTAAAATATCTCGTGATGATGGTGTCATCGCGAACCTCACACACGCTGCTGTTCATGCAGTGTAAGCACTGTACTTAAGTACATTTTTGTGGCGCGTGTGCTTTCAGTGTTCATTTGGGCATCTAACTTTCTAAGATTGAAGACTTGGAAAAATTGTGAACGTATCCTTTAAGTAAATAAATGCTAATTATTCAGTCTTTGTGTGCAGCTCCAGGTTTCTTTTACAAAGCACAGAGAAAAATAAGAAGAATGCTAAAGACTGACCTCCAGTTTCTGGTTATGAGTTTTAAAGTTTATTTGATTGATTTGAGTTTTGGTTGTGATGGGTTTGTAAATGCCGAGTGGCGTTGCGGCCTGGGCGAGGCAGGAGGTCGATTTACGGTGGAGGTGGAGGAGGAGGAGGAGGAGGAGGAGGAACGGAGAAAGCCCATCACACAGCACCGCCGCGGGACACTCTGCCAAGAAAAACTTTGCTGGCAGCAGCACTGCGCTCTGACGGGCTGAAATATGCGCTGGCTACCGACCAGAGCTGCCTAGAATCAGATAAGCCGCCTCTGTCGCGCTCGGCTGTGAGAGGAAAATAAAGAGCGAGTAGAGGAGGAGAAACGGAGATGGATGAGAGGAACGGATTAGTTTGAGTTTGAGAGTGGTGTTGGGGCAGGACAAGGGAAATACTTTTAAATTCCAAAAAGTAATATATTTGGGAGCGTTATAGATTATTAAAATATGAAAATAAAGCAATTCTACCGTGTTATGAAAGGGTTACTGATGTGCAATAAGCCCACTTTTTTGACCTGCAGTGAACTGGATTGGTGGTAGAGTTCATTGCCTCCGTTCAGTCTGATGATACTCGTTTTTTGCCACCTGCTTTGGTTTGTGAAATCATTGAAACTCCCTTCAAATTGAATACTGCAGATGTGGCTCTTTGGAGCCTTCAGGAAAAGAAATAAAGACGACTGCGCAAAATGAAGATGTCGAGGAGACGTGAGAGAAAAATGGGAACCAGAGAGCATCAGGGGAAAAAAAATAAAAAAAAAAAATGTTTGGAGCTTTTGAGGAGAATCTCTTTACACGCGAGGACATAAATAATTTGGGTGCTGAATGTAAGAGGAGTGAGACGCGGTTAGGGGATTTTTCTGCAGCTCTCTCTGCTTTTATTTAGTCACACATTTGGTGAATTTCATTTCTACCTGTACACATGCACAAGCTGATGACGAGCTGATGTTTGATCCATCCATCCATCCATCCCCCCTGACAAGCTTTTTTTATTAATCTATATAGTGACTAAAATAAAATGTTATACAACCTTATACTTCTTAACTGTCTTCCACAAATCTTACTCCTGGTGACGCAGTTATGATCTGAAAAGGCTGCAAGAAGAACTCACGGTGACCTGTATCCACTTAGTCTGAAAAAAAAACCCTGCATTTTAAACCATAAAAACATTTTTGTGAGACATTAGTATTCTGATGTGACTGCACACCGAGCAGCTTCTTCCTGAATGAGGCTGCTTGGCAACTTTTTAATAATAATAACAATAAAAAACACGGACCAACGTGTGTGTAAAAGTGATGTCTCTGTCAAAGTGTTTGTGAATAACACATCATCTTAAAGGCCGTTGAGCTTGACTTTATTTTTTTTGCATGCGAGTTGTTGCTGTTCATTCTTGGCAGTTGCTGCTTTCACGGTTTTTAGATGCATTTATTTGTGAGGGGTTTTTTTTTCTGTCTCTGGCAGCAACATCAAGGCGCCCTTTTTCCCCACACAGTTCACCCTCAAACTGCGGCAGTGAAGCTCCTCTGTAGTTTGTCATACAGGTGTGTGTGTGTGTGTGTGTGTGTGTGTTTTTGTCTGGCTGCTTAATGTCAAACGTGGAGCCAAAATAATTTTAAAAAGGACGCACATCTCCAGATTTCCACTGTGAGTATTGAGTAACTGTTTCCAGCAGAGATGACAGTAATCTGGAGGTGAACCGACCTGTTTTGGACTGAAAGAGAAAACCTTTATTAAAGCTCCTCGGATGAAATATTCCCGTTAGACGTGCAGACTCCTCTATCGCTCTCTAGGGTCCACATCTGTTTCTCAGTCAGACAGAGTGTCCTCTCTCTTTCTCTCCCTCTCATCCGTCCATTCCCTTCATCCATTGAGTCGGTGTGATAAGCGGCGTTTAGGCAGATATATTAGTCCCATTAGAGCCACTTGATTCTGCCGCTCTACAGTAAAGGGGAGGCCATTAACTCTGCTGCTCAAGGCCACTTAAAGACGCACACATACGTCTTCTTAAAGACACGGAACACACACACACACACACACATTCACACATGCCAGCATGTGCAAGTCACACATGCACATTGTCACTTGGATATAGCATTGAAACATAGATGTGGCTTCATATGTTCATGCTTCATATATGGAAATATGTGAATGGGTTTATCACAGTTTATTAATATAAGAATATTAAAAACACATCTAATCAGCAGCTGGTGTGTATTTTCTCACCCACATTTTCTCTCCTACAGTTGGTCATTGGTATGTGTGTGTGTGTGTGTGTGTGTGTGTGTGTGTGTGTGTGTGAATGACCTGTGGAATGCAAGTGGGAATTCTGTAGCACGGATGAGAAAAGCCCATCGGTGAAGGTCAGCGTGTGTATGTGTGAACACGTGTGAACCCAAAAGAGCTCTGGAGGATAAACAGTAAATGTTCTCAGGGGGAGAATATTTTGGAAAGGCAGCAGAAACCGAGATAAACGTGAGTGTGTGTGTGTGTGTGTGTGTGTGGTTTTGTATCATATCTAGAAAGGGTCAGTCTGGGCTGTGAATAAAGTCAAACACGTAGTTCTGTTTCATCGAGAGCTAAGCAAACAAGTCAGAAACATATGATGCATGTGTTTCCATCATCAGCTGTTATGTGATGTATAATAGACGATGTGACAATATTACATAATTCATAAAGCACAGCAGGAGCAGAGTGTGCAATGTGTTGCGCATCTGTTCTCAGCAGCTTGTGAAATTCAACACCGTCTTTGATGCAGTTTTTGCTGCGGCACAATTCTGTCAGTGTGCTTGCAAAAACCAAAACTTATATCGTCAATATTATCATCAACTTAAGCCGTTCATCTTTTCTTCTGGGGTGAACGTGGAAGTAAAAAACACAGAAAAATGATTTCTATAATCCGACGAATAACACGCAGTGGTCGAAGTTAAGATTAGAAGGGCTCTTGTGAGTGTGTTAATTAGTGTGTGTGTGTGTGTGTGTGTGTGTGTGTGTGTGTGTGTGTGTGTGTGTCGGCCTCAGAGGAACGCAGTCGTAGCAAGTAGAGCAACGCTGAGCTGAGCAGAATCTGTGTGATAAGAGCGATCAAAGCGCTCAGAGACCTCATCAACCTTCCTGGCCTGCTGCCTGCTGATCCACCTGATATCAGGAACAAGCCCCACCTACCCCGTGTGTGTGTGTATGTGTGTGTGAGTGAGTGAGTGAGTGTGTGTGTGTGTGTGTGTGTGTTCGCATACATTTTGCATATCTCCCAATTTGTGTGCCTAGACAGCTCAGCACCGTGTGTACTTACTTACCCTGCGATGTGTTGCTTATGTCCGTGTGTGTGTGTGTGTGTGTGTGTGTGTGTGTGTGTGTGTGTGTGTCTCAACGCCGCGCTTTCTTCCACTCCACATAAGCTGAATTATTTATTGAAATGTTGAGGAGCCGTATTTTTCCCTCCTTGTTGGTTGAGACCATAAATCTGCTGACATCTGGCCAGAGACGAATCCAAAATGCATCAAACTTCTCCGGCAGAAGAGAAAGAGGTTTCCAGACGGCGTGCAGGTGTCGGGATCCTCCCGTCACACTCTCACAACGTTTCACCAGCGGATCCGTGCCAGTTCTTCTGGCAAATACTGAACCCGAATCTTATTTAGGTTAAGCTGAGCTTTGTCTTTTTGAAAAGCGAACCGTGTCGACAGAAAGGAAACTGAGGGTTTAGATTTTAAACCTATAGCAACATACCAGAGGTTTTACATGTCTGGAGGAAAACTTTGATGCTTTTATAACTTGATTTTGATCGCTGTGTCAAAAGTAAAAATGAAAAATGAACCATTATTTTCATTATTTATTAGCCCTTTGATTAGGTCTTAATTAATAGATTAATCATTTGGTCTGTAAAATCAATGAATCTTTTGTGGCACTAATGGTCTGAAACACAATCATTTATTTTGATAATTGTTCAAATAGAAATTTTTTTTTTTTTTAATGCATCTTTCCAAAGACTTTTCTTGGCTTTGTCAGTCTGACATTGATTTTGATGAGGACCAGAAATGTTATTTTTAACAAAAAACTCACTAATCTGTAACCGTATATTATCAGAACATCAAATCCAAAAAACAAAATATGATCTGTCTTTTATTTTCTTGCTTTAAAAAGCTCTCTTTAATCACTCGTAACCCGCGTGAAGCCAAAAGAGTTACGTAACGTGTTGACCTTGAGTCGAGGACTATATTTATCATCTCAAAGTTTAAAAATAAAAGCTGGTTCTTCAGCAGCAGAAGAGAAGCTTTTTAATGTTTTTAATGCAGCGACTGGGAAGGGAAACAAATCGAGAACCGATAGTATGATTCAGATAATTGGTTGCAGTGATGTATTATATATGCAAATGGAGCCAAAGCGCCGGTGTGGTCGTGAAACTTAGACAGAAGGAGAGTTCATCTGAAGGTGAAAAGAATATAAAGGGAGAATAATGGGTGAGCGACTTCTGTTTGTTTATATGTCTCTCTCTCTCTCGCTCTCTGTGTGTGTGTGTTTCTGAATAATGTAATATCCATGCAGGGGTATGTGGGTCAGTGGGGCTTTTACTTCCTCTGGAGACCAGCGCCACACCCCGACACACATTCGCTTAATTCAGTCACTGAGCCCGGACTCGTCCGCCTGTCTGCCTCGGCGGTTGACTCCACGCGTGACGTCATGCATTTTTCATAAAGTCTGCGTCGCCCGCTCAATATTTCATATCTGGTATTGACAGGCGGGTAAGAGTCCACTGTAAAGACTTCTCCTCCTCCTCCTCCTCCTTCTTTCCCTCCTCCCTCCTCCATCTCCCTCTCTGGCCTGTAATTAAATTAGCTCTGTCTGCCGATGACAAAGGGCCAGTCATTCGGGCTCTGCTTAGATAGCGAGTAACTGCACTTAGAGCGGATATGAAGTTAAGCAGGAATGCGCTGAGCTGAGCTCCGCGCTGCTTTCTGGGTCTCAGGGTAAGGAGGCGAAGAAAGAGGAGGACGTGAGAGTCCAGATCCGGCTCAGGTTCTGGATGAGCTGAGACCAGCAGAGGATAAACCCTCGTGAATTTACAACATTGATTTCAAAACCCGTCGTGCTCATCTTAAACTCCAGAGGACATCATATAATAATGTGATTAAACGTTGATGCAGGACAAATGACATGAATAATAACAAAAATATAATTCAAGGAAATAAAGCAAAATGACAAAAGGTTCAAAACAAACTAAAATGGTTACAGAAAAAAACAGCAAACTCTCCTCTTCTGTTTCCTTTCTCCTATCAGCGTCACAGTTTGTTTACTTGTTTGTGCTAACAGACTTGTTTTTGTTTTGCAGTGCTTCCCACCTGCTCGCCGCTCGACTTCCACTGCGACAACGGCAAATGCATCAGGCGCTCCTGGGTGTGTGACGGAGACAACGACTGCGAGGATGACTCGGATGAACAGGACTGTCGTAAGTACACTTCCTTGTCCCCGCTTGTCAACACAAACACGCAAATAATCAGTGACAATCACATTGATATGCGTCGTGACACACACACACACACACACACACACACACACAGACTCGACCTGCTCTGTCTCAAGGGGATGAGTTATTAAAGTGGACAGATGTTTGAGGCAGCCACATTCAATGAGGTGTTTGTTGTGAGTCTAAAGGAGTTCACACACACACACACACACACACACACACACACAGACTCGATAGGGCACCACTGCCACTGCCCTCAATTTATCCTGTTCCTCGTTTGATTTGTCGAGTCTTGTGTTTGTGTGTGTGTGTGTGTGTGTGTGTGTGTGTGTGTGTGTGTGTGTGTGTGTGTTTGTGTTTGTGTTTGTGTTTGTGTTGAACCCAAAATATCTCTCAGCTGCCTGCAAGGTGAAACTCAGGCTACAGCGGGTGAAGTTAGGAGTGTGTCTATTTCTGCCGAGGTATTTATGTATCTATGCATTGCTGCTTAGTGTGTGTGTGTGTGTGACTGCTAACTAGCTAGCAGATCTGAATAGCATGTAAACAACTGTGGGATTAGTGAGAAAATCTTTCTGAGAATATGTCTGAAAAGTGACATTTTTGTATTTAATTTTTACTCCTTTTAAAGGCTGTTTGAAATAAAGTAAAACTTGGTCAAAGAGCTTGTTAAAAAACGGTTGTATTATGCTAGTGGTTGCTAACGTCGTCGGCTCACTGTCGACCAACATAACACCTGCTAGATTAACATCCGTTCGTTCCTCCTGTGGATTCAAACCCACAACCTTCAACTCATTTTTATGTAAATGCAGTACTGAAGTGTCCGTTTGAGGTCAGAAATAGATGCTCGATTAAGGTGTTGGGGGTTGGAGGCCCATGTTAACAAGTACAAATTGTGTGTGCGTGTCTGTATGTTGTTTCCATCAGTCTGTGTGTAATTAGTACTTAAATCCCGTGAACACATCGTCCGCTTTTAGCCTCTAATTGCTCCACGTGTCCAGTCTGATCCGTGCGGACGGACACACAATGCGGGATGGTTGTTGCATTACACCGTCACTATCGGTATGTTGACCCAGTTTAATCACAGAAATAGTTACAGCGAGGAGCGACGTATTCCTGATGGAAACGTGACAGACGGTGTCCTTTTTAAGTTTCTTAATAGTTAATATTATCTTGTCTATGAAACGTTGGTGGAGCCGCTTGACTGTTAAATAACACGCGTATGTAGTTTGTGATAACCCGCACCTTGTGCAGGTACAGGTTATCTCTTTCTCTTCTGAATGACTCGTCTTATCTGTGCGTTATGTGTGTTGACCCACATACAGTACCGGCAGCCAGACATTGAACCACTTCCTGATGGGGGGTCTGTCTGCTCGCAAGCCGACTATGAATTTTTCATCTTCTTGCAGAGTAAATTTCCCCCCCCCTCCTACTTATTATTTCATGCTTCTTTCTTTCTCTTCAGTTTTCCACCTCGCAGCACTTTTTTTTTTTTTTTTTTTTTTCTCGCCAGGATGAAGTGGTTTTATTTCATTATTTAGAGACAGAAAGACAATCCTCCACGCTCGGCTGGAACTAAAGCAGTCATCGAGTATTCAGACAAACTTCAGACTTGAGGTGCGTCTCGGGGCAGATGTGTGTGTGTGTGTGTGTTTGAATATGAGATATTCACAATTCTTGAAGACATTTTGTGAAAAGAAAAAAAAACATGACACCACACACACACATGCAGGAAGCCTGGTAATGACTCCCCGCGCCCTTTGCCCTTTGACGTTTGGCTGCCGTGTGAATGATGAGCGTCTTGAGGGCTTGTTGACCTTCGACCTCCCTCTATTTACCTCTGTGATTGGAGGGGGGAGTAAGAGCATGGGAGAGAGAGAGAGTGAGAATCAATTATTTCCCAAACAAGTTTAATAATAGATTAAATGAGAGTATTTGTCGATAGTGTGAAGAAAATGAATATTTGATTCGGACCGGCCGGTGTGGTTTTGGGGTTTTTCTGCTTTTTTGGCGAGGACGTTCTGGCTAGAGTAGAGCCCAACAGATAATCAGCTGATACGAGCGTATCACAGATTTATCATATCATCATATATGTTGGCTGACAACTAAGAGAAATTGCAAAAAAAAGGCCGAAGATAAGTTTTTATCTGTAATATGTGGCGCTCTGTACATATCTGTGTCATAATTATTTAATAATTAACCAAATTAAAGGGCATGAAAAGTTTTAAAACAAATATCTGCCAATAAACTGTGATCAGATGTTTTTAAACCCTCAAAATATCAAGCCTTCAAAATCCAGTATTTGCCGGGCTGTGGTCCAGACGAAACAAAGATTTTGGATGTGATCTTAAAAGGTCATTACGCTCAAATTACAGAAAAGAGAGACAGTAGATAGATTCAGTTCATGTGCTGAGTTTCAGCTTTTGATATGTCTGTTTCCACTCCGACACAATGGAGGTTAATGTTAATTTTTGTTTGTTATATTAAAAAAAAAGTCAAATCTCAGCAGCAATGTGTGTTTTCCAGAAACAATGGCTCAATTACTGGAGGTAATTCACAGACCTCGCTGTCACCAGTTTGTACCGAGACTATTTATTTAGTACGGAGTGAAAGTCTGGGAAAACCGGGGGCTGTGTGATTTCTCAACGTTTCGTAAACGACATATTGTTTATTTCCACCATGTTGTGCAGCCACAGAAATCTCAGAAATGGAAACCGCACATAAAAACTTGAGAATATCTTAAAAACGTGTATCTTTTATAATTTGGGTAAACTGACCCTTTACCGTTGATGGATGTCTGCATCTGTACTATGAACACCTGCTGCCAAATGTGCCAACGCATGAACATAGTCTGTTATTGGTTATATGTATTATAAACATACCCAGCAGCTGTGTAATGCAAGCTTTTCTTAATCTACTCATTATACAGCATCGGTGCAGTTGCTATAACAACCTCGGATCACGTCACTCATGTCTCCAAGTAGTTTTGACGCCATCCGTCCATTCTGCGGACATTCCTCTCTTTCCGCCCGTCCTTATCTCTTTCTGCTTGTCTCAGCTGTCTAACGCTCACATACAGCACTGATAAATTATAGATTACCTCCCACCTGGGGCCATCCATCATCGGTTCTCCTTGACGAGCCTGTTTGCTCCCCCCTCTGCCCCCGCCCTCCCCGGGGCAAGCACGGCCAGTGATTTACCATCGATTTGCGGTGGTAACAATAGAAGGCAGTGTTTTGAAAATCCATTCAGTTTATCAGTGTAGTTATGATTAAAGAGGCAAGGTGGAGGAGATGTTTGGTTAAATTAAAGGGTCATTCTGCTTAAAAAGTTCAGTTGGAGGCAGTGACTTCTGTCCAACTAGCATCCTCTGGTGTCTTTTATCTCCAGTCTCAAGGTTAACTGTCTAGTAAAACAACATTAACTTACATATATACAGCTGTCAGGATCTTCAATAAAGACGTAAAATAAGCTGCTGACGTTTTGTAGATGCACCAAACCAGGAACTATTCACCTTCTACCTGAAAATGACTTTTGAGCAGAAGAGTTTGGAGTTTGGAGTTTGGAGTGCTATATAAATACATCATTTTTTTTTAGTTTTCCTTTTCACTGTGCTGCGGTGACAGTCAGTCGGATGCGTTTCATGTTGACTTCGACCCACAGCATATTCTGTCATTGAGTCTTTGAGCTCTGGCCTGCAGCCCTGAGAGAGTTGAGCCTGTTGCTCTGAGCCCGACATGAAAGGCTGCATTCGCTCCGGTGTTAGTCCAGCTGTACATATAATGTCAGTCGAGCTGAAGGACAGCTGCCTCGTATCACATTCTTGTACAGGATCTTTTTTTTTCTTTCCGTGTCCTCATTATCTGTCCTTTCTCTCTCCAGCTCCCAGGGAGTGTGAGGAAGACGAGTTTCACTGCCAGAACGGCTACTGTATCCGCAACCTCTGGCACTGTGACGGAGACAACGACTGCGGGGATAACAGTGATGAACAGTGTGGTGGGTACACACACGTTAACACCAGCACATGTGCACATATTCATTTAAACTGTTATAATATAAATATGTTGTTGTTGTTGTTGTTGTTTTTCTATCCTGTCAGACATGCGTAAATGCTCGGACAAGGAGTTTCGCTGCACAGATGGCAGCTGTATCGCTGAGCACTGGTACTGTGACGGTGACACGGACTGCAAAGATGGATCAGATGAGGAAAACTGTCGTAAGTTAAAGAAATAGCTCGATGTTTTTCTTTCCATACTGGATACGTTTGAAAAGTCAGCTAAAACTTTCCAAAAAACATTGAAGTTTCAGTCGTAGACGTTGTGAAGGACGTCCTCATATCAAGTTAAGAGACGCCTCCAGTTCTCTCTGTGAGCAGTATGACCATCACACAGTACAGATGTTGAAATATGTTAGTATTTGTTGACATTTCAGACAATGCATTGGCTACAGTTGTTGGTTTTTGTTTTAAATGGGAAACCTGGTTTTCCATAATCGAAGCGAAAGATTTGGAGAAATTTGGTTAACATTGCCGAGTTGTTCTGGTCATGTCAATAAAACTTTAGACAGGAACTCGTATAAAAACATATTCAGTCCAAAACTCAAATTAAGAAATAGATCTGGCTAACCCAATTTCCACAGCTAAATAGGTTATTTGTAAAATTCAAAACAGGATAAACGTCTGATGTGTGACATCGGTCAAAGACACTCGGATTCAAAACTCTTCAGGATGCAATTATCATGATTCAAAACAGCCAGAAGGAGAAAAAAAATCTAAGAGTAACCAGATTTCTACAGAGCATTTACAGTAAACATGTTCTGTGTCTTAAGAGATATGGAGGCTTCTCTTTCTGACAGACAGCAGATAAGAGTTGAAGCTTCAAAGTACCTCTTAGCATCTGTGTAACGTGTGTGTGTGTGTGTGTGTGTGTGTTTAGCCTCCGACGTGATGACGGCCACCTGCAGCGTGGAGGAGTTTCAGTGCGCATATGGCCGCTGTATCCTGGACATCTACCACTGCGACGGAGACGACGACTGTGGAGACTGGTCGGACGAGTCGGACTGCTGTAAGACTCGAACACAAACACACGTTCAGCTGTTTGTTTGTTAACCCTGAATACTTGAAAGAAAGAAAGAAATAATACGCTGTCAGACGGCATCAGATACTTCACAAGTTAAATTGAAATGTCAGAGACGTAAAGATTTGACTTTGAGAATAAGACACACACTCACACACACACATTTTAGGATCCATGGCAGGTTTCGTACAGGAGAAGAAGATGAAGCTCCTCTGGGAGATCAGTCTGTGTCATCTTCTCTCTGCTTCTTCTCTTCCTCCCTCGTGTGTCCCGATGGTTTCACTGAACATCTGTCCCAAACCCAGATCACGACTTTAACAAGTACGGTAACTTGTACTGAGTACAGGTTCAACTAAACAGAAAGTTTAAACTCAGGCCTCAGTTGGTCTGTGACAGACTGGGCTGCATCTTACAGTTAATATTTCATTATCTATTGTATTGTCAGGGAAAGAAATGCCATCCTTTAAAGCAGTAAGTAAGTCTTGTCCGTCAGTCTCTCACCCTTCTGTCAGGCTCCTGGAAGACTCTGGTCTTCAAATATAAAACGACCCCCGACTTTTTCAGGCCACTTAGTCATAAATAATCCAGAGCAAAGTGGTTTACGAGATGCACAAAATGCAGCTTTAGTGTCAAAACAGACAGACCGTAGTTTCATCGCAACGTTTGTTGACGTCTTCGCGTCTCGTCTGTTCAGTCGACTGCAGGTTCGAGCGCAGGAACAGCTGCTGTTTGCAGGCCGCTGCTCCACAGCGTCTGTCACAACTGGGAAACACTCTTGTCTGTTAGATCTTTTCTGTCACTGCATCATCACACACACACGCACACACACACACACACGCAGGCAGAGTGAAACCACGGTCCTGATTAACACAGAGCTTCATATTTCACTCGGCTTTCACTCCAGAGATGCTGCCTGCCGTTAACAAATCTCTCAGCATCTCGCTCCTCGTTCTCTCTCAGCTCTGATTTCTTACATGTTCATTTCATTCGCTCATTGTCTAAAACCGCCCACCCTATCTCTCTCTCTCTCTTACACACACACTCACACACATACACACACACACTCATACACACACACACTCATACACAGTGGTCCCCCTTTGATGTGTTTATCTGCAGTGCGATAAGCGCAGCTTCAAGGTTTCATACCATCGTTTGATCATCAGCGAGGTCATGTCAGTCGAGTGAGCCGCTCTCTGTTCCTCTTTCGTCTCCTCCCACATCCAGGTTTTTTAATTGCTGCTTCGCTTCTGAAGTGTTTAACTTATTTTTTTTTTTCCTTTTGGAAAGTTGAGCTGGCATCAAAGCTTTCAGCGATATTTTTTTTTTTTACAAAGACACAGATAGACCTCCTTAATAATAAGTGAAAATACTGCAGCACAGATCAGAACCACATTAGAAAATAAACACAAAAAAAGAAACTCAATCAGATAAAGAGGCTTGTTGACAGGATTTTATTTTTAACACGGTTAGAGTAGATGGAGCTTCATATCCAGAAACCAGCTGGACCTCATGCCGTTTAACGATTCATTTCCTGCTATCCTTCATTCTTAAACTACCTTTTCTTTTTTTTTCTTTTTTTTTCAGGGTCTCAGAATTGATTTAGATGAATGTCAAAAATAGAAATGTCACTTTTTAGTCTTGTGAATTCACTGTTATAGTATTTCTAACAAGCCTGAAGATGTCTTGGCTTCGTGAAACATGCAACAAATAGTTTGTGAACACACACACACACACACACACATAGGAGGCATTCCTCAGAGGCATAAGACAGCCCGCACTCAGACAGCATTCCTTGGCATCGAGTCTCCCAACACATGAAGGGCGCTTTGTTAGAGAAAAAGTGTCTCTCTCTCTCTCTCTCTTTCTCTCTCTCTCTCTCTCTCTCTCTCTGTCACACACACACACACTCACACTTGCATGCCTCGTTACCACTTGCGAACACTGATACTGCTTTCGGCTGCATAACTGAGTAGATGAAAGAGCGTAGTTGGTATGTTTTGTGTGTGTGTGATAGAGTGAGAGAGAGAGATAAAGGGTGGATGAATCATTCGAGTGTGTGTGTGGGCGTCGGTGGGCGTCGGTGTTCATCAGCGTCCCACGCTGATTCTGGTTGCCTATAAGTCTTTCTCTGTGCCACCTGCTGTTTTGATCATCTCTGTCTTCTCTTGCCCAGCTGATAAGCCGACACAGGGATGCTTGAAGCTACCACATCTCTCTCTCTCTCTCTCTCTTCTTCCCCTGCATTATTCCCTCGCTTGCCGTCGTTTATCCCAAGCCCACTGTAGCTTCGTCGGGAGCCGACCCGTGCTGTCGCGACGTCAGCGAAACACACACTCTGGGATTTAAGATGCTTACGTTTGATTCCGCTTTAATCTTCTCGTCCACCTCCAGCCTCATCTGCTGCCAGTTTGAGCTCCACTTTGATCTGATCTGCATGTAGTGTGATGTGATGGGAAATTTGAAGGTGGCACAGCTATGATTTCTAGTCAGAGATGATCATAAGGCAACCAGAATAAACAGAACCGATTAGTGTTTATAGGAAAAGAAATATGACTGGTTTGGTTTAAAACAGTCTTTCTCTGTTTGCACGTTGACTCTTTTCATTATGTGTTAAAAGTCTAATCATCAAGTCTATACAAACATTTAAAAAAAGGGAAAAATAGTCTGTCAAAATGTCCTTAAATCCTTGTTCCCAAAGATATTTTAATATACAGATTAAATTAGCAAATCTTTACATTTTAAAAAGCTGAAATCAGAGAAAATTTTAGAGGCGACGAGATGAAATTGATTAAAACTAATCATTTCAGCACTAATTATCATATATTTCTGTGTGTGTGTGTGTGCGTGTGTTTAGCCTCCCACCAGCCCTGCAGATCGGTTGAATTCATGTGCAGCAGTGGGATGTGTATCAACGCTGGCTGGAGGTGTGACGGCGAGTTTGACTGTGATGACCAATCAGACGAGAAGAACTGCAGTGAGTAGCTTCCTTGTGTATCTGAAACGTCTTTATCCATATTTATATAATTATGTCAACCTCAGTCTGGTTTTATACTCACAATATGATTCATACAAAGTTACCTGATCAGAGAGTGAAAGAATATTTATACGTGTGCGTTTTCCTGCAGCTACGTCCATGTGCACAGCCGACCAGTTTCGCTGTGGCACCGGACGCTGTGTCCGGTTGTCATGGAGATGCGATGGTGAGGATGACTGCTCGGACCGCAGCGATGAAGAGGGCTGTGAGAAAACTGGTAAGACTGCGGTTATCATCTTTTCAGAAGCTAAATATAACACACAAGCTTCAAACGTAGCCATGGCAACAGCTCCTCTCCTGATAAACTCATTTTATTTTCTTCTTTCTTTCTTTTTTTTGTGTGTTTTCTTTTGAGAATCACAGTTGCTTTTTAAACAGTAGACTGATCAGTTTGGTAGTTTCTTCACTGGTCCTGCAGACAAACAACAGAAACAGTTTATTGAGACAGAAATGAACGATGAACAGGCTGCAGTGAAAAGAGGAAGATGGAAAGTTTTTACTCTATTTTTGGATCCTATCCAGTGACATCCTGAGCCATGATGGCAAAGGAAAATCAACATTTGCACGAACCTTTTCAACCCTATAAATCCCCTTAATATACTCTCAAATAATGTCACGTTTTAATCCAATTCATGCAATAATTTCAGCATTCAAACATTCAAATCCATGATGTCATTTTTATGGCTGCACAGTTTCATCAAATCAAAGCTCGTAGTTCAGGCTGACACGTTAGACGTCTCTGGATACACTCGGATCTCTATGAGACCTTCACATAAGTTGTTAGTTAAGTAACCCTACAGTATGTAGTGATGCACTCACTGCTGGGTCCAATGTGGTAAAAGAGGTTAATGAAAAATCCAAAATTAAACACTTGAGCTCTCTTAAACAATGTTGGCAATGTCCTCAAAGTGCTATTATTTTGTAATGTGTCATGTATGAGTAACAGCGTTTTGTTAAATGAACGGCAGAGTTATACTATTACATTCTTTACTGTGTGTGTGTGTGTGTGTGTGTGTGTGTGCTTGTTATTAGGGGTTGGCAGTATAAGTAAAATCTTTGTATCACAATACAGACATGCGTGTATATTTTTTTTATTGAGAAAGCTTTCAAAATAAAATTAATCCATCGTAATGTTTTTGGCTCATCCGATGAAATTCATACTTAATAAATCAACATACTTCATTTAATAGAAAATGCATATATGGTACTAGAAATATAACTTCTCTGCGTCTTACTGCAGAGACGCCACTGTGTGCTCCGGACCAGTTTCAGTGCGGGAATGGACGCTGTATCGGTCAGAGGAAAGTGTGTAACGAGGTCAATGACTGCGAAGACGGGACTGATGAACACCCTCACCATGACTGCCGTGAGTTCACGAACCATCATTTATTTATCTTTTAACTTTTTGACTGTTTTGGGGAAATTTTAATTGCAACCCTGCAACTTTGACATTTCAGTAGGTGTTGCTCAATAACTTCCTTCACATTCACACAACTTAGTTTGTGTTTATTTATTTATTTGTTTTTTTTTTGTGTACAAGAAGAAGTTTAGTGCCTGGGGAAAACCTCCTCTTGGGAGCATTAATATGGAAACCAAGATAACCAGAGCCAATTGTTAGACTTGGTGAGTTTTAGTCCTGATAGCAGCACGAGAGGAAAAGTTAGACTCGGACCATTAAGAACCACACAGTGAGGACTGTGAACATCCAGACAGATTTTCATTGGATTTGTGCTTGCTGAGATTTCTTCGTCTGCGTGTGGGCACCAGATGAGTCAGATAATCTTCAGTGTGTGTGCTTGTGTTTATACTGAATCAGCATGCTGTGTTTATGTTCTCATAATGTTTCCATGCGGCGCGCAGGTCCACGCTCCAGCGAGGGCAACTGTAACCAGAATAACGGAGGCTGCTCCCAGAAGTGTCAGATGGCCAGAGGACTGGTCCACTGCACCTGTCACACTGGATATCGACTGATGGATGACGGCAGAGCCTGCCAGGGTAACGCTGCTTATATATGTGTGTGTGTGTGTGCACGCGCGTGTGTGTGTGTACATTACAGTCTGACATCAGAGTGAGCAGGCTGTTATTCTTCATGACCTGCAGAGTTTAACAATCAGTCAGTTGTCCAAGTTGCTTTGTGTATTGCTACTCGTTCCCGCCACTCGGGAGATTATGCACACAGAGTCCTTTTTATGACGCCGAGTTGGTCTGTGAAAAACAGGGAGTTACATACAGTATGTAACATAAGAAGAAGGTTGGGAGCCACATTATTCAGTTACTGAAATATTTTATGACCAAAAACATAAACTTAAATTTGTCCTCAGGGAGTTTCAAGGCCAAAATAACAAGATAATAAAAGCTGTCCGTGAAAATCAACAACTGCAGCTCTTTATTACAGAGCTTTCTGCAACCAAGATTATACCAAAGATGACAAGAACATAATGAAATAAGGAGGGGAAAAAGACAGAATAAATCATCTATAATACTAGTACTATTATTGACAGACTAAATATAGTGTGGCTATAAACCTAATCTCCATGCATTGATGTTCCATGTTTGTCATTTTGTCAGCAAGATATTCCCAGAAGCATGAACACATTTCTGTGGTTTTGCACTGAGATGCAATTGATTTGAGTTTGGTGCTGGTCTGGATCAAGTATTTCTACCAGGCGGTCTAAAAAGTTTCTAACTTTGTTTACAAATTCTAATGATGCATTTGCATGATGATGAGATGACGGCCTTTTTTTATATTAAAATCCAAGCAGCAGGAGTATTTGTGTTTTGAGTGTAACATGAAATCGGATGTCTTCACCTTCAGCCACCTCCGGTCACTATATTGTCTGCCTGCCTGCAGGAGTTTGACGCCAACTCAATGTCCCTCTCCCCCCCCTTTTTTTTTTTGATTGCCTCTGTGGTCTGTTCCAGATGTGGACGAGTGTGCTGAAGAAGGCTACTGCAGCCAGGGCTGTACCAACACGCAGGGGGGGTTCCAGTGCTGGTGCGTCCAGGGCTATGAGCTCCGGCCTGACAAGCGCAGCTGCAAGGCTCTGGGTAAAAACCACTGTACTGTGTTTCAACCTTGACATGTGACCGCAGAGAGTCGCCGGGGCTTTGACCTCCAATAAAAACACAGTTGCATATTGTTTATACTCGCTTTAGAAGTAACTGTATCCGTTCCCCTGCTCCGGGGTCTTGGACTCAGAATAAGATTGGCTCATTCTGTGGGTCTGGACTAGATTTAGATATGCTGCAGAGGTAAAGTGAAGGCTTGGTACAGCAGCCCATCAATCTGCTGCAGACCAGAGTTAAACCCAGGTCAGGACTGTCTGTCACCTTCAGTGAGATTAATGCTCGTGGTTATTAAAACTGATTGTACAAACTTTTTTTGTCTCCTTCCTTTTTTTTATTCCTTTCCAACTATCACTGTTATTTTGGCCTCTCAATGTTTTTCTTTCCACTTTAATTTGCATCTTCTCCACTCCCGTCTTGTCTTCCTCAGGTCCAGAGCCCGTCCTGCTGTTCGCCAACCGCATCGATATCCGTCAGGTTTTGCCGCATCGCTCCGAGTACACCCTGCTGCTCAACAACCTGGAGAACGCCATCGCGCTGGACTTCCACCACAACCAGGAGCTTGTTTTCTGGTCAGATGTGACGCTGGACCGCATCATGAAGGCCAACCTCAACGGCTCCAACGTGGAGGAGGTCGTCTCCACAGGCCTGGAGAGCCCAGGTGGGTATGTCGCCGCAGGTTCAGATGTGGGACAAGAGGCTTATTCATCATTTATCCAATAACTTCTGTCCAACTGCTCTCGTTCACTTCATCCATCACCTTGTTCATATACGCGTATAACTCTTTTCTTTATGCATCTTTTGTTTTATCTCTTTCTGTTTTGTTCTTTATCCTTCCTCTTACTCTCTAAATTCAATAAGATTTTATTGTTGTCACAAAACATGATGGTAGGTGTATTTTCTTAAACAGAGCCAGACTTGTTGAGCCTTGTTTCCAGTCTTTATGCTACACTAAAATATACACATCTTTACTTTTTAAGTCAAGGGATGTTGCTTTGCCAAAAACTTTATATTAAGTAAAGAAACAATAATTGGGCAGAAAGTTTTTACAGCAGAGTTTACTTTAAAATATGTTCATATTTTCCTATTTTAAGGCGGACTAGCTATAGATTGGATCCATGACAAGTTGTACTGGACAGACTCGGGAACGTCCCGTATCGAGGTGGCGAACCTGGACGGGACGCATCGAAAGGTGCTGCTGTGGCAGAACATGGAGAAACCTCGAGCCATTGCGCTGCACCCCATAGAGGGGTAAGACACACACACACACACACACACACACAAACTGTATAATTCACAGCAGATGGTTTCAAATGTACACACACTCATATATACATATATTCCCTCTGGATGCGTCCCAGTTGTAGTGTAGCATCAGAGCAGGGATTAAAGTTTGGCAGCACAGCAGTGCCCACAGGCGAGCATCTGTGTGAGGAACAAGGATTTCATAAAAAGGGGCAGCAGCTAAGTGTGTTTTCCTCCCTGGCTTTCATATGCTGTGGTGGCAGGAGAGAGTTTCGGATGAAGCCTCAGAGAAATTTAAAGCTAGACAACTCATTCGGCTTATTAGAGAGTTCATTTGCATGGGATAATTGAAAAATATAAAAAAAAAATAAAGCTTTTCCCTGTGAGGCCGGTCAGAACAGATGAGTGATGTTGAAGAGGACATGAGTGCTGAGTTACAGAGACTTTTTTATTATTATTTTTTTTAATATCAGACATCTGCTGCATCTTAAATCCTGACAACAATCTGTTTACCTCTTGATTTTTAGTGGACGCCAGCTCATTCTGCTCAAACAGCTTCAGACCCTGAGGCTTAAACAAGTAAACTAACTATTTCTGTCCATTTTCCTCCTCAGTAAGATCTACTGGACAGACTGGGGGAACACACCACGCATCGAGTACGCCAATATGGACGGCTCCAACCGACGGGTCATCGCGGACACGCACTTGTTCTGGCCTAATGGCCTCACCATCGACTACGCCGGCCACCGCATGTACTGGGTGGACGCCAAGCACCATGTCATCGAAAAGGCCGACCTGGACGGACGCAACCGCAAAGCCGTCATCAGCCAAGGTTAATCCCCACCTGCTACTGTAGCGCACATTCAGTTCACTGTATTTTCTGGCAAAGGTTTGGTATCGAGAACAAGATCAGAATCGGAGTTGGCTCCCGATAAAAGCGTTCCTTAAGAACGTCCTTCTTAAGGAATGTGCTGTTTTGGTTCCGCAGGGCTAAAGGACTTACTCGCCATGTGTTTAGTGTTTACACTATGGTGGACTACAGTGCTGATACACTGATATTATCACCTTGTCACCCTGAAACATGAAGCTTTGTCAGTCGTTCTCCGAGAACCTCAGAAGTTGCCGTGCGGAGAAATATAAGATGTACAGAGGTCTGGCTGGCGTTCAGATTCTCATAAATCACCACACACATACAGAAGAATGCAGCAGATATAGGACGCGGTACACTGACATTACTTCATTATACCATATGGAGATGATCAGTGCCATATTTCCATTAAAAAGCATACACACACATACCACGGAAATACACACACATACACACAACACAGTCATTCAAAGGCTCCTCGGCCCAATTCGCCAAATTATAAACCACATGAGCAGATTTATATGAACTTTGGTGAAATACAGAGATTTTCAGCCATTAGAAACTAATTATTTATTAGCTGTGAAACAAGACAAAGTACATTGCAGATCATCAGGGGGCGTTTTTCATGGTCGAGGAAAACGATTTAACATGATTGTAAAAGTTGATGCGAACAACAAATATGAAATGCAGTACAAATATTAAAAAAAGTGTGAAGTGTGATCACAGGTTTGAGTCGACAGCACGGCTTCCAATTTAGGGAGTTTTATTTCTGAAAAACACAAGTGTAGACGTACATCAGTGACAATCAAGAGTGTTTACGGGTGCAAAAGGAGAGGTGTGTGTGTGTGTCTGTGCCATCAGCCCTGTGAGCTGTCCTTAATGATGTGTGCTCTCAGGATAAAAGGCTATAATTGGCCCTGTCCTTTCTCCACAGCCTCTGTTTACTTAGACAACACACAGGACAAATGGGGGACGGGTGTGTGTGTGTGTGTGTGTGTGTGTGTCTGTGTGTGTGTGTGTGTGTGTGTGTGTGTGTGTGTGTCTGTGTGTGTGTCTGTGTGCTTGGTTACATTCTGAGCTGAGGAATGTTAACGAGTGTCTTTCTCCCCACACCTAACGTTCTGTCTCTGTGTGTGTGTGTGTGTGTGTCTGTCTGCGTGTATGTCTTGTCTCCGTGTGTGTGTGTGTGTGTGTGTGTGTGTGTGTGTGTCGTACCTCCGTGTGTGTGTGTGCTGCTTGGATATATGCCACCTCCTCTGTCACTGGAGCTGGATGATAATGCTGCTATCCAGTCTGCACACCTGTGTACCTTGAGGTGGGGGACAGGAGGATGTAGGTGTGTGTGTCTGTGTGGACATGATCATGGAGGACAATTTGCTTTATGCTGCAGTGATGCCTCATTGTCTGTTGCATTACGATACACAGGGCATTCAATAAGTCCTATAATGGGAAGTAATGATGACAGACAACAGTTCAGCTCACACTGAACGCGCTCAGATTGTGAAGTTATGCATAAAAGCATGAATCTCACGTCAAACTGCATATATTTTTTGTTTGATATTTTGCGCCTGATGATGGAGCGAGAGCAAAGACCACCACTAAACTTTCCCCACATTGTGATCCACCGAACTATAATTCAAAGCAGTGTCGTGTCCAGCTGGAGGCAGCGTCGCTTCGCCGGTGACTTACGCATTGAGAGTGTGACGGATTCGGGCCGAGGCGTGAGAAGACTGCCACATGTAGGTTAAAGGGGACATTACTGTGATGGCTGGGTGGGATGTTTGATGCCCCGTTGGCCTGCAGCTGCTCTTCCAGCTGTCCCGGAAAGAAGAAGCAGTAGGGGCGGGTGGGGGTGCAGAGACGACAAAAAAAGAAGGTGACCGTATCAAAACCAAACGCCCCTGTAGCTGTCGATGACTCAGAGGAGGGAAGAGGGTGTATTATTTGTCTCCCTCATGTTAGGATAAGATCAGAAGACACACACAGACAGCCAGTATCACCTCACACACACCTGGACCTGTCTGAAGAGGGACTAGTTGTTGGTTTTTTTTCTCTATCACAAATATTATAATCACAAACAGGCCAAAAAACAATTTTAATATGAAGAAAAAAGGAGGTTCAGTACATTTAGGTCTAATGTGGTTATTAAAAGGCAGAATTTAATTCACTAAACATTCATCAGATAAGTGTTTGACACACCTACAAGCACACCTGTGTTTTGTCATGGGAAATGATGTTCACAAATCCAAATACATGGGAGTGAAAGAATAAGATTAATCATCACAATAACTGAAATAACAATATAATACATAAGAGAAATAATACAAGAGAAAGTTGTCATATAGTAAAGTACCTATAGTATAATACAACTCTCCAACGTGATGATAACCTCCTCCATCATCATACTAAAAATAACATGTTACCAGACCGGCTGAGCTGAGTGTATCATGTATCCAAGTTCACCTCATCTGGTTAGTTATACAAGGTTAATACCATCAAAGCTCAGATAACTTAATAACGTCAAGTCGAGTCTTTTTATTTCTATAACCGAATATCACAAAACACAACTTTTATAATCCGTACAGTAATATATCCTTTGACCCTCGGTTTTGGATAAACACTCACCAAAATAACCTTTTTAATAAGGAGGAAATGGAAGAAAACGATGAGAAGATACAACGTGCAAAACACAACAAACACCCTTGTGGTGTTTCCCACGTCCGCGGGCAACGGTCCGTGGCATTCAGGTGTCAGTTAGTTTGAGTCGAGTATTGTTATTTAGACTTTCATCATCGTATACCTCTGATAATGTAAAACCTGCCTCTACTTTGAGGTATTATGGGTTTTTTTTTTTTTTTTTCTGGAGGCAGACTGAATCAAAATCCGTTTGTTCGCCCCGGACCACAAGGTGATTAAAACAAATAGTTTGTTGCTCATAAAAACGTATAACGAAATTTAAACAATGACGCGTTTGTCTCACACGCTTCGAGCTTACACACAGCTCGCTCTCTGATCCTCGTGGCTCATTATCATTCTGGTCTCTCTCCAGTTTCAGCCATTTACCGCTTGACATTTACGCTACCGCTGTAAAACACTGTCATTAAACGAGCAGCGTTGTATTAAAAAAAAGCCCCCCGTGCCAGCGCGCTCGCCTGCATCACCACCACCAAAAGATCACTTTTTCCATCCGTTCAGCGCTCTAATCCAACTGGCTGTGCGGCTACTTCACCAGAGGAGGGTTAAGCTGGAGAGACAGAAAGAGGAACGTTCATTTGGATGAGTGTCACCCGGAGCAGATGTTCCCAATGGAGATAAATCTGTGAGGACTTCCCTGCTGTTATGGGCTGTGGATACTATGGATACTGACATTTTGTGGCACAAGTCAACAGTTGCAAAAAGTTTTAAAGGCCCTGAAAATGTTCTTTCTCAACCGCCGTCTGACAAACTTTGATTTGTGCTTATTATTAGTCACAAAAGATGCCATCCTGTATAGATATGATACCAAGTTTTCAGGTGTTTGATGTGTTTAACCAGTGTGTTTTTTTCCACCAGGGTTTCCTCTTATTTAAGATGTTTTTGGATTAGAGTGCACACGTACGCACCTTGTAAGTGGTAGAGAAAATCTGGGATCTATTACTGTCCATCAGATTAAAATTACCCATTAAAATGATTTGATTTGTAGACTCAGATATTCATCCAGTATCAGCCTGACCTAATTTATGGGCGTGCAGATTCTGGATGGAAAAGTCACATTACTTAAGGAAGCCGATGGAGCGTCTCTGCTTTTGGCCCGTTTGGCCGCGACTGAACCAGCTACAGGCCGATGAGAGGCGGAGTAATTGAATGGGGGGATAATATGACATCAGCCAAGCCCACAGCGCTCAATGGGATGTTTGGTGTTGGCCAAATGTAGCATTTGTTCTTTCCATTTTTGCGTTTGGAAAGAGGCTTCAAATTTCCACATTAGCCCTGCAGATTAATTTTTTTTTTTTGCTCATTATAAAGGTGTCAAACTTGAAGCTTTTGTTTGTTTACTTTTGATGATTACGTCCCTAAAAAGAAAAGCAGTTGCTGGTTTTGTTGAATGATTCAGCGGGCGTCTCTTTTTTTTTCTCATTAGGCCTGCCCCACCCGTTCGCCATCACGGTGTTTGAAGACAGCCTTTACTGGACCGACTGGCACACCAAGAGCATCAACAGCGCCAATAAATTCACTGGGAAGAACCAGGAGATTATCCGCAACAAGCTGCACTTCCCCATGGACATCCACACCCTGCATCCTCAGAGGCAGCCTGCAGGTCTGTACATAACTGCGTTAGACACTAAAATACAAAAAGATTAAAAAAACAAAGTCATGAAATGGATCCGACAACCAATGTTTGCAGCCTGAAGCAGTAGAAAAAAACGTCAGAGAACAAAATGAATGAACAACAAAACATCAAACAGAAACTCAGCGTTTGAGGGTAGAAGATGATCTAGTTGAGGTCAACAAGTTTCGTCTTGTTGAAAGTGTTTCATCGCACACATGAATGAAAACGTTTTCAAGCTCAGAAATGATGAAATAAACGGTTGCACTAGTGTCGGATCCTGTGGCGTACCGGGCAGCAGATGCCTTATATCAGCATGCTAGAAAAGACTTGTGTTCGTTGCTAACAAGCTGTGTTGAACTTGAGTTGTGGCCAAGAGAAAGATTTAGTTATCACGCTGATAAAATACTGTTATGAACTGTGAGCTGCCTCTGTGTTGGCAGGATTTTTTATTTTTTTTTCCTTTTTGGTTGATTCAGTGAGATCATGTCAGAGTTTAACCAGATTTGAGCTCTATATCAATCAAACAAAGCAAAGCGGATTTAGAACTGGAGGCCAGCCGTGCACTAAACAAAAGATCAATGCTATAAAGTTGATTTGTAGTTTATTATATTTAAAAAAAAAAAAAAGAAAGAAGTTGGGATGCAGAGTCTGAGCTGTGTCTGTCTGCCTTGTAGGAGGCAGGAACCGCTGCGGCACCAACAATGGAGGCTGCAGCCACCTGTGTCTCCCCAGCAACAAGACGTACACCTGCGCCTGTCCCACCGGCTTCAAGAAGGTGGACCACCACAGCTGTGCCAACAGTGAGTCCCTACTGTACCTTTTTCATATTCATAATAGCCGTTGTAATTTAGTTAATTTATTCTTATTATGTATATAACAATAAATGCCCCAAAGCAATTATTTAAGACATTCTGCACTTAATAAAAAAATTTTTAATTCATTAAATTTGGTGCAATATGATGATTTTTTTCTTACTTTCTTCTGCCTGAGGAGCACTATGTTTAAAGAATTCATTAAAAAAAAAAAGGTAAAAAAGCAAATCCTCAGCAGTACTTTCAAAGATGATCGCAAAGGTTTTACTAATTCAACAGTCAGTCAGTTCTGAGAAGCTAAACTAAAGATAATCCTGTAACATTCATTTAGTCTCCCTGATCAGCCGGGAAGATGAGGTGCAGGTTATCAGAGGAGGAAAAAATTTAAAGAAAAAAAAGAAGGGCATGTGAAGGACAAGACATCTGCCAAAGTGAAATTATATGTCATGGTTCAGCAGCTTAAGAAGTGCTGAAATTAAATAAATATTTTAATTTATCTTTTTCTATGACACTTTAAAACCCTGTAGTTATAAAAAAAAACATGTTGTTATCTTCATTATATATAATTATGTTAGGTGAAGGGTTATGATTTGTCAGTTTGGGTAGATTTGCCCTTTAAAGGCTGTTAGTTTTCTGTGTGTTAGTGCTGTTGTGCTGTGTTTACTGTTGACCCCACTGTTAAACCTAGAAGACTGACAGAAGACCTTTGGTCTTTAATCAGGTCTTGACAAGTTCCTGCTTTTTGCCCGAAGGACGGACATCCGACGAATCAGCTTTGATACAGAGGACATGTCCGATGACGTCATCCCTCTGGCCGACGTGCGCAACGCCGTGGCGCTGGACTGGGACGCCAAAGATGGCTACATCTACTGGACAGACGTCACCACTGACTCCATCAACAGAGCTCTGTGGAACGGCACCAAGCAGGAGGTAAGTGACATCTGTCCCTGACTTCACAGAGCGCCACAAGAGAGCAGGAAATGGGGTTTATGCAATACCGCCATCTACTGGGGCTCATGCAAAAGTGCGCAGAAGATATGCAGTATGTGTATGAGTTGAGTTGCTGTGTTATTCAGCTTAATGCATTCAGCTTCCAACCAGAAAACTGCTATAAAATGACCCCATATATCATCTCCCTCAGTTTATTTTTGAGCCTGAATATAAGAATGTCTAAGGCAAAACTTCAAAGATGTAACTTGAGACTTCATGGAGGCTAAAACGGTAGAAATGACATCTTTGTGGTCCCTGTTTTATTTTTTTAGGTGGTGGTGGACACCAGCCTGGAGAGCCCAGCAGGTTTGGCAATTGACTGGGTGACCAACAAGCTGTACTGGACTGATGCCGGTAAACAGCATTACGAATCATTACACATAAATATCATATTTCTGCTGTATCACGTACAGTCACTCATTTGACATCGTGTGAACCAATAATGTCACGTGTCGGGTTGCTCCAGGTACGGATCGTATCGAGGTTTCTAATGCGGACGGGAGCATGCGGACTGTGCTGATATGGGAGAACCTGGACCGGCCGAGGGATATCGTCGTCGACCCGATTGGAGGGTAAGATGATTGAAAAGATTTAATAATTTAACATATGAACTCTGAACTTTGCACAGCATCTGTCACATTTTATCCTTTCTCCGTAGTTTCATGTACTGGACCGACTGGGGCGCCAACCCAAAGATTGAACGTGCTGGAATGGACGCTTCCAGTCGTATTGTCATCATCTCATCCAACCTGACGTGGCCCAACGGGCTCGCCATCGACTATGAGACTAAACGCCTGTACTGGGCCGACGCTGGCATGAAGACTATTGAATACGGCAACTTTGATGGTTCTAACCGACAGGTAATGGGTTCAATTCTCAGTTTTGTGGCTGTTTTTCTGTTAATGTTAAATCATCACTACGAATAGATTTCTCACCGGACCTATACTCCTGTCTTTGCATACAGGTTTTGATTGGTAGCCAGCTGCCCCACCCTTTTGGCCTGACTGTACATGAGGACAAGCTGTACTGGACAGACTGGCAGTCAAAGAGCATCCAGAGTGCCGACAAGCTCACCGGTTTAGGACGACACACTTTGTCAGAAAATCTGGAGAACCTCATGGACATACACATGTTCCAGAGACACCGTGAAACAGGTCTGTGTGTGTCCACATGCTAGCAAGTTACTTAAAGTTTTTATATGTAAAAGAAAACACTTTAAATCACTTTAAACTCAACAGAGAAAAGACAAGTAACACTGGCCTTCTATGTATGGAGAACGCTCTATGTGTCCTGTTGGACTTGTGTAGTCTCTTGTGACCAAGGATAAAAATCTCCTCAGATCAGATCCAGTGTCTGTGCTGACACTGAGAGGGATTACAGGTAAACTGAGCCCAGATCACTGGCTGAGAGGGCAGAGAGCCTCAGGCCCTCATACCAGACTAAAACCTCACTGATCTCACTGATGTGTAAAGCTCCCTGAAGGCGTTCACCGTCTGTATCAGCAAGTTGTGTGTTTCTATTTTGTTTTGCCCCAAATTCTTCAATTCCCTTCACATTCCTTGCCTCTAAAATGACCTAGAAAGGAGGAACAGGTGGGTGAACTGAGTCCGTTTGTGTGTCTCCATCTGTAGTGCGTAACCCTTGTGCGGTGAATAATGGAGGCTGCAGCCACCTTTGTCTCCTGGCTCCTGCTCCCAAAGCCTCCAGCTGTGCCTGCCCCACCGGGATTAACCTGCAGACAGACGGAAAGACCTGCACACCTGGTATGAAACGACTTTTTGTATTCCTACTGTATGTGAAATGTGCATGAATGAAGCCGATAATCACCTATCGATGTCCTTTATTTTGTTTACACAGCAGTTAAATTATGTCAAAGCCTAAACACATGACAGCAGTGTGATATGTGAAAAAACTAATGTGTGTGTGCAGGGATGAGCAGCTTCCTAGTATTTGCACGGAGGACGGACATCAGGATGGTTTCTCTGGACATCCCCTACTTTGCTGATGTGGTTCTTGCAGTCAACAGCTCCATGAAAAACACTATCGCCATCGGCGTCGATCCCAAAGAAGGTTTGAGCGTCTTCTCTCAAAGTTTTAAAATGTCTCTTTTTCGAAGAGACGAGTGGCGTATACATTAAGTTCTTACATGTGTATGTGGCGCCTCCTGCAGGAAAGGTATATTGGTCTGACAGTACACTGAAGAAAATCTGCAGAACCAACATCAATGGAACGGCAGACGAAGACATCATATCTACAGGTGAGTAGGACTGTTTACATGTACAGCACCATGCTGTTTAACTGTGTCGTGACTGGATCTCTGTCTCCCTCTGTAGGCCTGATGACGACTGATGGCCTGGCAGTGGATGCCGTTGGCAGAAAGATCTATTGGACAGACACGGGAACCAACCGCATCGAGGTTGCTAACTTGGACGGCTCCATGAGGAAAATTCTCGTCTGGCAAAACCTGGACAGCCCTCGAGCCATTGCGCTCTACAATGAGATGGGGTGATTCTTTTTACAGATGTAACACCTATAAATCTCTAATCTAAAGGAATAGTTCAGATACTAGTCTAATATACTATATGCTGCCAGCTTGTTCTCATCATCTTAGCTCCCTCTTGTTTTCAGTTTTCTTACACTGACCTCTTCCTTTCTTACAGTTATATGTACTGGACAGACTGGGGAGAACACGCTAAGCTGGAGCGCTCCGCAATGGATGGTTCGGATCGTGTAGTACTCATCAGTAACAACCTGGGCTGGCCCAACGGCCTGGCCATTGACATGGCCGGCTCACAGTTGCTGTGGGCCGACGCTCACACTGAGGTCAGTGGCCCTCGATGCTCACACAACTACCTCGATGATGATGATAAAGATCAGGTCACTCTTGATCAGAGAAATAATAATCTATGTATGTTCTCATCCTCTCCAGCGTATCGAGGCCTCCGACTTGAACGGGCAGAACCGTCGCACCCTTGTGACCCCAGTCCAGCATCCGTACGGTTTAACCCTACTGGGTCCCCACATCTACTGGACCGACTGGCAGAGCCGCAGCATCCAGCGAGCCGACAAGAACACCGGAGCCAACACCATCACGGTGCGAGCGAACCTGCCGGGCCTGATGGACATCCAGGCTGTGGACAGGGAGAGGCCACTGGGTGAGATTTTTTTTTCAAAGCTTGGAGGAACCAGCACATATTTGACAGATTTCTGTGTAGTAGGATATGATATTGTTGTTGAGCATCATTCCTTCTGTCTTTGACCTCTCCAGGTTTTAATAAGTGTGGCAGGAGGAACGGAGGCTGTACTCACCTGTGTCTGTCACGTCCTAACGGCACATCCTGCGCCTGTCCCACCGGCATCCTGCTCAAGGGAGACGGTAGGTCGTGTGACGACTCCCCGGAGACATACCTGCTCTTCTCCAACCGCGTCAGTGTGCGCAGAATCTCCCTGGACACCAACGATCACACCGACGTGCACGTACCGGTACCAGAGCTGCACAACGTCATCTCACTGGACTACGACAGCGTGGATGGAAAACTATACTACACCGATGTCACCCTGGATGTTATAAGGCATGAACACGCAGAACACAAAAAAACGCTGGATTGAAGTCTTGTGCTTAAAAAAGGGTTATATTATGTCCTCTAATCAAGTAGTCCTATGTCATACGCTGTAATGTTCACATTTTACTTTTGCTTTTTAGGCGTGCCGACTTGGACGGCACTAACATGGAGACTGTGATCAGCCAGGGTCTAAAGACCACAGACGGGCTGGCTGTGGACTGGGTGGCCAGGAACATGTACTGGACCGACACTGGAAGAAACACCATCGAGGTGGCTCGACTGGACGGAACGAGCCGCAAAGTCCTGGTCAACAACAGTTTGGACGAACCCCGAGCCATCGCAGTGTTCCCGAGCAAAGGGTAAGAGACACGATTAAACATTTTAAAGAAATAATTTTCTGGAGCTGTTAAGAGGTCTTAATAACACTGAAGTTGGATGAAGAAAATGCTAAATATTAGCAGAACATTTCTATTTTTATATAGTTGTATGGCTGCAGGTATTTTTTCCAGTTTGCTTCTCTTCTCATCAGTTTTTTTTCCTGCAGTTTCTTGTTCTGGACGGACTGGGGTCACATTGCAAAGATCGAGCGATCTCACCTGGACGGGTCGGACCGAAAGGTTCTGATCAACACCGACCTGGGCTGGCCCAACGGTCTCACGCTAGACTACGACACACGAAGGTCAGACAGAGAAGTAGTTTATGAGGCGGGGGGCTACTTGTCTGGTTTCTCTTCACACTGAGGAGCCTCGTATAATTAAATGTGATCTGTGTTTTTTACAGCATGTTTTTTACAGCGTGTTTATGATTGTGTGACGTTTTCTGCAGGATATTCTGGGTGGACGCCCACTTGGACAGAATCGAGAGTTCGGACCTGAACGGGAAACTGCGTCAGATCCTTGTCAGCCCGGTGTCCCACCCCTTCGCCCTAACTCAGGTACCCTCCACCCCCCCTACCCCCTAACCCTCAGCTGTCACTCACTGAGCTGCCCCTTCCTCCTGGCTGCCTCCTCCACTCACCTGCTCTCTCTGACTCATCGGCTCACCGTGTGACTCCCACTGGTCATCTCTTCATCCTGAACTCATTCGACTTAACCATTTCTTCTACTTCCTTTCCACTCTGACCCTCATTTTGTCTTCCTCCTCTCTCCCTCTCCCTCTTCTTCCTCCCGTCCCCCTGCTCCTTGTCTGTGTTTTTCCCCTCTCCTCTCTTCTTCTCCCTCGTTTCCCCAGTTGAAGCCGGTGTCCTCCCCTCTAACCCCTTTCTCCCGACTCTCGCAGCAAGACCGATGGATCTACTGGACGGACTGGCAGACTAAGTCCATCCAGCGGGTGGACAAACACACCGGCCGTAACAAGGAAACCGTGCTGGCCAACGTGGAGGGCCTCATGGACATTATAGTGGTATCACCTCACAGACAGACGGGTAAGGAGAAATGATTCAGACTAAAGGAGAACTTCAAATCAACCACACAGACTGTTTGGTGCTTGGTGTGAATACGCCCTCTCCTCTCATTCAGGTTCCAACCTCTGCAGCGTCAACAATGGCGGCTGCACTCACCTCTGTTTCGCCAAGACAAACAGTTTTGTGTGTGCGTGTCCTGATGAACCAGATGGGCGACCCTGTTCGACTAGTGAGTGACAACTGTGATTGTGCAGCGTGTACCTGAAATCTTATTTTAACACATTTTATGTTGAAATACGTTCGAGGTATTGATTCCCATGTGTTATCAGTTTCAGGTTATGTCCCCACTGCTCCTGCCAGAGGAACCAGCAGCACCCCCGCCTCTAACAACATCCCCAAAGCTCCAACAGACGCGCCACACAGAGGACCATCGCTGGTCAAGTATGTCTCTTCGTCCAGGAAAAATACTGTGTTTTTTAAACCCAATTTAAACAGCAGCTTGTTTTCTGTATTTCCCTTCAAGTTCTATTAATTAAGATAAAAACATTATTATTCTAATTTAAAGAACTACTTTATAAGAAATAATTAGATAAGTGCTCTCGGGTCTTTTTTTATGCCTAAGAGCTGCATTGTGATATTACAGGAGTTCCTCCCAAAGGCCCTAACTAGATTATCTTCAGCAAAAACTATATCATGTTTTGACTCAATAAGGTCACGCCGGACTAATTAACAGCTACTATTTAGCAAAATCTCCTGAGGTATGTTGTATATACTCAGGTTGTGTTTCTGTCTTATTTTTTTTATAGCTGCACTGACAAGAACATAAACATGGAAGGCTGCTCACAGAGCAACGTGGTGACGGCTCCTCACGGTCAGTATATGAAAACATCAGTATATGAAAACATCAGTATATGAAACATACGTATATGAAACATCAGTATATGAAACATCAGTATATGAATACATCAGTATATGAAACATCAGTATATGAAACATCAGTATATGAAACATCAGTATATGAAACATCAGTATATGAAACATACGTATATGAAACATCAGTATATGAAACATCAGTATATGAATACATCAGTATATGAAACATCAGTATATGAAACATCAGTATATGAAACATCAGTATATGAAAACATCAGTATATGAAAACATCAGTATATGAAAACATCAGTATATGAAAACATCAGTATATAAAACATCAGTATATGAAACATACGTATATGAAACATCAGTATATGAAAACATCAGTATATGAAAACATCAGTATATGAAAACATCAGTATATAAAACATCAGTATATGAAAACATCAGTATATGAAAACATCAGTATATGAAACATACGTATATGAAACATCAGTATATGAAACATCAGTATATGAAACATACAGATGATGGATACAGAATGTATTTAGCTTAACTTAGCTTAGCATGCAGACTGCATGAAGCATCATAAAAGTCCTTTATTAGGAGTTTATAAGATGCATGGTGCAAATATTTAAAATTTTGAATCTGTTGTAGGAGAAGGACTTCATATCAGCTATGTGATTGGTGGAGTTTTAACCATCCTGGCTATATTGATCCTCATCGCTGCCTTGATTATTTATAGGTAAGTCACCCATTTGACATCAATACATTTTCCTCTCCCGCATCATATACAGACTGTTGGAATAAATACATGGTGGATAGCAGGGCTGCAAATAACGATTTATTTTTCATTATCCATTAATCTGTCAAAGATTTTCTTGATTTATTGATTAGTTATTTGGTCTATAAAATATCATAGAATGGTTAAAAGATTGTCAATCGGTGTTTCTCAAAGCCCAAAGCGAGAACAGACGGAGGAAAAACAGACACAACAAAGACAAAATAAACCCAATAATATTCACATGTGAGAAGCTAGAGCCAGACATTGTTGTCTTCAAAGCGATTCATTGATAAAACAGTTGCCGATCAGTTTAATAGTTGGCAACCAATCGACCGATTAATCGACTAATCGTTGCAACTCTCGCGGGGTAGTTTTGATTTAGTTTCTTTGTTTTTCGTCAACAGACATAAGAAGTCAAAGTTTGCTGACCCGGGCGTTAGCAACCTGACCTACAGTAACCCCTCATACCGGACGTCCACTCAAGAGGTCAAGATCGAGGCGTCGCAGAAGCCGCCAATATACAACCAGCTTCGATATAAAAAAGAGGTAAAGAGAAGTCGCTGATGTTCATAATCAGACTGTGTAGTTGTGTGGTAGGTAACAACAGAGACAAAACGGTTTTCCTGTTTGTCTTCGTATCATAAAATGTGACACGGTTGTTCACCTTTTTCCTCCCCCTCTCTCCTTCACTGCAGCTCTCTCATCCCTACAACTCCCTCTCTCCCTTTATCTTTTGACCCACATGTCCTGCGGAGAGGTAGCTACGCCGCACGGAGGAGTCGTGTTTCTGCCGTTTTCTTTTGTTTTACCTTCTTTTCTTCTGCCTTTCACCGCATGCGACCTGCTATCCTACATTTAATGATTTGAAGTTCTCTCCTTGGTTATAATTACAGAGCTGTGATCAATAGCATGCCAGTGTCTTTACTTTTTATTACATGTTTTGGTGTGAACTGACATAACTGGAAAGAGAATTTGAAAAGCTCAATTTAAGGGTTGATTTTTAAAGGTGCTACATGTATTATTGTCAAATGAATCATATATATATATTAACCAGTTGTGCCAGAAAATATTGATTCAAGATGAGAGATTTTACACTCGGTGCGAGTGAGATTAAATATTCTGAAAATTCTGCATGTAGCATCTTCAGCTGAACAGTGAACCTGAAAAATAAAATAAAAACTAACTTGAGACGGAAGCACAGCGTTGTTACGAGGAGCCAACCTGCCGTGCATGGGTTGTGTTTGAAGGCGACTTCTTTGTTCTGCAGTGTTGTGCTGTTGTTGACTTATTAATCTTCCAGGGGGGGAAAATCCAGCCTTTAACAGGTTGAACTAAAACATCGTTTCTGTGTTTGATGTGTACATTAATAAATTGTGATTTTTTTTTTAAAATATAAATGGAATAAATAAATAAACATGCATATATTAAAACTACGCACATGGCCTCAGAGGGCATCTGTTACACCCCGGTGACTCGCTGCATTTAAGGTTCAAGGTAAAGTCAGTCGACTGAAAACAAAAACCACAAAAGGATTTCTGGGATGTGTTGAACTTGAACCTGAGGGTGGATTTTTTTCCTTTATTTTAAACCATAGACTATACAGGCCATCACTCGAACTAAACTAATCATATCTCGTTGTCTAGGGGGGAGGAGATGGAGGCTACACGAAGGAGAAGATCCGCATCGTGGAGGGCGTGTGTCTCCTGTCCAATGAGGAGCTTTATTGGGACGACCTAAAACAGATCAAGCCGTCCCGAGGCGGCCTGCACACCTGCATGCGCACAGACACCGTGTCCCTGCAGGCCAGCAGCGCTTCGTTAGACGACGGCGAGACGGAGCAGCTCCTCCAGGAGGAGGCGTCCGAATGCTCCTCCATAACCACCCTGACCCCTTCAGCCATCACCCCACAGCGTCACGCCCAGCACAGCCTGCCCGACACCGGCTGGGTCTCCACGCGTAAGCCCTCCACCGAGAGTGAAGTGTGAGGGAAGAGCTCCCCCCCGCCCTCCGCGCTTTATCTCAACCTCCGTTACCTAATAAACACACACCTGTATTTATAGCCGGTACAAACACACACACACATATAAAAAGGTACGCCGTAATAGCTGCATATGTAGAGTAAACAGTACATATGAACTACGTTCCTATAAACACAACTCCTGTGAAACTGGGGGCTCCATCCTACTTGTATACACACACACACACACACACACACACTGAACTAATGAGCATGCTGGAAGAAGAAAGCAAAGGGAGGAGGTGAACAGAGAGACACGAGCGTTATCTGGAGACTTTTTTAAAGGACGCAGACTCAATGTGACGAACGCTTCTCTGTGTACAACTTCACCTTTTTGTTTTTAGCAAACCTTTATTTTTTTGTTTGTTTTTTGGACGCTACAACAACAACAACAACAACAACATACTCCCTGGATTATTATAACCCACGATGCTCTCTCTCTAATGCCACTCATGTCTTTTTTTTTTGTTTTTTTAACTCTATTTATGAACGTTTTTGTACTTCAGAGTGGGTTTGCTGACTTTCAGCGCGAGAGTGTTTTTGTGTTGAACTTTTGCGCAGCAGGACCCGGGTATTCGTGACTTGTATTTATGACAGTGCCAAAGGGTGGGGCTTCAAAGAGTCTCCATGCTTCTTTCTGCATTTACACGTCGATAGAAATGTATCTTAATTATGGGATGTTTCTATAATTTCACTTACAGACTGCCCTCGCCAGTGGGACACCTCAGTGATGACAAACGTTGCTTCTAATTACTTATTTTACAACCTCGGACACGTCAAGCAAGGACGTAGCTGGTACTCTGTTGATTGCAGAAGTCTATTAATCTTCTGCATAAATGTCTTGAAAGGATTTTTTCTTTTCTTGTAATATGTTTTTAATTTAACCATTGCTCGGGCATAGCAGAGGAAGCAGCGATGAAGTAACAGCCTAAGTGCCAAAACTTTTCCTTCTTTTTCCTCCTTCTCGGCTGTATATTTATTTTTTCTCAGAGGTTGTAAAATGAATGTGACATTCTTTTTACTCATTCTGATTAAAGGGTTGGTTCACCCAAATCACAAAAAAACAAACAAAACAACAGATTTTCTCACTTACCACCAGTTGTATTCAGCCATGCAGATATAGTAGCTGTGCTTTTAGATTTCTGTGTCTGTGTCTTGCTTCTGACACCCTAAAACACAACTTTTCTTTGTGACTACGTGCTCAAAGCAAAATCTAAAGTGTCCCTGTGGTTTAATATTCATATTCACAGCACTTACTGTTAGAATTTGAAGCTCTTTTTTTATGTTAACAAGGTCAGCAAGGATACATTTTTTAATCCAATGTTTTTTCTCAGTAGGAACCTGTGTATATGTCGTAACAGTTTCCCCCTTATCCATGATACTCACCCACATCCCCTTCTGTTATCATCTCTCCAACTACGGTGTTTTTCAAAGGCTGTTACAAGCGAAAATATTATTTATTATAATAAAATGGAATAAATGGAACAAGTTTAGAAATATTACATGAAAGATCAAATATTTGGATGTTTAGATATTTGCACAGTTACAAATTAATGTGATTTGAATTAAGTTTTATTACTTTTGCAACAAAATGACTAAATTCACTTTGGTTCAGAGGCAGATATGTAAAAACCAAAATGATCTGATTTGCATTTGGTAAGTGAGGAAATGCTGTTTTTTTTTTGGTGTTTTTTTTTGTAATTTGAGTTTTGATCCATCAACTCTAAATCTGTAATGGAAACGTGCACTCACAGTATCTGCCACAGTACACTATAACAAATGGGTATTTTTAGGAACACTGTGCATGTCTGACCTCATCAGGCATTGAGGGTTATAGTTTAGAAATATATCACTGACAACTTACTGAAACATTAATTTAATACAAGTAAAGATATTATGCATTGCTTTACCTTTAGAGTACCATTCTGTGTGTTCTGTGGTACAAGGAAATACTATATTGCTATTTTGACAAATATATCGGTTTAGTCTTTATAGAACCATGTATTTTGAAGTATCTGCTACGAGCTCAGCAACTTGCTGATTTGCTGCTAGACGAAGCACTGAGGCCAATGAAAAGAGGGTCTTGGCAGCTACATAACTACAGAGCATCACGGTGACCCAGTAAGCAACCATCCCGGCTCACAGTCCCTCCAACTCTGCTGCAGGAATGCTAAAACTGTACAGATTTTATCATGCGGATATAAGCAAACATTTGCGTTGAAGATATTGTGTTGATTTAAGTTGTATAGTCTTTTGTACAAAGGGATTTCATGACCGTTTTTAGACTTGTATTAATTTTTACTCACTGGAGAAGAACAATTTTTTTTTTGTTTTTGTTTTGTTTTTATTTTTGCTGGATTATTTTAACCACTGTGTTTCCAAGCCTTGTAAATGATAGGGAAGATGCCAGTTATTTAATAGTGCTCTTTTATCTTATGAAATACTGGTCGCGTATAGCTGTTGTAAAGTTAACAAAAAAAAAAAAGAAGAGGTATTTATGATTTCTGTTTGGTTGTCACTTGATGTGTAAATATGAAAAGACTGTATATGTATTTCCATGGCAGTACTAACAAGCTGTGTTGTGTGATATAGTGAATTATCCCTTTGCTATCTTTTAATATAAAATTGCATTTGCATTTCAACGAAATTTTTTGACTCACTCCCTTATTGCTGCAGAAAATATATAACAGTCGTAACAATGAGAGCAATGTAATCAGAGAATCCAGGTTTTTTTTTAAACATAGTGACATGTATCTATGTAATCCAGCATTATATTATATGCATGTTGACATATTATATAGTAGACTAGTCCTCTATAAGGTGAAAAAAGAGAGGAGCATGACCCCCCCTCCAGGACATACAGACAGGTGTGTTAGGATGATGATATTAAGTAAATAAAATGCACAATACATAAGATAACAATTTTTTTTTTCTACTATAAACCTACTTTAGCCCACAAATAACATTTTTATCATTCATGGTGAAGGGACACAATACCAGAATATCTCAAATGAAAATACTTAAATATTTAGATTAAAAAGTAAAGTAATGACAGAATCAGAAACAGGTTTATTTTTTAAGTAGGTTTAGACATACAGGGAATGTACCTTGCATAACAGTGTTGCATAACAGTCAAAAATATACACAAAATTAATCTTAAATAATATAAAAAGATAGAAATACGTTTACAATGAAAAATATATTTAAATATATTATGTGAAATGTGAAATAAGTTTTAGTTGCAGGTTTTGTTGGTTTATTAATTAGAATCTCTTGTATAAAAATAGTATGTACATGTGACAGCTATACAACTTGTCATTGGTTGTTCAACAGAAGAAGAAAAAAAAACACATTTCAAGCGTCCAATAAACATTCAGAATCGTCCGTGCGGTTTGAGCCTATCAGCGAGCAGATTACAGAACGCGCTTGTTTAAAAAGAGAAGAAAACGGTGAGCTAGTCAGTGTTAGCCGCAAGCTAAAAGAGGTAAGTTACAAGTTACAAGTCAAATGTTTGTTGAAAATAACTTTATTATATCAGCTCTCGTTATTTAACAAGCTGTCGTTCGGTTACGTATTTTGTTTAAGGAAGAACAGTTTAGCTTCTTTGACAAACGCGAGCTAACAGAGCTAACCTAGCTAACATTGGTCATTTATTTTAACTGTTATCTATTAACAACGCTGATAAAACTCTATTTTAACTTACCAATACCTCGGTTTTATTGAGTATGACGGTTAAACCAGCTTCCTGAACGTTTCGTTGTTTATTTTAGACTCTGCCAACCGGCTGTCGCCACGTGTTTGTGCACGATGCTAACTCTGATGCTAACCTAATCGTTATAAACAGATTGTGGCTAACCTGCTTGTTCTGTTTAGCTTGTAGCTCGCAGGTTTCGATGCTAGTCGTTCATCCTCCAATGACTTACTAGCCAGCATCAGTTGGCACATTTTTTTTTTTCAGTCTATTTTTGTACATTTTACAGCAGGAAGTGCTCGTTTTGCAGACCTGGAGGTACCGGCCAACAAAACTTTCCATAGAGCAGCAACCTTAAAGTGCCTGCAGGCAAAATGTCTCCATCCTGGCTGCCATCTTCAACCTGCTCCAGGTGAAATCAATCAATCAATCATGCATGTTGAAGTAAGATGGGGCGGTGCAGGTCTGAGAGTGATGAGTTGCACTAATCAGTTGGGATGTCTGTTGCAGTGGCATCAACACCCTAATCTGACCCAACCTGAGGACGCACAATGTGCACAGGGGCCATCTGACTCGACCCTCCAACCTATTTTATATATATGTGCATGTTCTCTACAGATGCATGTACACACCGCTGCATGAGCAATGTTTCAGCAGAAAACTACAACACCCAGATTTAATTATATTGCATCTTATTTTTCTGTCCTCTGTTTCTTGACTAGGTGTAACACCTGCAGGTGGGAGTATGCTGTGCTCTGAAGCTTCTTTGGCTCTTCTATCAGATATCTGATGCTGAGCTGCTTCAATGCAGCCTCAGGGTCTGTTTTGTTTTTATTACACTTTATTGTGCTGCTTTCATTATATAATGTCAGGAAAAATCTTTGTGCTGTAATTATGAACGAGCTGATGTGTTTGTTCCTTAAACGATGCATCAGATTCAACCCACCAGTTTCTTTTGATCCATTTTATTCATGTATCACATGTGATATTAGCTGCATATATTGCTCCATGCAAACCAGTTTTGGACATGTATGTGTGTTATAGTCAGTACAGCCGCTTGATTTCAGATGTAAGTGGGGCGTGACAATGATGAGTTGCACTATTAGTCAGGTTGCTGACTGCTGTGGCACAGCGGACCTGTCCTGACAGCCTGTGGTGACACCCATCGTGCACAGGGGCCATCTGAGTCACCCCCTCACTCGACAGAAAAACAGCTGGTCACTGTTTTTAAAGAGGTTTTCTCTTGTCACTCCCTGACCTACAACTCTGTATTTGTTCTTCTCTTTTCCCAGCATGTAGACGGGAGCGTTCAAGGACGATCGAGCCATTTTGAACTTGAACAATGTATCCAGCCAGGAAAAGTCGTCGCTTCATAACTGGGAACAAAATCCAAGAACTCTAACCTGAGAGCTGGTGAGGCGCAGATCCATCTCTGGATGGTGTTTGGCTTTATGTTGGGGCTACCAAGAGGTTGACAGAGACACAACAGCTCAAAATGCTGCTCAATGTTCTCATCAAATATAAAGATCTTCAAATGAAGTGGAACTGCATTAAAAATCTAATATCTCACAAGTGAACCAAACTTCCTGTAGTTCTTAGTCCCTTGATCTCTAGCAATCAGTGGCCTCTTGGCTCCTGTAAAAGTTAATTTTCCCCCTGCCTGAACAGTGATATTTCTTTCTTTTTTGTGATTATAGAAGCTGCGGCTTCGTGCCAGAACTCAGCGCTTGCATGCAGTGTAATATTGTCAGAGGGTTAAAAGCATGCTGGAGAACAAGATTAGACTGCAGCTTTTCCAGAGCCCGCCTCTTTTCAAGTTGCTCATTGAGCGTGTAGCTACCAGGGGAAAAGTTGAAGCTTTGTTGTTCAGGTCCATTAAACAGTCTGTATGAACATTATCGTATTTACTTCCAACATAGTGGTGAATAACTTATAAACTCACAATAATAAAATGACAAGCAGCAGTTTTCCTCATGTGGTGAGTGGCTGTATCGGCCTGCAACGACGAACCGGTTAATTTTTATTTTCAGTCAGTGTTATGTAAAAGTCTTCCGTAAGCAGGCAGCTGCTCTGTTGGTCACTGATGACCCATTTAAAACTTTATCAGGCTGCTTGTGATCAGTGGCCCACTTAGGTGCATTTTCTCTGCGCAACAAACTGACCGTAGTAGTGATTGTCATGCCATGTTTCTTTTTGTCCTGATTACTTTCTGAACTTAATCTTACTTTTTTTATTTTTATAAATTCCCCCTCGTCCTCTTTCTGTCTTCCCTCCCTTGTCCCTGAAGACGCCCTCATGCCCAGAAAATCCTGCCGGCAATGCAGCTGCAGCCGCAGGTCGCAACCAAACCTCCTCCCGGACCTTCTGCTCACATCGACCGTCCTTGAACCTTGAGCTGCAGCCGTTCGACCTGAATCGATCCTCCTCGATGCTGGAGAAGTTTCCCAGTATGTGTGCTTGTACTACGGCATATTATAAGCTCCTAAAACAGAATTTTCTATCAACTAGTAGCATGAATAAACCAGCTGAAGGTTGGCTTATAAGACTTTATCCTGAACAATCAAGCTCAATACACTAATTTCTCTTTTCTAATCATTATCCAGTGATTTACACTTTGAACAAGACTCATGTTATTTCTCTATTTGGACAGGTGGGCGTGTCAAGATGTGATGAACAGCACAAACACAGCCGCTTCACGCGTACCTCTGGAAGACTTCGTCGTAAAGCTTTGCTGCAGCATCAGCAGCTTCATGATGGTTAGCGAGTCCAGTTTCGCCACGTTTATCTCCAAATGAAGATAAAGAGAACGCATTTTGTACTGAATATGCACAAATGTCATCTATCGTGTTTGTTTTATACTTCAGTCAATGTGATATCCTCCAACTCTTCCATCATCCTCAAGGTTCAGAGCTGTCTCACCACAGTAATGGGTTTTACAGAGGCGGCTTGGCAGAGGTGACTGGAACAGGTTGAGTCCTGAAGGATTACAGCTTTTGTGACTTCCTTGCATCATCTGAGGCTGCAGCTCTTAAAATATCTGCATGTTCTCAGTGGGTTTTTATTTTATATTTTTTTTTGTGTCAGAGGGGCTTGATGTCTAAGTTTTATTCACAGTTGGAGGGGGAGGCTGGGGGATATGACCTGATCATGATTTATTGTCTCAACGATAAAGGTACAAATACTAAACAAGTGTGTACACATGTAGCGTATAGCACTCCTATATGAATGCAGTCTAACATTTATATTAACCTGATATTTAAATGGTTTATTTCCAAAGAAGCTGGCCTTCATTTCACTCACCTGAACTGAAGACAGAAAACGAAACAGGTGTCATGTTTTTATTCACTGCTGCTGGATGAGCCAAATCAGAGTCACTACTTCACCTCAGTTTGGGATGTGGCTGGTAAATGTAATATGCTCTAAATTTATTAAGCATAATCACAAATGTTTGTCATTTCTTTGCAATAAAGTTCAATATGAATTTTAAATTTCCAAATGTTTGTTTCTCTCTCTGCTTAAATACAACTGACTGCTTGAAACCTGTGATTTCACAACATCTTTATGGTTGGGAAATGTTGACCTTTGTGGATTTTCTCACTTAATCAAAAGACTCATTAAAGGGTCTTTTCCAGCTCTTATATGGTTAAAATGTCTTAGTTATGTCATCACAATTTTAAATACTCTTCATAAAACAAGAGACCTCAAACCAATGAAGTGAGCAGCTGCTGTGCAGTGTGACTTTGACCACTAGGTGGCAGTTGAACATCAGTCTTCAGGTACATGTGGTGTGCCTGATGCTCTTTGTTGGAGGATGTAATAATGCAACATGTCACTGGATTTATTCTGTTAGAGACACGACTGTTTGATGCTGTCACACACTGGTAGCTCCTGTAGAGAGGAAGCTTGTTTAGTAAAACACCAGCTGTGATGAAAATCTTCATCTTGGAGGGATAAAATTCTTTGCATCCAAACAAGTTAAAGATCCTAATTTTTAATTTTCTTGCACATTTGTACATTTTTATTTAAACTGCAGAGAGCAATGTTTGAAAATGTTCATGTGCAACTTAAAATTCTGCAAAAGATATACACACTTTTTAATACTGCAGCAAGGAGCACTCTGCTCTGTGACTTAATTTGATGTAGGACAAGAGACAAATCAATTATTCATCTCGTTAATTGTATCCTGACAATAGATTTCCTTTGTGAGCGGTGCCTCAAAGGTTACAAGGTTGCTTAATCTTGTATGTGGGAGTCATTTTTAGAGCTCGATTCCCAGCTAACGTCAATCCAGAGTCGTTTTTCACCCAAAGCCCATTTACATCAGCTGAGCGATCTGTCAGGCTGCGTCACACAGTCCAACAGTGTCCTCCTTCTGGGCACTTTTCCTGTCAGGCTCAACCCGACTGTACTAGACTGTAGCTTGACACCACTGCTGCAGCAACTAGAGAGAGTGTGTCTGTGTGTGTGTGTGTGTGTGTTGTGAGATTTATAGGAGGAGAGTAGGTTATGTTGACCATGGTGAATATTTTGTTCAAAGATGTCTTTAGTCTTGTACTCTGAGTGCAACTTGAGCCACAGCACCACGTCATCTGCTCTCATTCAAATAGACCATGTTGCTTTGTAAAATAAATATACTGTAGTTTGTTTTATTGCTGGATGAAGAGCTGAAATAATTCATAATGGCATCTTAAAGATACTAATATGAAAGTATCGCAACATGCACCAGTTTATTATATAGACTTTGTGTTAATAAATATTAATAACAGTGAAGTTGCCTGCAGAGAATATTATAACAAATGAAACAATGATCAACATCATTAATCAATACTTTGTTGTGGGTTCGATTCTTTCAACATGATCATGCTCTCGGGTCTCCTACAGATATAGATCACCCCACACACACACACACACACACACACACCATGTTGATATTACACTATTAGACAGCATGACTTTTGCCTTTTAGATTCATAAAACACTTAAATAATTGTGAATTTCCTTCATCTACAGGCTATAAAATAACCAAATCTAACCAGCACATGCTTCATACACACAACAACAACATAACCCTGATTCTCTATTTTGGACTGTTTTGTGTTGGTTGACGGTAACACTACACGTGTCTGTAAACTCTCAGAGTCTCAGTTTATCAGCTGAAAAGTCTCAGTTTAGATTTATTATTTATTCGGCCGTTGGTGGAGTTGCTCATCATGACCAATGTGTCCATTTAATGTCACTTATAAGTGGAAAATTACTCACAGTTGTTTTCACACATGCCAACAAGGGATTTAAAATAAGACTTTTCTCCTCTGCTGTCTCGTTTCCTTCTCGGTCCCAACAGAAAGCTGTGACTCAGGGCTGTGATTGACAGGAGTGCAGAGGACCGATCGACTAGACTTCATGACCTGAGGCAGCTCTTGTTTTGCTTTTAACTAAACTCACGAGGGAGTCGAAGAACATCCTGCTGCCCACAGATGTTCCCTGAGAATCAGACGGGAGAAATATGTCCCAACACCTGGAGGTAAGAGCGAAGCTGAGCTGGGGCATCTCCTAAAAGAAATACATATTGCTATACATCTGTGTAGACATCCAGAGGGGACTCGTACAGGTCGATTGTGCACATGTCACCATGTTCATCCTGAAAATGATCTAACAGGTGAATCACCCCGGGCCACGACGAGCTGTGTGCATGAATATATAAACCTATTGGTCCCATCTTACATGATATATGATTAACAGTGCATTACTTTAGATTTATGCATAATTAGTCCCAGTACAGAAACTTTGTTTGTGAGTTATTCTTATCAATCTGGGATGTTAACAGCTACATTTTGCATTGACTTTATATGTAATCGTGGAGTCTTTACACTCCATAATTATTATATACATCTTACATAAAGGCAATCCACAACCAGCCAATATACTGATGCAGCATCAGTTTAATTCAGATCTATATACGTTGGTTAGGAATAGATCTAGCTGCCGACTGGTGAGGAGGCAGTGCTTTCATATGTTTTGATCTCTTAGCTTAAACAAAATCCGCTCCTGGCTGGCTTGGTCTATGGTATCGGTTACCACGGCAACAGGACTGTTTCGAATTTGAGCTGAAATGCCAAAATTAACTCCAGAAGCTGTCTATCCTATCCTAGCCCGGGTTCCAGTCTTCTGCATCACAACCCACGTCTCAGATTTGTAAAGCGATTCAAACAGCACCGGTGTTGTCGTGACAAACAGACAGGACGAAGACGAGGACGTTGACATGGCGTGTTTACGATATTTAAAAACATTATCTATCATTACTAGTATGTGTGTGTGTGTTTATTTTACTCTCCTTTACTCCTCTTTAATCTCCAAAACATCATAAATTGGATTTTTGCTCAGATTTAATGATAATTTGTTGGTGTCAGAGAGATACCGGTGTGTCATCTGCATATAAAATGACTTTTCTTGATCCCCTAAATATGTGATCTATATCCAAAATAAACACTTAGTGACACTCATACATGTTGATTTATAGTCTTTATCTGTACAAATTGTACACAACTAATTGTTTCTTCTGTTAACGCCGTTGGTGCCAAAGCTGTTGACAGTCAACGACTTACGATTATCAATGAAATTCTCACAAAGAAATTAAAGATATCGGCCTGTAGGTAAATATATAACTTTAACATTTTTCATTTTATATGGAAAATGCCCATTTTTAAAGACAGTCGATGTTTTATTCTTACACTTACCAACAATATTGATATTTTCCTATTTTTTTCTTATACTGCTTTTAGAAAAATTATGCTTGAATTGATCCAATAATCATCAATAGTCCGACCTTCTTTTGGTTTGTGCATCACTGATTTCTGCATCACAGTTTTGATCCTGCACTTAACAAAAAAAACGTTGTTAAACCCATTAACCACATCATCTCACACTGTGGGATTTTTTATTTTTTTTATTTTTACATTCTTTGTTGCTTCATATAACTCCATTTGCTACTTTGCTGAAAGTGCTATTCACACCATTAAAATTGATGTGATATGACCTACTGCGGAGCTATTAGATACGTAGAGACTGTGAGCAGGCACACTGCTATAAGTGGCAGTAATGCACTCTATTGGAGAGATAACAGCTGTGCACAAATCCTTCATTTTCTTTCTTTAGGATGTTTATCCTCGTGTAGTTTTTCATTTTCTAGCATTAATGCATTTTATCTATTTATGTTCTGTATCTGCTCATCCTGTTTATATTATATATATATAGTATTTATAGTAACATAATTTGAAGGTACATCAACAACAACCATATATGCTCTTTTTTTTCTTTCTTTATTTTCCCCACATCCAACCTGTTGTATGAAATCTATATGAAAAACATATTCAGGGATTCAACCAGCTGCCGGTTGAACTCTGTGGCATTAGATAAAGTGCAATTTCAAACTTTTCATTGTCACTGAAAGTGTCTCCTCCTCCAGGGTTTCACTTCTTATCAGATATAACCTGGGAGGCTCCTACTCGAGTGCATACCCACTGACATTTCTCTATATGCATGTAAATGTCTGCAAAATACAGACGGGAACAGATTGAAATGCCAATGCACCTAACCGTTCACTCATCCGCCACAAACATCCCTATTTATATTTGCTCAGGAACAATGACGAAAGGGAATGGTACATATAAATATAATGATGAATTTAATTAAAAAAACCTGTTTTGTAGCTGCTGTCTGATTTTTTTTTTTTTTTCGATTAAGTTGAAGTCTCTTGAATCGAAGATGCCAGATGCCTCTCTGAACGCTGTTTATCTGAATATGAATCATCATGAGGTTAAGTGGAAAACAGTTAAAAACAGGAGAAGTGTTTATAATAATTAGGAACAGCTAATGCCTTTGGCTGAGGTTCTGCTCGACTAATAAAAGCAGCGTGCAGCATATTCATATCTCGCTCGTTGCTGGTGTAGGTGTTCAAAATAAATAAAATAAATAAATAAAATAAAACCACAAGGGAGCACACAAATGAAAAGCGCGCATTTGTTTATTCCACCTCAGGAAAATCCAACTAAAAAAAGGCCGGCGTTCAATAGACTGCGTTCTGCCGTGATTCTGGTTCAAAGACACGCCGTTTATTTTTCATAAAGCTTATGTCTTTGGGCGAATCAAAGCAATGAGTGCACATTCTGATATCATAGAGAAGGCTTTCAGAAATATTGCAACACCTCTCTCTGCTCTGAAATCATGTCATGCTGGTTGCATTTTTATGGGGAAGATCTGTCAAAAAATGTTTTTTCCTCCCCTCAGATTTTCATATTCATGCGGAGCTCATGAATACATCATGACTTCTCTGCATCCTGTGCACCAGTGGAGGCAGACAGGTGATGGAAACAGTCGGGGCGGAGTGGAGTTACATGTTTGCTGCCCGAAATAGTAAAGTGTTTTTCTACAAATGTGTTCAAGCAGAAATCCATCAAATACCTCCAACACAGAGGCAGATTAAAACATAGATCATTATTCTTTCTATCTCGCACTTATCCAAGTCTGATGAACTTCTCGAACTTAAACTTAAACATGCACGTAGGAGACATGCAGCTAAATGTCTCCTCTGAAGCTTTGGGTAATTCCATTAAATACCTTTAAAGTGGTTTGATTTCAGCAAATAGACAAAGCCACTACTCTCCTTTGGCAATATTTGGGTCCCGTCTTGTAGGCGGTGGGTCAAGGAAAATGCGCCGGGTAGTTCGGAGGCGTAGGAGTATAACGCAGTCGCGGCAAGTACGCGCCATGTGACTCGGTGAGCTGATGTTGTTGTGCAGCGTGTCGGCCCGGCTGTTGCGTACTTAGCCGGCGCATGTATCACAGATGTCAACGAGAGCAGCTAAATCGCTCAGCGTCGTCACCGGAGATTTGGATGCGGAATAGATGTGAGCTTCAGTCAGATCCAAGCTGACATTAACCTTCCCAGCTGTCCCCTCGCCTCCTCAGAGGTCCGTCCATGATGGATGACCTCTTCCTCACACACACACACACACAATAGACACAAACCCTGACTTCTCATGCCCATTAAGTACATATCCTTATAAACGGATTAGGAGGCCCGTAATGGAAACTCAGGGAACTTGGTCCAATAATCTCCCGCTTGATACCTTTTGCTCTGATCAATCTTTGTTTGGGTGCCTCTGAGGTAGCCGTGAAATGTCTTTGGTTGGAGTTTGAGGGGTTCGGGGCGTGCGTGGATGGGGTTATTCAATGTCAGATGTCGGATTCATTTGTCTAACTTGGGTGCAGATTCATATCGTGCACTGGCTCGGGGTGTCGAGAGGAGCCATTACTTATTATCTGTGAAGGGTGTTGCATCTATGATTTATTCGTCGCTGCAGCAGAGATTGTGCTGGTGCATTATACTATCATTATGGCTTCAAGCATGACCCACATTTCCTCTGCTCCTCTTAACTCGCCCTCCTCTCTTCCTCCTTCTCGGGCCGCCTCCTTCCACTGCGGCGTCTGAATCCAGATGGAGAGCAGAGCGTGCGGTGTGACCGCAGCTTATTATCAGCCTCAACTGCACCGTGTGAGACCAGAGCAGACCAGCAGGAGACGGACAGAGAGACAAAGAGAGAGACGGAGGAAGGATGAGGAGAAAAAGAAAGCAGATTTGCACAACGTGTCTGCGGAGATCATAGTTAAATCTGACGAATCTAAGTAGCGAAAATGACACATGTAAGTTAAACTCTGGATGAGATCAGACAGTATTTCGATATGCTGTTATGTTCATAACGTTTTTCAACGTTGGATGACTTGGGCGACGCAGGTTGCATTGTGGGATAGTGCGGGAAGATCACAGCATAAGCTAACCATACAAAACATTGAGAGTAATGGAGAAACGGGGTATAAATGAATGAAAATGGACGTGCATATCATTTTAACACGACAGTCATCCTTTATTGCCTTATTTGTTGTACATGTTTCTGAAAACATCGTGTGTGTGTGTGTGTGTTTGAGGATCTGCTGTAGCTCGGGATGTCCAACCATGTGGCTGCACATCAGGATGCAGCCGTCAATTAGCGGAAATCAGTCTATTATTATTATTATTATTACATCAGCCTAAGATTAAAATGAATACGCACTCCAATCTTCTCTCATATCTCGAGCTATAATTAAAACGGCAGCCGTAAGGTCCGTCTGCTGCAGCGGTCGACTGTCAGGCGAGATAAACCGTAGAAAAACGACGCCCAGCGATACATTTATCTCAAAATCTAATACAAAAACACGATAGCACGGAAGAAATATCTGTGCTCGGTGCGTTGATCTTCATTCTTATTATATTATATTAAAAAAAAAAGCTTTGAACTTAATATTAAACCTGCATTATTGTATTTTGTCCATTTGCATGCAGAGCGACGAGCAACAAACACACGACTGACACATCAGCATAGCAAACATCTACACGTCCAGTCGACACGGAGCATCATCAGCATTCAGCTGCGTTTGTGGCCTGTATTCACTCTGCTTCTCTTCTCTCTCTGTTAGACGTTTCACTGACCCTTGAGGGAAACACCTGACGTGTTAGCTGCTAAATGCTCCACTCTGTTTACCAGCAGTCAACTGCCTGTGGCTGGAAATGACACAAAAACACTGTGAGGGGCAACAGCAGCCGCTTATTACTCTGTGTGTGTTCAGCGGCTTTCATTCACTGCGTTTTGACATTTGATCCATTGTTAATATGAACACATTGATTAGAGCAGCTTTAATTTTTAAATTAAGGCCTAAGACAGGAGACATAAATAATAACCAGAGCCGGTTAACTGGATGGATGACCAATCTAGGCGGTCTGGTTTTATTCTAGGATACCGTCTTATTGATTATCGTCTTGGGGTAATTAAAATAAATTGACATATTAGATCCATCAAACACATATATTTAGGTGTTCAAAGGCTTATTGTGAATTTCCTACCATGTGAGCATATTATTATTATTATTATTATTATTATTCCCCAGATGTGAGGAAACAGATATTACACGAAGGATTTCATTGTCGATTGAATCTTTTGGTTCATCTGCTTTTTCTTTCATTTGGAGTTAGCAGGTGTGGACGGTAACGATTAGAAAGCAGTGATGTTAAATCGCTGGCATGTTTGGTTTCTCTTCTAACAACTTGTTTAAAATCCTGTAGGGACCCCGCAGCACTTCTTTCTCTTCGTTAAATCCACAACTTCCAGATGAATCATCACTTCATAGTGAGGATTATCTCCGTCGCACCTTCATGGGGCAGCTACACCTCTCCTAAGGCATTGTTAAGAAAGTGCCCACCACATTTTTCCCCTCAACAAAAGGAAGTAGAAAAACAGTATTTTACTTTAGATAATATATCCATTTTTTTCCTAAAGGTAGCAGAAATCTTCTAAGACCACATAATAAAAGATGGAATACACAATGTGTTTGGACAAAAGAAAAAAAAGGTTGAAAACGGCTATTGTGAGACTCTAAAAGGGGCATGACAGGTCTTGGTGGGTATATTGTTATTTCTGCTGACCATAAAAGTGGGCTGATTATAACTTATAGAATTGCCTAGTATAAAGTCTACTCTCCTTTGTTCTATATGAAGGTGACAGGGGAGCATCCCTGGCCTTCACTCGCAGCCTGAGAATACAGAGCAGGGTGTTGTGAGTCAGCGGGCGGACGCAGGTAACTTTTTAATGTCCAGACAGAAAGACAGAAAGAAGGAGAGCTGTAGCCTTCCCCCGGCTCGGCAGCTGCGACATTAAAGTGAATGATGACTTTAAGCAGTGTATATTTGATGCCATCTGTGCTGCATTGCTGAGGTTGGCGGTGAGATGTGCACACACACACACAGCTGCCATGGTTGTCAATGAGAGGCTCGCCAGCTCAACGTACAATGGCCTTCAAAGAGAGATATATGTTCACAATTTACTCAGATGTAGTGTTAAAATATTACTACTTTTGTCTTGTTATGAGGATGATCACTGTTGATTTGAATGGTGATGGAACATTATAGAGATTAGGTTGAGTTTGTGGTTCTGGTTGCCTTTACATCTATATCTATCTAACAGCTCTGGTTGCCTTTACATCTATATCTATCTAACAGCTCTGGTTGCCTTTACATCTATATCTATCTAACAGCTCTGGTTGCCTTTACATCTATATCTATCTAACAGCTCTGGTTGCCTTTACATCTATATCTATCTAACAGCAATCGGAAAGCTAAGTGCCTAAAATCGCTCTGTAATGTTTGCTGTAGCTGTAGCTGAGATATAAGCAGCGGGACGGTGACAACAGATGCATCCCAATGGGAGATTAAGTGAGACAACAAATCTGTAAAAGTTCTAAATTGGAGGTGTGGAGCATCTTTAAAAGCTTTAATCTGTGGGAGTGTTTGGCAAACAGCGGAGACGGATACAAAAAAAAAAAAAATCACCCATTTTTACATTTCCGCAGATGTGTTGGCAATAAATGAAAAACCTTTTTCTCCAAGAAAGTGAACCATAAAAGAAAAAAAAAAAGTAAAATAATAATCATGGCTCCCACTTTGCTGTTCTGTAAAAAAGAGACAGAGGAGCGTCTCCTCCGTCCATCTCCGTTTCAATTTTCCCAGTTCGGCTTCGCAGTCAAATAAATTATGAACTGAAAGTGAACCGTCTGTGTTTCATAGCCTGTAAAAGTAGACTGGCAGGAAAGAGATAATTGAGGTCACGATTGACCAATTTTTTTTTTTGGATGCCTAATTTAAATCTCCTATATGTGACTTTTCTGTCATCGTGTTAATAGAATTGTGTAAAATATTTCCACCTTTTGCAGTATTTGGAAAGGAAGGTGCAGGAAGTTGTTTCACATGCAATCGTGATTAACTGCAGTCGGGTTTTTTTCGGAGGTGTCAGAGACTATGAACAAGTTTAATTTCTGTCCACAGCACGGAGGTAGCTCTGTGTTTAGCCTAGCTTAGCCCAGAGTCAGGAAACAGGCGGGAAACTGCTAGCCTAGCACCTTGACAGTATGTGGGTTTGACATGTGTATGTCTCCATAATCATCATCAAATATTACTGCACATAGGAAGCACTAACCGTATCGCAGTTAACTGTCCGGAAGAAATGAACTGTGGGAGATCAGATCAGCAATGTGCCTCTTATTTTTCCCTTTTTTTCCACACAAACTAATGCACGATTGCAAATTGCCTCGAATCGTCCCTCGCAGGTGGCCGGCGAGTCGGAAATAATCCACAGATGTCTGAACTGACAGCAGCTTCATTAATAGTAATGAAATTGTTGCTCTGCTGGCAATTTATGTATTAATGTTTGGCTGAGAAACACTAATTGCGACCGTCTTCTTGAAGAAGGTCTGCGGTCTTAAAACAACACTCGCGGCCGCTGAAACAGGTTTCGCTTGCTCGAATCGCCCCTCGTGTTCATTAAGACACACAGAACAGGGACTGTAGGTTTTATCCTCCATCATTTAGCATTTTTAAGAGGGGATTTGCACAACAAACTTATTTCACTCCACTTTTCATCAACTCCCACTGGCTCCCTGTTGCTGCTCACATCAAGCTCAAATGCTAATTGCCAGTCGAGTGGCCACTAGAACGACACCGACCTACTTGGACTCCTTCTCGTTCTGCAAATAAACAACTACGGTAATCCTACCGTCACTTTAAAGCCGGAGATCTCAATACAATAGATTTTTTTTTACCTCATTTGTCTGTCAAATGAACAACTGTGAACTTATTTATATTCCTATCTGTCTATCTGATTAGTAGAATCTGAAATATCGGTTCTCTATAAGGACATGCACTGGATGGAGGTTAATCATTGATACTCTCCGGATGGGTCCGATGCCTCATGGTTGTATTTGACCCAGAACGGGTCACTAGACGCTGGCCTGCGGTGGCCGCCTGCAGTGATACACAGTCAGGTCAACTCACATGTCTGTCGGGCTTAATGCATTTCAACCGAAGCTGAACCCTTTTTTAAACAAAAAGCTGTTGTCTATATCAAAGAATCAAGGCTGTAATATAATATAAAATCTGTGTTTACTGTATGTGAAAAGCATGAAAAACGTGTTTAATTAACGTGTTTTTACGATAGCTGATGCACATTTGCAAGTAATTTGAAGACATTTTTGGACGGTTGCGATTCATTGCCGCTCTGTAAAGATTCCTCTGGAGCAGATCAAAACTTTCTCAACCTTATTCTGTCCTTCCATCTCTTACTCTGACTGGCAGACTTTCTCCACCTTTGTTATCTTTGTCTCCACCCTCGTGTCACTCTCTCTCTCTCCGGCTAGCTGTCCAGTGTCTGTCACACATTTTGTCCCTGTCAACATGTCTGGCCTCGGTCCGTTCAGGAAAAACAGCAGGGTGGATGTGAAGCCGCTGGATTTTAATTTCACGTTGTACAACAGAAACACAACGTTAAGCTCCTCACAATATATATTCATGAAGTACAATCGCACAAAATAGCAACCCTGCTGATTGCACTGAAAAGTGAGTAAATCATCAAAGTCATGATGATTCATCCCTGGGGACCAAAATCTCATGAGAGTCCAATAGAGATGTGAAATGTGAGGAGCTATTTTGAGCACCCCTTGTTTGTTTGGGAGGTAAAACTCACATTAAATTATGTGACTCGTTCGTTGGCTTGAAATGAAAATCTCCTCGTTGAATCATCGGTCCAAAGATATTAACAGCTACATTTTATTTTTTTGGGAAATATCTTGTGATTTGATTAAAAAGTCAGACGTGCAAAGTTGTGAATATAAAAACTTTGAGGTGAAGGTAAACTGTGCCTCTAAATGTACATTTCAACATTGACATAACGATCATTAAACATAAAACTGATGGCCGTAATGTGCACATTTGCAGGTCTTTATTTTTAATTCTGGGGCTTTTTATCTTTGCATGAGTTACAGATCCAAAAAAAAAAAAGAAGGAGAGTGTCACCTTCATCTGTGAAGACAATCACGTTTTTGACAGCAAGCTATGACTCAGGTTCTCCTTCCATCATCATCATCCTCCTTCACCAAAAGTTAAAATAGTTGGACAATTCATTGATCTGCACATTTCACCAAAAGTCTGAACTCGCTTGATTCAACCCATGCAATGCGTGAATAATGTAAGTGACGTAAATAATTTAACCTGCATTGATTTATATATATATATATATATAAATATATACTTCTCAACCCTATGGCCCCAAACGTTCCTTTGCTGAAAGACACACATATCTCATATATACTACATTATCATATCTATAACTATTAACAATAGAAAAAACTTAATCAAGAGAGACTTAAAATCTTATTTTGGCATAATGTTTTCAGAGAAACAGGACGTTACATGGCATTAAATACAAATCCACATGAACTCTTTTGTATTTAAGCCTTCATAAAAGCTTGTCCGGCGATCAGAATGGCATTCTCTAAATTAATTAAGGAATGAATAGTTGAAATAAATTGAGGGCCGTAGAAGCCTTGCAGCTCCAGCTCTTAATTAAAATCTACATTTTAGTTGCCCCACTGAGGCCCTGGAAGCTTATTTAATTAGCATGGAATTACAGTTAACCACGAGGAGTTTTGTTTATCTTGTTCGCCTCCAGAGAGAACAAGGTTACTGTAACAAACTTGAATCTATCATCCACGTCAGCCATTGGTAAAAACCTGCGAGTTATTCCTTCCTGCACCTGCTGTCAGGTTTCCGTCGTCTCTCGCTCGCCACAGTGTTGAGTTGGCTTCTCGTATTCTCCTTCATCTCGTCTGACCTCTCCTCTGGGATTGACAGACGGGATCCGTGCGTATGTGTTGAACACGATCGGCTCTACATCCTTCCACCTCGCCGTACAGTCTTACCGCGGTTGAATTAATGGGAGCCGTTGTCAAAGTGACGGCGCTTCACTCTTTCTCGCAGCCTTGAACCGACTGCAGAGAAGTGACTGTATTATAAATGATCAAATAATAAACAGCCAGGTGCTATAATATATCAACATAATTACAGCTACCTGTAGTATAATAATCAAAATAGCATTTTAGCATTGTTATGGTAAGAATATTATAACTTTTGTTCACTTTTGACTTTAACAGTAGGTACTAACCTGAATGCACACAACAATGCTGCAACCTCTCCTCTGCTCTCTGTGTCGGGGCTGAGCTCATCCACATACACATATATACACACACACAAACATTGACGTACCTACGTAAAATCTTATCCTAATCCATGTTGGTAAAATATCGAAGACAAAACCTTGTGACTTGGGAGACTTTAGAGAGAGAACAAATTTTCATACGTTTGCCCAAAACTATCGGCTTTGTTGGCCAATTGAGAGTTTTGTATATTCCCACCCTTATCTAGTGCCGTAACCTCTGGGTAGTAAATACAGGACTGAAATTGAAAATGCATGAGACAGAAATTAGTTTCCGTCACAGTTTGTGCAGGCGAACCCTTAGAGACACGAGTATGACTGCAGCTCCTTTGGACTGAATGGACATGATTGAGGTGGTTTGGGCATCGATCACGCCTCCTGGACGTCTCCCTGAGGAGACTCTGGGGCAGACTCTAAACACACTGGGATTATAGTACATCCCATCTGGCCTGGAAATGCCTCCAGATCCCCCAGGAAGGCTTGTGACTAAAATAAAGGACATCTGGACTATTTTTCTGAACCTTCTGCCACACAAGTACCCTGACACTGATATGCGGCAGAAAATGAACACACAGATGGATGAATGGATGGATGGATTGTAACTCAATAGCAGGATTTCATTGAGAGAGGGGTGGAGATAAAAGAGGGCTGTAGGCTACAGTGAGAGTTTACTCTTTGTATTGGATTATAAAACACTTTTATATCAACAAGATACTGTATGTTCTTTTGACATATTTTTCAGATGTATACGCATGGCCTTAGTTAGAGATGAGATGGCTAGACACTGAGAGGAGACACATTTTTAAATTGTATGTGATTTGAGCTCACATATGACCTCTGTCTGGAAGCACCTGACAAGCTGCTGTATTATCTCACCTCATCCTTTACAGTGACTACCTAAACTGTTGGCTGTGCCTGTGGCTTTGCCCAAAGGTGCGCCAGGACTGGGCTGATGACTTCAGACCACCTGAGGCCACCGAGCTGCCAAAGTTGTCTTCTTCCTCCGACTTCATTTTTAAGGAAGAAAACTGTGACAAGCATCTGTGCTGTGACCTTTCCGTGACCAACAAAGGTAATATACCAGCATATTTTTTTGGTAAAGGACTTATGTAGATATTTGACATTACTAGTCTGAGACACCATAGATCACGGTTTCCATTGAGAGTCGGCAAATTCCCAGAAAGGCTTTATTAAAAGGAGTGATTTATCTAATCTGGAGTGAGGAGCGATGATGTGTGAAACCATGAGAGATGATTAAACCTCTCTAGTGTCAGGGAGATGGTCCCTGTCACATCCTGCTCCTTGTCAGAATTTAAGATCCCGCTGCCATGACATGTCGTCCTCTAAACCCTGCACTGTTCACTCTGTTCTTTAATCCCCAGTTGATGTGGCGGAAACACAGTTTTCATGAAATTAATTGCTGTAACGATTTCACCTCACAGTGGGTGAAAGTGTCAGTTTGGGTAACTTTTCACAAAACTTTATTATATCCAATAGCGCTGACTAAAATGTATCTAGGACAGCAGATTGGTTGGTCAGTTATTGAGCAGGATCCTAAGTCTTAAAACTACAATATGTACGTTTTTGTTTGCATTTTTTAAAATTGAAATATGCTCCAAAGCACATCTTAATTTGGAGTGGTGTTTTCAAAGGTTTCTATGACACAGACTCATCAAACAGCCTGGCCGCAGTACAAAGAAAGATATTCTCCTCACGTCGAGGCCAGAGTCTCATGCTAGTGCTGCTTTGATTTCCACAACTTGGATATTGCGAGAACTATATAGGCCTATTTTGAAGAAATAGACAAATAACCCATTTAAAAGCTCACCAGATTACCTGAAAATGGGACTGTTTTTCTTAGCTCATGAAAAAATAAAGTATATGTATATATTATAGTTTGAGTTTTTTTTTATGAAATCCTTCCTCCCGTATATCCACGTGAATGCAAAAGATGTTTGACTTTGATTTGGCGTGTGTGCACGTTTTATGTGCACGTGTTTATGTGTGTGCATAATAAAGGCAGACTGCTGATCGCCACATGAAGCTAGGGGTTTTCTGTGTATAAATAATACAGCCCAGTGAGATTTTCATTTTCTCCTTGATTGACTCTGAATTGGAAAAGCATCCTCTGGACACTGATGGCGAGGAGTGACATCACACTGAAAGGCGGAGAGCGCGAGTGCGTGCTCACGGGGGGAATTGTTGGGTCTCTGTAAATTAAACTTTAATATCTAGAGCTGCTCTATATCAAAAGTGTCATGAGGCAACTTTTGTTTGTGATTTGGTGCCATATAAATAAAATGGACTTGACTTGACAGTGAGTCAATATATCAAACAGATTCATCTAAAACCGCTTATCCTGTATCCTCAATTACCAGAGACTGGAGTGTGTCCCAGCATGCATTGGGTGAGAAGTGGAGTATTCCCTGTACAGATCGACAGTCTGTTATGGAGGTAAGACAAGCAGTCAGACACGTACACCTTTAAACATTCACAACTGAATTATGGGCAAGTTAAAGCACCAAAGCGCTTGCTATTCTGTCCAAAGCCAGGAATGGTTGTGAGTCCAGTAAACTGTGTTGCATTGTACAGTATGTGAATCATTAATAGCATTATTGCTTGCACACAAAAGAGATAAAAATTCCTCCCTGATGAGCAGACAATTACATTCAAGCTCAACATGATGCCACAATTTGTTTCTGTAATTTACTTCCTTGCAGCTTCGTTGCAGAAGAGGTAGTCGAGCTCTCCTCAGCTGTATGAAGATGAAATCTTTGACCGCAGGAACTTTTCCCTGCGACTGAGATCCCGCGTTTCCACCGGAGGGACTAGAGGGGTCTAAATAAAGTTCCAGGGATCGATTGGTCAAACACACCACAGCATAGTTGCTTCATCTTGTGTACTGATTCTTTCATAAATCAAGGTAGGACTCCAGTGTTGATTCAGGATCAGTTTAGGAGGTGGGGAGGACATTTCTCTGGATTGTTAAATAAAAACATTTACTGAGTATTTGATGGTGGATATGTTCAAAAGGAGAAACGAATAACCATCAAACACTCCACAGATGATTTACTGTGGAAACAGACACTTTTAGTTTCAGTTTAATTTTCCTCCTCTGCATTTCTTCTTTTCATTCAATCGTTAGGCTACATCCAACTCATACAACAGTAAATATAAAGAACAACAGGACAAATATGTGTGTTTTTTCCTCATGTGTTAGTTTGAAATTGAAAAGAGACATAAGGTTTTCAGTTTCCTATAAAAAAAATGATACAAGTAAATGTGTAAAAATGTAAAACAAAAAAATAGAACAATATTTTTTAGGTATATCTAAAGGAGAGATGTCCCAGATTTAAAGAACCGGCCTTTAAAATTTAATTGCACAAATTTGAACACATAATCAACACTGAAACTACACAGTTTTAATTGACAAAGATATACTGTGCTTGCACATGGTGGGATATGAGGTAAATTCAAGGGTCTGCAGATCCTTGTCCTCAGGGGGAAACACAACGTATCCCATCCATTTTAGTTTTTCATTGCGACAGAGCTGTGGGCCGGTTGGTCACAGAGCACTATATGTGTGTGTTATTAAAAGCTATGCAGTCTCTCTCTCTGCAGACATACACAGCTGCAGTCAGAGGAGTGAAACCAGCAGGAAATAAAAGCCTCTGATCTTTACGAACAACAAGCTACACTTATTGACTGTGCTTTCGTAGCGTAAAAACCTTAACATTTCGAACTCATTTAATTCATCACTCTACACTAACAGACGCTGACCTTTTGGCTGCAAATTCTGTTTTTAAAGTTTGCCAGTTTGACACTGAGACCCTCCAAGGCTTTACACACACACACACACACAAACACACACACACAGATACAATTACAGGGCTTTCACCACAACCGTGCACAGCACTGATTGTAATTGTAGATACAGATTTGCTGAGGCTTAAATTATCATATCTGGTTGACTTAAACTTACAATCAAATCCTGAATATTTTCACGCTTAAGGGTCATTTTAATTTTCATGTATTTTTTGTTTGGCTGCAAAACGGAGGCTCGAAATATAATTTTTTTTTTTAAGACAGTGGAGCGAGAATAATATAAAGACTTGCACCACTTGCAAGGCTATCATCATCACACATTAAATACAGGGTTATGCCACACAGCTATTGACTGTCAGTACCAGATGCTTCGTCTAAGGAGAGCTCATCGGTTTCAGCACAGACAGAGCAGAAAGGTCTGCTCCCTTAATTGATCCGCTGCTGTTTGTGTTTCGTTACATCAGCCAGATATCTGCAGACTGCTGCTAGCTAGTGTTATTTACACAGCAGGTAGCGACAGACCGAACAAAGTAGGATGTGTGAACTGTTTATTCGACTCCCAGCGCTTCGACTCTCATAACCAGAGATGATACCTCGTCAACAAACACCAACAGACCGAGTTTTAGTCTGTCCTTGTTGTAGATGCAGCTGGTAAATTTAGAGTCACGGTTTACAGCTACTATCTACATAACTTTTTAAGTTAAAATAACCTTTTTGTTCATATTTTAATAATTTAATTTCTTACATATCAAAAAAACGCAACAAAAACAAAAAAAATCTAATTAATTTGAGGTGTCACCAAGCCCTAATTAAACATCTATCAAAACTAATGGCTCTCATAAATGACTATTTATAACTGAATAAGGGAAAAATGGCCCAAAAATTGATTTTTTCGATGGTCTATCGTGACATTAAGTTTCTACCTGATTTTATGCATGAAATATTTTTGCCCAACTTTCTCCAAATACTCACAGTTTTTGCTCTCGTAGTTTCATATTTCATCCTAGTTCCAAACATCAGCTGCAGCAAATGGGCTCCCATAAATATACAACATCCTGTACACCCGAGCCTGCCTGTATTATTCATCGACGAACTGTCAGTCTCATTGTTTTTAGTCGCCTGTAACGTATGCACCTTTCACAATCTGGATGGTAATGATGTTGAACTTTTCCAGCAAGATCGCGCCATTAAACGGTGAGATATTTATCAAGAGAAAAGTGCCTCTGTGAGGAGGAGGAGAGACTTTACAGCGGGAGGCAGGTTTCTAAAACGTCGCTTGTCAACTTGCGTTTTGTCCGGAAAGTTGGGAACGTCAGATGTTCAGCTGACAGCACGGAGTAGGAGAGAAATTGAGAGGATGGGAGCTGAAGAGAAAGGTGTGAGAGGTTAACAGATCATTAATGCATGCATGTGTCCTGGATTACAATGCATTGATCTCTGAAGATGTTGGCTTTGGCTGTCTCTATTACTCTTCTCTCGCTACTGAAGGGGTTTGGACGTTTCACCTTCAATTTCTTATTACAAACCCTGCAGACTAATAACTCTTTCTCCTGATTTCATATCCTTTTCTCTTTTAATCAGTGTCAACCATTAGATCTGTCTGCATTGCTCTCTCTCTTTCTCTCTCTCCTTTCTTTCTCCCACCAGCACAGCAGAGCGGTTTGTAATTCTACTTCGTTGTCATCCCTCTCTGTCTGCTTAGCATACCAAATATGTATCTCTGAAAGCACAGGCCACATTGCACCAGTGGACAGCAGCTGCATTTGACCTGCATGCTGTGTGCCTTGTGTCTCCCACACAGCAATGCATCCTGGGTGTTATTTGCCCGGGGTTGATGGCAGGGTGAAGGTGCATGTCAGAGGTGCACATCAGCCATTCAGCTGTTTTTTGTTGTTAATGGGAGGAAGCTGCGTCGATTCGCTCAGCCTGGACACAACCTCACAATCAATGCACCTTAGCACCTAGAAAGTCCAGCATTTTGTGCAAATTGTAGTTAGGCTTCAACAAGCACGACCACCAGCATTGTCCTCTAAGAGCTAACGAATGAAGACGTGCACAATCTTTGGCTAATTAACTAAACTGACAATAGGACTGCATATCATATAAAATATCTAATGTAAATCTGGGATCAAATATTTGGTCAAATATTGTCTCATTTATACATTTCCTGATCTAAAACATAACTTTTTTTGGAGCATATGATATTAAGTGAAAGTTTGAGATGTCATTTTTTTATGCTTTTTCACCCTTTAATGTACTTCAGTGAAAGTGCTTCTCTACATATATATATAGAAGGTTTTATTGTTGCTGGCAGAGTCCACCTTACTTCAAATTAGCCAATGAATTTAAAAAAACAAACAAACTGAGAGCATCTTTTTTTTCTTCTTTTAAACCAATGTGACAAAACGACTCCTTTCAGCTCGCAGTTTATCAGGCTGCACAGTAAGCAGATATACACGCGCTCCTCTTCTGTCGCTTTTCTGATAAAAGGAGCCGCTCAAGGTTTGTTTGTTACTCGCGGTAGTAAATAACGGTGTCATTTTGAACAGAAATCTGAAAGTGTGTTATTAAAGCAACCCTGCTGTTACCACCACCAAACACATCTCAGATCTCACAATGAACTCTGACTTAAATTGTACCAATTATAACTTTAATTAAGATTTGTCCTTCAAATGTTCCATAAATACACATTAAATATCTAATACAACCTGAACAACTGTTTAATATAATACAGCTTGTAAACTCTTCAGAAAATATAATTGAAAATAACAAATTAACAAAAAATCGACTTTTTTTTTTTACCATTTTTCTCCTCGGTCATTTACAGATGTTTCTTAAAAATGTATTTATATTTTTCTTTTTCTTCGTAGTCTGTAAAATGTTTTCTGGTGTGACCTGCGTGTACATTACAAGCTCTGGTTCTGTTTGGAGGAGGTCAGGACGACGCCCGCACAAGTCACCTTTTCAAGTATATAAGGTTTCCTTCATCTTTCAGATATTCTCTTGCATAGCATCTTGACCTTTGACCCCTGCTTCTGAATCACCATCATTACGTCCTTCAGTTTTATTTAATTTTCAGAGTGACTGTCAAACCCTTTCTCTAAAACAAGCTTCTCTGTCCTTATTCCTGAATTTATTCACAGTAACAGTTAAACAACAGAACCACCATGAAGCCAAACTACAAAAATATAAAATAATATAGATAAATAGCAGCCTGGTAAAAATGTAAGATGATTGCAATCCTTGTGCCTCTGGCAACCTTATGAACTTTTTAGTGAAAAAAACAGTGACTGTTGACAACCTAGATATTGTTAAAAATAAATCAATGCACCTCACGATCTCCTTTACATATTCCTTTTTTAAAATTATGGCATTATGGGAAATAATGGAAGAAAACAGGAGAAAATAAAAATACAATAAAAGCATAAACCACCACTAACTCTTACAAACACTCACAAATGAGCACGCGGCTGCAACTACACAACAGCAGATCCACGCAGTGCCAGTGACCTGCACAAATACACGAAGGCCTCAGAGCAGATAGCAAAAGTTAAGAAATGTAATACCACCTCCCTTAAAGGAGAGTAAGTGCTTTTAGCCCAGAGCCGTGCAGCCGTTCTCCAACACTCAGAAAGATTCACACATGTTTGTTTTTTTCTGTAATGATGCCAAACTCTGCTCTGCACTCGAGCAGAGAGCTGCAGCTCTGTTCAGGGCTGCATCTATCCTCCCTCCTGGTGATGACCAAAATGTCACCGTTGTATCATGTGGAGAGTCATATCGCGTGTCCATACGCATGCCCCCCCTGGGGACGGGTTTAGAGATGAGTTGTTGGTGTCCAATCTCTTTTCCTGCTTCATTTCCTGCTCGCTGCTCTTTGTTTTTCACCAGTCGAGGAGCAGCAACTTGTTTCTTACTCCACTGCTGCTCCTCCTGTTGTACATCATCATTTAGAAGTACACAATGCAGTAAAAATACATTATGACAAAATGAAAATATTGTAGTGGATATACTGTATGTGTTGAGGACACGATGTGGTTTAGAAGTTGAATCTTCCCGAAATTTTTCTTTTAAAGAGGAAATGTTTTATTTCCATATGTAGCAGCACCAGGATAATTTGTACAGACAGCCGGCCATGAATAAAGAAATCACTGTAAAACATTAAATATTTAAATAAGCTTCAGCCTCACATACTTTATATTACCTACAATAAGGCCGACTCCTATGTTCTGCTCCATATCTTTATGGAGACGCATTTCCTCCTAAACTTACTTTAAAAAAGCAAAACTGCTGAGAGAAATTATTTTTCACCGATAGAAGCAAAAAGTGTTGTTTTTTTATGTATTAATTGCTGATTGCTGGACTTCCTGTAGAAATGTTGTTTATTCGATCCACACAGATCAGTGATTTTAACTGACTGTAACACAGAAACCAGAAAATCTGAAACGAATGCAGATTTTAAACTACTTTTAAATTAAAGGAATATACCAGTAATTTACTGACCTTTACTGTGAATGAGCTTGCATTAGTGTTGAACGTAGCTCCGTCTAACTTTGCTGCATGCATGCATGATTTTGAGCTGAATTTACACGATTTTTGGTCGTCATTTACCGAACTAAAACGTTTGCTGCTTCCAGTTTATCTTTTTTCAGTTCGATCGTTGTAAATTAAATCTCTGGGACTCTGATATGGTCATTATCTGAACATTATAGACTAAAAAATCATCCTTTTATTGTCTTTAGATGAATTAACTGCACTGGTTTGACTCATCTTTCTAAATAGCAGTAGTGTAATAGTAGTTTAAGGGATTCGTTGAACTCCGTTTTGCTGAATACCTGCAAATCTTTTCTTTTAAAAAAAATAAAAAAGTGGAGCAGAAAGTTTGGGTGGGTAAAGTTGGCTCAGGATGAACAGATTTAACATTAATCCCAGAATAGTTTCTGGGCAGCAGCCTCCTCTGTTTTATCTGTGTTGGCTTTTATCTTGATTCAATGTGAGAAAAAAAAAAAAAGTATCCTAATTGGTATTGATTTTAGAAACTCTCCATCTTACCGCGTCTCATCCTCCGTCTTCTTTCCTCTCTATTCATTACTGGGATTCTCCAAATGTCATTTATTTACTTGGAAGAAAGGATGGAGGAGAGTGAACTACAGAACAAACAGCAGAAGTGATGGCTTGAAAATGTGTGTGTATGTGTGTGTGTTTTTAGAGGCAGCTTGAATATGTGTCTTGATTGATGATGCTTTCACTGACACCGCAAAGAGGTGTTTTTTTGTGTTGAAGTTGACCAGGAAGGTCTGGCTGTTGAAGATAAAGTTCGCCGACCACAAGTTCTGTCGGTAATATTGAAAGTACACGTTAAACTGCACGTGGAAGAAAGGTTTCAAGGTTACCTGGGGCAACAGAGAGCACCTGTATTTCATAATAAAGGTAGAAAGTATTGCATGTATCTGACGTTGGTTTGTGTGTGTGCGTGTGTGTGTAAGGATCTCCTGCAGGTTCTGTCTTCCTGCAGAGTTTCTGATAATACATTGAAAGGCCAGTAAATGTCAAATACTGTGGTCTGACCCCCCGACTCCATCATTCACTCAGATCTTCTTCCCCCTGAAGCGACCTCTGAAGGTTTCACGCTGACTGAAGTCACGCACCGATCACGCCGTGTCCGTCCACCGCTGCACTGTGGGAGTGAAAAAAAAAACGTACTTATTCACACATACATGTGGCATACATATATCAATATATACAGTGCTGACCTCCTACACTCAGCTGCGACATGATGGTTAATGCTTGTTAGTCCCTGCTCACCTTTACCCAGGTCGACCCATCTCTATGACGACGTTTATGATCGTACAGATGCTACGACATGTATTCAGTTATATTAGCAGGGAAATCAGAAGCTTGAAAAGAGTGGAAAAAGTAGAAGGTTCATCAAAACATGATAATTCATCCTCTGGACCATAAAAAATAAAGGTCAGAAAAGTGACTCAGCATCAATACAGATTAAACAGAATATCAGAATTAATATTATTATTATATATCTGACGAACTATCTCCTTAACTCCCAGCCCCGCCTTCAGCTGTGCTTGATTCTTTGAATATCTTCTAAAATAGGGCGAATTAGCCCACTTTTTGTAACTAAGACGACCGTACAGATACAAGAATAGACTGGATGTTAGCCTGAAAGCTGCAGAGGGTTTGTTCCCTATAGGTCAGCCTCCTGGGTCTCTGCAGCGCTCCTCGCACCGCCTCCCGCTTGACTCCCACTGGGCAGCAGATTGTCTGTAAACCAGGCCACAGAATTTGGCATCGGGTCTGTAGCTCAGGCGGGAGGGGAGGGAGTGTGTGTGTGTGTGTGAGTAGATGCCAGCAACACTGGCATAGATGTGTTGTTAGACAGTATGTGGAGGCCTGAAGAGTTACAGAGTTGACCTACATGTCTCAGTGTGAACAGGAGAGAGCTGAAAGGCAGAAATAAGGAATAATCATGTGACACAGAGGTGCTTCCTCTGAACAGAACATGACTGGAGTATATAAGAAGAAGCAGGTTACATGTCTGTTATATATGTCTACATTTCAAATCTACTTTTACTCCTGCTTTTTATTCTTAACTCGCACACCACGTCAAAGACACGCTTTTAATTTGAAAAAAAATCTCTTGCTCATTTCATATAATTGAAATTATCTCAGGGAAAATGGATGCCAGCCTTTTCATAATGGAAAGTGGACATTCTTCCTCAGGCTTCCTTTGCATGAGATCCAAAATTCAAGACTGTCTTCTGGAAAGCAAGTGCACTGCAACCTCCATCTATCCAGGGTTAATTGACTCTTAGAATCCATTTCCAGTGCTCGTATTTTTCCTGTTGCCTGAGCCGTATCAATATAACTTCATTATTCCAGCAAACAAAACAGCGGTTTCCAAACATAACAAACCACGTAATCATGTCTGAACCCTCACGGCTGGTGAGAACTTTGTCTAGACTACAGCGTACACTGAGGTGCCATCAGTTTCCAGGGTGGGGGGTGGGGGGGTTTCTCCATCTGCTCGCCCAGATAAAACGTTCAATTTCACTTGTGCTGCAAGTTGAGGCTGTATTCCCATCCTGCTCCGTCTGTGTGAGAGCTACAAGAAGCAAAGACAAAGAGCAGCATGTTGTAAACAAAAGCCCAAAGAGAGTTTTACTAGTCTTAATAATGAACTACCTGCATCAAACACCAAACACCAGTAAAGTACCATCTGTGGATAACAAAAAGGAAGAAGAAATCATTCAGCCGTCTGAGCCGTGTTGCCATGGCGCATCATTGCTAGGTGAAAATGCGTCTTTTAATTAAAGTAGTTGATGGGATGCAGCGGGCTCAGGGTTCAACACAGGGTGATGATCCATGTTGGCTGAGAAGCAGAGCCTCTGCTCCTCTTCAGGCCTCCCTGTTATCTTTCAGCTCCACTTTCAGGTACATTCATCCATCTATTTATGTATGTATGTTTCTGTGTGTGTGTGTGTGTGTGTGATGGTTCGGTGCACAGACAGTGTGGTTCCATTTCTACGGCCCATTGTCCTCCATCAGGCACAACGGGATGTTATCAGCCTCAGCCAGGCTCAACCTCCTACAATGCTTCATTACCTGAGTATGTGTGTATGTGTGAGTGTATTCTCGTCCCTGAACAATGCTTCATTACGTGTCTCTCCCAGGGCTCCCTTAACATTTCTTCCTGTCTCATTACCCAGTGAGAGTCGTGTTATCTGTTCCAGTCATATTTACCGAGCAGACCTTTGCCTTCTTATTCACACACACACACACACACACACGCAGCCAGCTGCGGATCAGAGGTACAGCGGGTTGTACATTTATCAGAAGATCGGTGGTTCGATTCCTGGCTCCTCCAGTCTGCATGTCAAAATGTTCTTGGGTGAGATACTGAACCTCATTGCTCCAGTGTGTGAATGTTTTCATGTATTGTAGAGTGCTGTGAGTGGTCATTACAACTAGAAAGGCACAATATAATATATATACAGTCCATTTATCATTTATACACACACACACACACACACACACTGAGCTGTTTGTTAGTGACATTAAATTATCCAGAACGTATAACATCTGGATCAATGATGAGCATCTTTATGTCACATTATTCAAAGTAAATAAAACAAATTCCAATAATGTGTCATTACTTTGAGTTTATGAGTGCAGGGACACAATATAAAATATCAGGTGATAGTTTATGAGATAAATTAGTGATGATTGGTAGCCGATCGAAGGTAAAACTCAGTATGTCATTTTCTTTGGCCAAATTTCATCATAATTATGCTTTTTCCCATAAAAAACAGTGGACAGTGAAGTAACCAGAGTATTATCTCTGTTAAGACATGACTGTAGATGTTTTTTTGTGATTTGGGTGTACTGATCCTTTAACTATTTGCATGTGAAGTTCTGTGTGGTTTTTTAACGTCAGTTTCTTTTTTACCGTCGTGAGCTTTTTAACGGTTTAAGTTTCATCTCTTCTTTCGAACGCTGACAGAAGAAGAAGAAGAAGAAGAAGAAGAAGAAGAGTCGGATGCCGTCACGGTCGGCTTTGTTCACATCCAAATATTCAAACTCACTATGAATACAGATGAATATGATGGCAGGGCTGGAGGCTGCAGCCCGTCACATCTAATACGAATTTGTCAGGTTATCATAAAGGGTATTGATCATCCAACATCTGGCCCAGTTTCTCTCCTAGAATCCCAGATTAAGGATTTCACAGCGAATAGTGGGACACGGGGAGTTGGGGGAATGTATAAGTAGGTGTAATTATTCAACATTATGCAACGTGTTTTTGTTTTAGCTGTGCGTCATACTGGTGTAACATAAGCTTAATGTTTAAATGAGAAGCAGCATCCATTTAGATCTGCATTTACATAATACTGAATATTTTAACGTCATCTTTCGACTTCAAATATGAACTTAAATTCGATGAACGAATGGAAGATTTGGAAAATATTTTAAATCAAAATCTGTTTTGTTCTGCTTGTAAAGTGATGTTTTTTTTTGCGTCTGATTTTTTAATAAAGGCTTATTATTCTTACTCTCTATACAAAGTGATAAACAAGCACATTAGAGACCAGTGCATCTGCTGACACCTCCTGATATATATACACACAAGGTCTTTTCAAGAATTCATCCAGTATTTTGTGTATTTCCTGGTGCTCGTGGACGGCCGTGCCTCCGGGCTGCATGCCCCGCTCCAATTTAAATCTGTTTGCCTAATTGATAAATGTTATCGCTTAATAAGTTGTGACAGAAAATTAATGGCGTTGGTCAGAGCTGGGTGTGTGAAGGTCGTGGTGGATGCTGACGGTTGATGGTTTAATTGGGTTTTTTTTTCTAGCCAGAAACAACATCCTAAAACCAACCTGATTGGCTGATTCTGGCTCACTTACCGGCACTTTAATCAGGATCCAGGATAAAGACTATAACTCTGCCTTTAAATGTACTAAATTAAAGAGGAAAACCTTCCCTGGAGACTCCTTCATTGTTATATCTATTATTATTATGATACAGGTGGTAATCACCTGCATCATTATTACCGGATGTTTAAGCTATTCATGGACTCTGAGGGTTATTTCGTGACGCTTTTGCAATTCTGTCAGTTTTATAGATTTTCTTCCTGCTTCCCAACAGGGGAAAATGTTCTCTCTTCAGTATTTAAATAGTTTTCTTTATTACATTTACAACAAGTACAACTTTTCATGCCCAAATTGGCTCTTCAGTAGGTATTGAGGCATATAATTCCTCACTTTTATAATATTTTTAGTAAGTAAATGCTGTTTTGGACACCTGAACATGAGTTTTATAGATTTTTCCACATTACCCACAAACCCCGGAGAAAGGCCATGAACTGGCTGTTTTACATGTAGGCGTGTACGTGCAGAAACTGATGTCCGCTTCTCCTTTTAATCTCTTTTTTTTATATATTAGTGCAAAATATTCAGAAGAGACCGATCGCTCGTCTCATCTAAACAACACATCACACTTGACAGCAAAACACAAGTCAAGTTTTGACGTAGATTGGATGAATGATTCTCGAGATATGCGAAGGACATGCAGAGTCTTGGCTTTACAGTTCGATTTATGCTACATTTATTATTACACAGTGTGTAAATGACATAATGACGCGGTCTGTTATGTCATTATGTCACGATATATATATACATATGTATATATAAACAGTACATCCACTTCACAGTTCTCTGTGTATCTTTATTAGATCTCTTGCATCTCCGACTCATCTTTCTCCACCTTATTCATCCTTTCAGGAGCTCTATGAAAAATTCATACTTTCTGATGCCGAACTGCTCGTTCTTACATAAAAGAAATTATTCATTTTGTAAATCTGTTGGTATATTTCCTCTTCAGATGTGGATCTTTACAAAGATGGGAGGTGGTGGAATAAAAAATGAAAATGAAATTCATCTATATGCAGCTGCAGACTGTAAACATCTAAACATTTGAACACCTTTAGCCATGCAAACTAGCTGAAAACAACATCCCTGTTTCTGTTATCACCTCCACCTGGTTTCCAAATTCCACCGTTGCTTGAAGATGGGATGAGGGATTCATAATTATTATTATTATTGATTTCTTTAAATTATAAACATGGCGCATACAAAACAACAATGCAAGAGCAGCGAAAAAACAGCAGGAAGGGTCAACAGGTCATACAAATAGATTATACAGTATACACACACACACACACACACACACACACAACATGACACTGGGTTAAATAAACACTTAGCTGCTCCGTCTGACTACAGGTCAATAGTGGCGGTGTGGCTCTGCTTGTCACTGGCTCAGCTGCACTCTTTAATTATGCACCCATTGATTGGTCAGGATGTCGATAAGGCGTTTAAGCAGCAGCGTAATCCTCGTTGTATTAACATGAACAATATGCACATAGTTAACGTTTTAATTCTCAGCCCTGCGGTGGAGCGTTCGTATTCGTTCACCTCTTGCATTTCAATCTGGCTGCTCGTAGTTTTCAAGAAAATGCTGATAGAAAGAGGAGAAACTGAGAGCTGCTGCCAAACTCTCTACTCTCTGAACCAACAAGTCTATAATGGAGGAATAAGACATCTCTAAAGTTAAATTAGAGCTGATTGAAAAAGCAATTTTTCTATTTAGTGCTGTTAAGTCAGTCCATTTATGCATAGAAGTGAGCTGTATCCCTCTCTGCATCTATATAGTAGATGAGGGTTGTTGCTGAGGGAGTCACTTCATCATCTCCGTGGCGATGGGTTCCAGCCCATGAATGGTAAGCATCTTTGGCTCCCCTGGCCAATGGACGGACAGGGATCGCAGGGCCGCCAGCCACCATGACCGGGGCGAACAGAGCGTTTGCTTTACAGGTGACTGACAACAGGTGATATCGACTGAAATCTGTCTCTGCTCACTAAAGAGTCTTCTCGGTTCTCGAGCTGAAGGTAAAGACGTTAAACATGGAAGACATGGCAACTCCCGCGGTCCATCATCATGCATGTTACACCTGCCACAGTTTCTATGGCCTTTATTTATTATTTTTTATTATTATTTTGTAATTATTAATATAAGGTCATTAATATAAATCATCTTGGAAATCTAGTAAAATACAAGTTAATTCAGAGAGTAACGGTGCATTCACTTGCATACATACCTTATGATAATAATGCTGTCTTTCTCAGGATTGAGCACCACCACAAACATCTTTAACCCTCCTGAGGAACATTTGTGATATTTATATCTTTCAAACTGTAAAGCCAGATGATTATAACCTTTGTATGTCAGTATAATGACATATAATCTAATTCTTTATACAGCATCATAAGGCGACCTGACAGAGTGAGTGAAATAAAACCTCCAAGCAGAAAACAAGCTAACCTTTTCCTTCAGTTATGTGTTCATCGCTTGTTCGTCTGTGACATGACAAAGCGACACAAGTAGATTCATAAAGTCTGGAGGAAGTTTGTGTAATTTCTTCTTCCAAAAGTAACACAGATTCTCTTCAAAAATAAGTTTACTATCTGAAACAGAAGAAAAAAATAAATCCCAGCAGCTCTTGCTGAGCAATCGAATGCTTTTGGAAAATCAGTTTCATGTAGTTACACATAACTCCCTGCTGTGTTGAGCATTTCAATCAGCTTGTATAATTGGGGCTGCACTACAGTGTAAAACAGTAGTTTCTATGTTGTGCAGCCCCCCCTTCCCGCCCCATTTACATAGCTTCAAAGTGCATCTGTACCTGCGTACCTGTTGCAGCAGCGCTCCATTAAAGCATCAAAAGGATGTACTTATCTTTACCTTTCATACATTTCTTGAGGGGAATGAAAAAACGGCAAGTATTGATGAAAGTAGAAACATGAAAGACTTTTCCAGGAACGTATCAGGTTTCATTCTTAAAGGCACAGAGACATTTAAATTTAACCTGCCGGCGGATGGCGAGCGGTTTGGTCGTCGATCATGATTGGTCCTTTATCATCATCACACTTACACACATACCCCACAGCATGGAAAGTAAACAACTAAAATATTTATTAACTGAAGATGGGTTTTTTTTCTTTTCTTCTTCTTTTTTCTTTTTTTTTTTTTTACAGTAAACTCTTATCACGACACAGTCTTCAAGTCAAATGACACTTAACCCTTTGAGTACAATTACAGTAGGTTGGCCACTCTGATCCGGAGGACAGTGAACGCACCATCACCGTGGTCCTCTATCAAAAAAACAAGAACAAGCACATCAGGATCTCGAAGGTCCAAAACTACTGTGTTTTTTAAAAAGTTAGACATTAAAGGAGAAACACAATGGATTGTTTTTTACTTTTTTTTCTTTTTTTAGTAGGAACTGAATCAAGAACAACATTTTCATTTTCAACATTAGTTTTTTTTGCTTTTTTTTTTTTTTTTTTTTTTTACATGTGTACATAGTTTTCATGAAGAGATTTTTTTTTTCATTTCAGTCCATACAGACAAAGTGTTGGAGAACGAAGAGGCTCGTCAGTTGTCCTAGAACTGTGAAAAGACATACAACTATGGCAAATACTAAAAGGGTTAAGGCAAGAATAGAAAAATAAAGAAATAGTAAAAACAATAGAAATGTTGCTTCTCTCTCAGACTCGACTTTGCAACGCTCAGATCCTAAGAAGCCGTGGTAGTGAGAATTATTCATATAGTCTTACTCTCTTTACAGAACCCTTCACTTTACATTATATTTACATCCCACACACAAAAAAAAAATAATAATCATAATAATAATCCACTAAAAGTAAAACACATTATTCATGAACACAATGATAATTAAAAAACTGTATAATTTTATCATATCGTCAGCATGTAAAAACATTTACACACAGACCTTCAAATAGTGTTTTACAGTCGTCGTTATATTTCATATCAAATCAATCAACAGAGCTGAAAACCTCGTTTTCAGGGATCTTTTGTACAAATCTGCGTTTGATTGCTGTGTTAAACGTCAATGGGTACACACACATATATATTTATAGCATTTATATCACTTGGTTCTTCTCTTGTGTGTCTGTGTGTACAGTTTGATTTTTTACACGAGGCATTGTGATGATGGAGGAGAGCACACGGATGAAGACACAAACAGATGGGAAACAAAGACGAGCCGAGGTCACTGCGTGCAACCCGGTGTCACCCTTCACCTAACGTATGTGAAACGGCCGTATCTTAAAGGCCCAGGTCAACCCCGGGAGTCACGGCTCTAGTTCCTAAACAAAAGCATAAACATACACACAAAATCAAAATTGCTATATTGGTCTCTTCGTGACAAGATTATTACATTTAAGAGCGATTCACTGAAGTGAATGATCGAGATTGGTTTCCTGTTGAACTAATTGGATGTGTCTGTGTGTGTGTGTGTGTCAGATCTCTCTCTCTCTATATATATATATTCGCGGGACAGTTGTGAAGTTTTGCACTTGGCTTTAGACTTCCTCGACGGGGAACACCGATATCTTTTAAGGCTTCAGCTGAACTCTGATGAAACCAAATGGTTTTATTTTTACTGTGACGAAGCTTCTTGATCTCTGGAGTGGTTTTTTTGTGTTTTTTTTTTTTTCTGAGACAGCAAATTGATTCTTCTGAGGGAAGAAAATGAGTCCTGCTATCTGCAATTATGCTGAGAGTCTGCAGAAAAACTAAAGAGGAAGAAAAAATAAAAAAAAAAGTGGTGAGAGAAACTTAACCGTAGATATCAGCTTTTAACAGCAGCTATTCTTCTACTGAGATTATTTTACTTGACAAAAATAACATCATAGTTACTCATAATAAGTGGGTTTTAAAAAGGTGCACTGAGTAACTTAAGTATGTTTCAGTTTGCAAGTCTGTGACTGTGTCTGAAACAAAAAAAAAACACAAAGCAAAACTGGCAGTTACAGACGGAGAGTGATAAAGATGACACTTGAGGGAAAGATAAATGCTTGCAGGATGCACTTGAGGGTGACGGAGAGGACAGGGCAGCAGAGCAGAGCAGCGTCAGCGCTGTAAATGTGTGAACTGTAGCAGGAAAAGCTCCAGACTCTGCCGCTTTAATAAACCTGACCATCTGTAAACAGATTTGACTCCCCGTGACCTCCTGGCATACTCAGATCCAGACTTGTGTGACATGGCTTTAATTATCCCAACTCTCTCTCTCTTTTTCTGTTGTTTTAATGTCTCTGACACGCTCAGTGTACGCCATATGGTGGAGAGCCGAGGAGCCCCGGGAGATGCTGGAGGAGTCCGACCCATAACGAACTCCACCGATTTAATCAACGTCTAGTGCTTGTTCTGGCCGGCGGCAATCTGTCGTGCATCACCGCGCTGCTTCTGTACACTTATAATCTGATGACTGTTGTTACGTTGCGTCTGACAGTCGACTTCATCAGAGAGGAGGAGACACTGAAGCTGAGGAAAAGGGCTGGAGACACCTGTTTTGGACAGTCTTTCCTCCATTTATATTCATAATCATAAAAAAATTATGAGACTGTAAGTTTACAACAAAAAATGCTGAAAAGATGCATTTTCATATGCTGTTTGACTTCATTTTAAGCATGTTGATATATATTGAATCTGGATTTCTTTTACCAAATGACTCTCGTATCTAGAACACTAATGGTGTGTTCAGGCGCTCCTCGTCAAAAATCAAATCTCCGTTAGCAGTGAAAACAAACCAGGTCAAATCACCTCAGCCAATCGCTTCCAAAACCCCCAACAACATGACACCTGGGATGGATAACGAAGGGTAAAAAAGTCATGAAAATAATGTAAGTAGAGCAGGAAAGATGCATAGATGCAGGAATGTGGAGTATGTGTCGTCATAAAACATTTAAAGAAACATTATGCACCTCACATCAGGATTTGCATGTTTAGCCAAAGAACCAAAAACCTCATTTAAAGCTACGTTTAAGGTCAATAGAAAAATTATATTTCTTTACTTTCTGTAGTGGCTTTGATTCGATTGACTGATTTTTTTTTTTTTGTATTGGTCGGATAAGAATGTGGTACACATCTGTTTAGGACTTGAAGACTGATGATATGCCAGATTTATTAGGACACTGTGATGACACAAATTATGAGATGATTTGGAAGAAAGACAAATCGGGAAACACCCGAGAGATTTCACTTCACAGAACGTAAAAAAAAACAAAAAAACAGGGCGCATTACTTTTGGTTACACTTGCGATAAATGTTTTATGAAAATTTAACACCTCGGTGACCAAACACACGAGTGACACTCGGCTGCTTGTCGCTGTTTTGGGATTAAAAACTTACATGTTTCCTCAAGACAAGTAATGGAAACGACACAAAGACAAGTTACACAATGCAGTGACTGTAGTGAGAACGACTATGTCCTCTGTCTCCTCCTCTGTCACACACACACACACACACACACACACACAGTTTGTCGACAGGCATATAAAGCACAGCCCCAACAGCCCCGGTCTGTCCAGTGTGTGTTTGTATTTTCTGTGCACACGCTGGCATGCACATGTGTGTGCGAGAGTCTGTCTCATGAATCCAGGTGGGAGAATCGTCAGATGGAGGAGGAGGAGGAAGGGGGGAGGGGCGTGGCAGTCCCGCAGTGAAAGGAGGAGAGGAGGAGTGAGAGGAGGGTGAGGAGAGCTTTAGTTGTTCTGAAGGCAGTCGAGATCCACCGAACAGCAAACGTTTCCATTCTGAGCAGCACAGCATGAAGAGACAGGAAAGAAGAGGTAAATATACCATAATATTACTGCATTAACCTGTACATGATACAGGTGATAACACCATTCAGAGCCTGGCTGGTCATAATACAGACAACCTGTGATGTCCACGGTATCATTAAAAGGTCAGATCACATAAATAACAAGAGAACAGACTGTTTCTAGTCATCCGTTTCACTGTTTGAGATATTCAACAGCAGCAAGGTCCCTGGTGATCAGAGTCATCAACACAGTTAAAGTTTTTATCTGCACCAACTCGCAAAGCAGCAAAGTGAGTGATAAAAGCGACTATAGTGAATGCACCTATTGTTGCGGCTGGCAATGAGCTTGTATGTTTTGGTTGCGATAAAAGAAAGCAGATGTTGCTTATCCTCCAGCACAGCACACATTAGATAAACTCACTTTCCACCTCGGAGAATGTTTATTCAGCAGCAGCTATTATAGCCTGTAACGCTACCATTACGGGTAACATTGTGACGGTACGGGACTACTTTACATCGTTCTATTGGACCATTTGTAGAGTTTAGAAGAAGAAAAAACAAGTATGCATTTCAAAATAAAACATCTGAAAATATCCACACCAGTGTTGAAATACAACGTCGTGGCTGTTGTTGTTGCTTTTGGCTTACCTTACACTTGCAGGTGGTGCAGGGGGAGTTGGGCATATGCCATGTGTCTCCACTGAGGCGGGCGATGCCTGCGGGGTCCTGGCACGTCTGTCGGATGTCATAGGACAGGTTGTCAGCCAGGCATGGGTCTGTGACACAGCGCGGGCAGCACTCGGCCTCCGCTACTGCCGTGTATTCACACATCAAAACGGGACAAACCAGAGGCCAGCAGTCCACCTCCCCCTCCTGCAGAGACACAGAGAGAAGTAAAAAACCTCAGTGTGTTTGGATTCTGTGAGTGAATCAGCTGATCTGTTCCAGTTACAGCTCACACGCTGACATGTTGCCACATCTCTATCTAGAGAGGTGGTAATTATCTGATCGCTCCACAACACTCACACGAACCACTGAGCAGCACATCAGCTCCAGGTATTAAACAAAGCCCAACATCCGAGCTTCATGTTCTCAAGTAGATTTATGTGTTTTTGATGTCTTTTAACAAACCTGTTTTTATCACACTTAGGGATTTGCTATGAAGGTCAGTTTTTATTTCTATTGGCAAAAACACATGTAGCTCTGTGTGTGTGTGTGTGTGTGTGTGTGTGTGTGTACAGACCATGCAGCGGCACTGCTGGCAGCCGTACAGCCAGGACGCTCCGCTGCGGTAGAGCGTGCGTCCGCTCTGGTCCAGACACTGGCTGCTGGGCCTGTTGTCACAGCCGGGACAGCAAAATAGATCTTCTTCTGGGTCTCCACAGTCACAAGGTCTCCTCCTGCAGTACGTCTGGCCATCCTGCAAAAAAAAAAAAAGAGGTCACAGGGGTCAGGGGCAGAATAGACTGACAGATGTTGCTGACTTAAAAATACTCGTGCCAGCAAAGGTAAATGGATGGGTTGCCACACATTGCCTCATATTCTGGGATGTAAAATACACCCACAAGGAAGAAGGAGCACACATTCTCACAGTGTTCCACCTTTGAGCAATATAGAATAAAACTAGTGGCCTTAAATCCACAGTGATTTATATTCTGTGAAAAAGTGCGGATACTAAGTATATATATATATAAAGAGGCAACAGCACAAATCCTGGGAAACTTCTGTCAGATGACTTTAGAGGGAGCTAGTTTACCATTTTGCACACTTGGTCAATCAGTCCGATCAGATTATTCAAGGCCATCACACCTCCAGAGGATTGTAAATGTTTGGTAGCGACTGTAAGGGAAATTTATTAGAACTGAGAATAAAGTACAAATGTGTTAGAAGTACAGGATCTGGGAATGGAAAGTGAAATACTGAGGAATCTGCTGGATCTGTGAGCCTTTTCTAGTCACCGTGTCCGTGGCTTTCTGTCTCTACACGCTGAAAACTTTATGGTCCATTTTACTCAGCCAGCACTGTCTGGCTCGGGGTTGACTGTGTAATGGAGATGTAAAAATGTTACATAAAATGGCTGTTAGAAAATGTATGGGGGCATAAAGTCATTCCGCATTCCATTAAAAGGGCAATACAGAGCCAATGTTTTATTGATGCATATTGTCCTGCTACAGTAACCGCTGAATCCCACGGTACCAATTGTGATGGCCTTGGTCTTTACGGTTACAGCCCTGAACTCGTTGGGAAATTACTGCCAATTGTACTGTGCTGGCAGGACATACGAAGGCAGACTGTTCATTTTAATGTGAGGGATATGGCCATGTGATGTCATTCAGACTTAAGCAACATCATTGATGCTTTGTTTTTATGACATTTTTATAGTAATTATAATGACTACTGATAACGCGTTGTTTTCAACAATCTAAACTGATTGGTTTCATCTGGCTTCACTGGTAGATATAATTGGGTATCATCTGCATAGCAAGGGAAAAATAATGTAGTGTTTCCTAAGAATATTACCTAAAGGAAGCATATATAAGGTGAATGGGACCGGTCCAAGCACAGAACCTTGTGGAACTCCGTGTCTAACTTTAGCGTGCATGGAGGATTCATCATTGACATGTATCAATCTGATAAATAGGACTTAAATAGGACTTAAATCTCTGTCTCTGTGGTAGGACGTGATGATCGATAGAGTCAAATGCAGCATTAATGTTGAACAAAACAACTAGTGTACGTTTAAATGTCCAATAATGAAGAATATAACAAAGTTAGCTAGCTGAGATGCAGAAATGCTACCAACAGGAACAACACAGAAACTCTGGCAACCGGAAATAAGTCTCTGTAAACTCTAAAATCTAATTCTACAGTCAACGTATTGTCAGTCTTTTTTACCTGCCCTGTCTAGCTTTAGCCTCTCATTCACATATCTCAAAATCAATTTGTGAAGAATTTTTGATGTGGTTATCTTCAGTCTGTCTGTATTCGTTATCTACAATGACTTTCTGGCACACACACATCTAGCCGGTAGTTTTAAGTCTTGGTCCCCAGGACGCAGACCGCTGCCAGTTTATATTCAGTGTGCATCCAACATTTGATTCAGTCCCTGATTAGACAGCAAGAATGAAAACCAGCAGTGTTGTGGATCCCAGGGGGCATCTTGAACTCATCCCCAATGTGAGCAGTGTCTCACCTACGTGTCACTTGTGTCACTCTCGTGTCTCTTTTCTCCGCTCCGCCGTCTTTACATGCAAGGTTTATTTTGGCTTTAAGAGCTGTCTGAAGTGTGAAAAATCTCAGATGAACATATGTAAATGCCTATATTTATCGACAACTGACAATGAAATGTAGATTAAACACTGCATTTTTACTAACGTGTGTTGATGTGAAATGTCATAACTTCCACATATTCACTCCTGTTCATCCCTGATATTTGGCCGGGTGGTTATAGTGAAACATCTTCAGTGTTAAACTTGAATTTTGGAGCATTTTATAAACTGATTAAGGCACCACTGGAAACCATCTGATCTCTGCTGTGATTTTATTCCAAATAACCTCTGCGTCTGCTTCGTATTAATCTCACTTACAGAGTTTCACCTTCCCAAAGACAAATCTGATCAATATCACACTTCCTTGCAGCCACACTGCACCTCGATCTGAGCACAAAAAATGAGACGTAAGCTGTAAAGAAAATGTTTGCCAGCATGTATTACAGACTAATGACAAACAGAAGAGAGAACTGAGGTGTTAATAATCATTTTTGTGTTTGTCACAGAAAAATAGAAGAATATATTCCTTGATTCAAGATGAATTAAACATTGATGAATATATACACTGTGCTCATTCTTGAGAACACAAATATTAATATAAGTATTGACAATATGTATGTGTGTGTGTTTGTGTTTTTGTACCTTGCAGGAGCATATAGCACAGCGGTCAAAGCTGGGTTTCCAGTCTTCTCCATTGCGTCTGATTCCCTCCTCTTGTGGGCAGTCGCCGCTGCAGCCCGGACCGGACGTACACACACAGTCGTAGCCTCCCGGGAGGTTCACACACACGCTATCGTTCCAGCAGGTGTGTGTCTGCAAACTGCACTCATCGATGTCTGAAAGAGAGTTATTATGTCATTTATCAGTCTCGTTGTTTATTTGGATACTCATGTCTAATGTGGCATCAATAAACAGCTACTGTACTGATTTTTTTTTATTAATATAACACTAATTTGCTTGCTAAATACTCTTCGGATGAATCATAATTAATGTTCTGCATTCAGATCTATCTTTGTATCACAACATGCACCGTTTTCCCAGCTTTACAGGTACATATGGTGCTTATTTACCTTTAAATCTTTTTTTTTTTTGGATTTCTTCACAGCAGAGGCGGCCCGAGTCATCACGTGTAACATTTATAATCATTTCTCCTGTGCACAAATTCATATTTCAGCCCTAAAGCAACATTAATCATTCCTTAAAAATTAATAGCATCCAGTTACTGCTGCAGTAGAAACTCAGTCCAGTCATTTAAGGACAAACACCCACGGTGATGGCAGCAGGGTAGCAGACGTGTTTTAGTACAGAAGGTTTTTCAAATTACTGAATTCATTTCAACAAATTAGCAGTATCACGTTCCCTCTGCTACTGAAGACCTCACCAACTACTCGCTTACATACTTACATCATAGTTTTAGCCACATTAATCATAACTTATACTCTATATTCACTTCATGGATCTAGTTGAATCATCAAAGCAACAAGATATCTGCACAAACTAAAACAATCTACATGAACGGAGAGGATAGATGGCATTTTTATCCTCTTCTCTTTATCGGCGTAGCGCTGAAAACACCGGGTGCCAAAAGTCTGCCCCTACCTTTTATCAAGCCGTGACATTTAACTCTCTTTGTCCTCACTAAATGTGAGCTGTTCAGAGAGAAAAAAAAGACCAAAGTCCTGCTCTCCCTCGATAACACCCACACGACACAGACGGCGCATGAACAAGACCCCACAAGTAGAAGAACTGAGACTAAACTATAAAAATGGGATTCATGTTGTGATTATTATTGCTTTTAACTCTAACCTACTTTAAAAAAAACAGTGATCAGCAAGTCTAATTACTTTCTACAGAATGGAGTGAGATGCTAAAAAAAAAAAAGCTGTGTAGGAGCTTATATTGAATCTGAATATTTGAGTCTTATGACATGAAGAATTCAAGTTAGTTTGAGGTTAAGTATGCCGTTTGCTTTCCACCAGGCAGTGAGAGATGTATTTATTATGGTGTTAAATCTGAAGCAGCTGTGGGGTTTTTGACTAATATGGATTTTTTTGGATTGTTTATCCAGTGTTGGATATGAAGCTGGTGGGAGAGGAAGTATTGGTTAAAATCTGGTGCATCGAGCCCGCTGCACCGTTCAGGTGTTTTAATCCCGGGACTGTTGAATCTATGGAGGAGGACTTTATTCCATTTATTATTATATTTGATGCTATGCAGTAAAATTGGGTTTGAATAAATCATTTGGATTCCAGCGTATTTAATGGGTAATTATTGTAATTATAGCTGCATTATGTTCATCATCATTAGAGCCAACAAGGACGATCAAGTCATTGTGCTTATTTGTTTTTTTTTAACTGGCAGGAAATACCAAACACACCAAACACCGACACAGTTAGCACGACATGCTGACTTTAATGTTAATGGCATGTTTATCACAAGCATGATGACTTAAGCTTATGATAGCTAGCGGGAATCAGGGATCATGCATTATGGTTCATCCTCTAAGGACCATAAATTGAATTGATTTGTTACATATACATGAGAATACATCCAGTCCTGAAAAGAGGGCTAACATATAAGAAGTTATACACATCATTAAAGTTGATGGATCATTACTATATTTGGGGTTTTACTGCTACCTAATTAGCTCCTACAAGCTAGCAGTGAACCTGTAATCTTATGAAAGCTATTATCAATACTTTAATTGTGCCTCCACATGGTTGCATAGAAGTGTTCAGATCTGTCTCTGGCCCGGTTTCTCACACTGTGAACATCATGCAACATAAACTTTTGTTTCCTCCAATGGAGAATAATTAGGTTCATCTGATGCTGTGTCCACATCACAGTAACAACAATACACTGCAACACCGCTGAATGCACACGCTAATTGTTTGCAGTATCGAGTTTGTTGGCTGCAGAGCGAAGGGGAAAACAGCTCAGCGGAGAATGTATTGTGCTGTGCGACAGACTATTTGCATACGCTATATAAAAAATCCCCCATCAGCCAGTCAGACACACTGTACATCCGCTGGTGAAGGATTAATGCTCTTCATGCTACATTCACCACATTCAGCCACAAGCTGTCACCCACAGATGAAGCATAGTCTTACATGTCAAAAAAAAAACAACCCAAACACAAAAGCCCTTTGGAGAATCCAGCTGAGCACAGCCAACCATATGAAAAAAAAAAAAACCTCACACCTACATGTACTGTTGCTCATGAAAGCACTAATCCTATAGTGTACTGTACATAAAAGCACGTTATGACACATGAAACAAATATATCCAAATGACATATGTTGGTAATTAGAAGGCATCTGAGTGTTTGAGTATTTTAAATTATCTTTGGTATGTCTCCAGGCAGCCCATATGGAAAGGTCATGTACATCAGATGATGCACACGCAGTCATGCAGGCAGAAAGCGGGAGTTTATGGTGTATTATCCTCATCTTTTATTTCTCTTTATTAAAAGCCACCTGCATCCAGATGCATGCCCATGGAGCGTTCAGTCAAAGCAATAAAACAAACTGTTGCTGTTCTCATCACGACGATACAAAACAAACATGCAACTTAATGCATAGTAATGAAATGTAAAGCGGTGCAGTGTGACGGACCGAGCCAACACAATATGCAGCATGACCAATCAGAAACATATACAACGTCCAACACAAGAAACATGAAGTTATGTGTTTCCTGGTGTGGTAGTTATGGCGACAACTTTTGCTCATACATAAATTATATCAAACAACACTAAAAATGTCTGCAGTGATCAGTCTTGTCTGGATTTTGATCTGGTGACCTGTGATTTATGGGTAATGGTGTTCATTTAAGCTCTTCATTAAGCTCTGCCTCTCTAATTCTCATCCTCGGCGCTTTCTGTTATTGTCTGCACGGCCACATGGTCACACACACTCTTAGCCGAATTGCAGCTGTTGATACGGTGAACTGACTGACTGCTACTGCTGCTCTCTACTTTGAGCCGACTCCTTTCATTACAAAACGCTGCTTTCTGTTTGGTTGACTTCTGAGAGTCTGTTAAAGGGATACTGTGGAGGCTGTTGTGTGCAGAGACCGGGCAAAGTGCTCGTTGTGTGTTTTTTCTTTCTCTCCCCTCCTCTCCTCCTCCTGTTTTTCCTCCAGGTGTCAACGACGTGATTGGTTTCCACCTGCGCAGTCTGGTCATGCGGACTTAAAACCGGCCTATCATCATTCAGGTACTCAAAAAAGAAAAGAAGCACGCATCAAGAGTTCACTCTCGCATTTTTATGCTGTTAGCCTGTGTTGTTGTTGTTGTTTGAGATAAATAGAAAAAGGTATGTGGTGGGAGGTTGGGTACGACAGGTGAGTTAGGCTTACACTTTTTTCCACATATGTAGTTAACGTTTTGTTTTTATTGATTAGCGCCACCTCTGTATTTATTTTGGTCCAGTTCTTTTATTTTATTCTAGATAAGGTCTTGTCTTTTTGTTTTCAGACGTAGGGATTACTCAGGCTGTTGTTGTTTTATTGATTTCTATTTGTTTGTCCCATCCTCCCCCACATCTCTTTTATTTATTTTTTTATTTTTATGTTTGCAAGAATCGAAATGAGCTGAAAATGAATCTTTGGTTTTCACTTCTACTCTGACTCCACTTTCTTTGGTTGTCATGTTATCATCTCTGTTTCCTCACCAAAGAAAAGTAACAGAGGGGAAGAAATCCTGTTAAGTTGTCACTGGTACTTATTTCCCCTGCTAGCTTCCAGCTTAATACTGCATAGTGGGGGGAGAAATGGTGGCAAATATACAGTCAGGGCTTCATGAACTTGTTACTGGTTGACACATATATACAACACACACACATACAGTATATACATATACTCTCATTAATGGCATCTCTTAATGACATGCAAATCAATGCTTTCACTAATTGCTTTGTATATTTAAAGTCATGAATATGTGAAAACCTCTGATCACAGAGCAAAAAACAAATAAGTTTGTGTCCAATTAGACATGTAACATGAAAAATGGTGCAGACTATGTGCTGGTTTCAGCCCATTAATGTTATTAGTTGTTACAATTGATTAAAACCAGACAAAAAACAAACAAAACATATGCTTGTGCTGCAGCAATAATCCACCTCCCCGCCCTAACTGTCTATGAGGATGTGTTTTTATGTATTTACCTCTGCTGTGGAGGAGCTATGAGGGTTTTAACACGAGGACCGCTGACAGAGAAGTGCTTTATGTTACAGGAATGATTTTCTATGTACATTATTTTACCGACTCTGGAGACTGCTGTGAATCCAGCTATCATCCTGATAAAAGCCTTTCAGAGCCATGTTGAATGCATACAGGGAATGAGTTTTTGATACCGTAACAGGCAGTATTCCTTTAATATTACCACTTAAGGGAATATCCACCTACATGTTCCACTTTCATTTGTGGCATTTATCCCTTTTTCTCTCAACCTGCTTTGTTTCCCAGAATAACGTTTGACAAGCCCCATAAGAAAAGAAAACTTCTGATGTTATTAATAGATTGTAATTTTGTATTCTGGTCTGTTTTCGGCTCCATTTTTTTCTTTTTCATTGTCCTTTTTTATAATTATTGAAAATGAACACAAACCTGCAGCACTGACTGTAGTATCCCCACCAACAATATCTGTCTTAGAGCTGCTTTTAAAGATGTGGTTTAATCACTTTGTGGTTGGTAATGTGATATGAGCTAATGGTAACGAGTCAAAGCAGACTGCTGACGGTGCATTTTGATTTAAAGGTTAAGTGAAAGCTCTTCTCTCAGCCACATCTATTCCAACTTAACACATCAGTGATATGCTGAACGTAATGTCAGCGACTAAGACTATAAGCTATAAACTTCACTCTACAAAACCTCAATGTGTAGGTCAAAACTGTGTTAAATTATATTATTGGATGTATTGTCATGAGATGTAGTAGAGACATTCATGGTCCTCCGAGGATGAATCTTTTTTTTCCCCCAACAGTATGCCACCATATAGCTGCTGGATAGCAATTGTAGAGCACATGCATTGCACTATATGTCTATATGTTGGACTTTCAATGAGGATAAATGACAAGAAGAATAACAATCAGTGGAAAGGAACAAAAGTCTAAATTGTGTAGATATGCAGAGTCCGAGGAGCTGGTCTTTGAAGCAGCGGTGACAATGTTTTCAGTGTATGCTCACCAATGCAGGAGCTCCCATCGAGCAGGTAGGAGCCATTGTCATGGAAACCACTTCTGCATTCACAGTGGTACCAGCCGGGCAGGTTGACACAGCGAGAGTGGTTGTGGCACTCAATCAGGCCCTCTGCACACTCATCGATATCTGTGGACACAAACACACACACACACATACAGTAGCATCAGCATCAATCTAAATTATTTTCCTTCGAGCATGAACCTGAAACCTCGAACTCATTTGTGTCGTTTGATTTTTTTTTTCTTTGGTTCTTTGATGTGTGCTAGTCCCAACAGTAGAGGTTGATCTAATCAGAGCAAACCTGCTGCCACAACAGCAGAGCTGGGTCAGCGGCTGCCCACATTAGACAGCCAGCATCTCTGCAGCCTGGCTGCCACAGCGGGGATCAAAGTCTTTTACAAATCACAGCATTTGGCAGCAGCAGTTCTTTTTCTTACGTGCACTTCTCTGTTTCTTCCTCTCACTCATTCTGCTGTTCCTACCCAGTTCTCTATATCTCAGACGTGCATATACATGCCCAGCCCAGAGGCGTTAGCTCTTCACTCCTTCTCGGGAGAGTAAATCGCTCTCATCCATTATGTATAGTGTGATCTCTGCTCCTCATCTGCAGCTCTCCTGCTTCTGGCTGTAAGACCTGACCTGCACACACACACACACACACACACACACACACACGCCCTGATGTTTATAGTTCGACCTTCAGTCACACTTTACATCACCTAAATGCAAACTGTAGCTAACAGGGCAAGGTGGCAAGGGCCTGTCATGTCTGTGTATGTGTCATAATCTCTCAGAAGGAGGAAAACCTCGTTGTCTCAAACAGATCAAGAAGGAAAAAACTGCAGTAGCTTATAGCTCGGCGCCACTGGGCTGTTTTCCACAGAGGACGGTGGAGTCTTATCAGTTCACAGTATGTCCAACTCTTTTCATGACACCCACATGCTTTCAGTCAACAGCTTAGACATGACCGTGATGAAAGCGAGCTAGCTGGAAATGTATTTAAAGAGATGTGTAATTAGTTTGATTTTTACTCACTACATACAGCTGATGCTACGTGATATCAACAGAAAGTTTTCCCGCTCATAGAAAATAACCAGTCTGACCTTTTGATCCTAATATTTTTGCCCTGTTTGAAAGTCACAGTTGACCCTGTCTTAAGAAGATGTATACACACACACACACATATTTATCTGTGTACGGATAAAATAAGAGGCACAGGGTGAGCCGTTTAGCAGCGTGTGTTGCAGATGCACCGTTGGCCTGGTGCACTGCAGGTAATAAGACGTGACAGCCGCCTGGAGGGCCGCCCTCACCTGAGTCTCTGAGGTCAGAGATCCGGTCAGAGCTACACCAAAAAGATTCCCTCTCTGACATCCTACTGAAACATGCAGAGATTAGAGGTGACTGGTGGAGCAGCTAACCCGCTAACAAAAGAGCAGCAACGCGCGTGTGCATGAGAGAGAGCATGTGTTCACGTGAAAAAGACAATAAACATAAGATAGAACTATAGAAAAAAAACATGTTTAGATTAAATTAATTAGATTAAATAATGTAATGTAGTGTTTATCAGGACCCTAAAACTGAACCAGTCTGTTTTTTATTTGTTTTTATTACAGAAAGTGAATAAAAAGTGTATGAAAACCCATGAAAATAGTCATATATTCTGTCATTGTGTTACATATGTATGAAATTATAATGAAAATAAATGACCTTTACTTTATTCACTTTATGGCTTGTTGACTCTAAATTCTCCCGTTAGCTTCGTAATCGTAGCGTGAATGTTGAAAGGATGATGAACAGAAATTAGCACATTGTCAAGATGATCACCTCGTCTTTGTCACATCATATCGCCGTAGCATTTCATCGTTTCAGAGTGTGCAAACACAACGGTAGCAGAGTCTTTATTTAACCCTGTAAAAAGAACGCAGCAGCCGTCACTCAGTGCAGACTTTACACCTGCCGGCAGCTATAACACACAGTATGTGCATACAGCAGTCTGACTAATGAACCGCCACTATTTATGTCTGCTTCATGACACCTCTCGCTGTTACAGTTTAAACAAAGTGTTTGTCGCGTGCAGGTGCAAAAAAAAAAAAAAGCACAATGTTATAATAAACATGAGATTTCTGATTCTTCTGTTCATTTTTAACTGATGCACAGTATATATTATTATTATTTATTATTATTATTATGAAGGTTTTGCTAAGAGGAAAAACAATAATGCCCAGTTTGAACATCTACAGGAGTTCAGACAGGCGCTGCCAGCCTTTCTTTCCTTTAATTTATGAAAATTGACTCATCCAAAGATGTTTTTCACCGCTACAACAAAACACTACCACTACTTTAATTGTGATGTATTATGAGGTGCTGCAATTTGTATTTCATCTTCTGAGAGAAATACGTATTTTCTTGTCTCTAAGAGGTCAGATTTTCAACGTCTCACTGTTTCATGTCTCTCTGGTTCTTCCTGTGTTTTATGGTTTTAACACGGCTACTTTCAATCATTTCAAAGACAGAAGTCTCTATTGCAGCTGCTTCTGGTTCTGCAGAGTAAAGTTAAATCAGCTTGAATAGTGAAATGCTACTAATATGATACCTCCCCCCCACTGCAGACTTTCTGGTTTTCTCCGTCCCTTTAAAGGTCAAGATAGTTCATCAAAGTTCCCCCAAAGTTGAACTTGTATACTTTATACTACTATAAACTCAATAAAATCGCCACGTAAATTTGACTTAGACTCACCGATTGCAGCAATTTAACTGAAATGAACTTTGATGATATACAGTGAAAGTTTCTGAAACAAGCAGGAAGTGAAGCAGGTTGCAGAGCATCTACTGGGGTTTGACTAAACGACTTCAAATAGTCACCGACGTCTGTCTGAAACTAATGTTTATTTTTGAATCAAATGTGCTGCAGCCAAGACAACAACAGACATATAACTCATTACCTGTGAACTACATTACCCAGATCACCTCTGTGATATTTACATCCAGGTGAGATGCGAAATGCGTTCTAAATTTAAAAAGCTTTCTAACCTTTTTTCATCACCTTTCTATCATTCAACACACACTACTTTTACTCATTAGGGCTCACAGACCTTTAATTATCTCACACACACACACGCACACACACACGCCCACACACACACACACACAGACACACACAACTCTAATTTTGTGCAGTTTTGTTTTCCATTACACTCATTACCTTCAATATTAAGCAGTGATTTAAAATGCATGGACTAGAGGATGATAACATGAGACTGAGCAATTTGATGGAAATCTACCTTTTAAATTACAATGCTTGTTGAAGGTAAAGTCAACACTCTTCTGCACATGCATTTGCAAAACATTGTGCACAATATAGTGTAAGTATTGCAATATATATATAATGAATTTAGCTTTCAAATATATTTGAAATATGTTTCCTAGCACTCTAGACAGATCTTTTACAGCAATCTGATGACTCTGACTGATGGATCCACCTGTGCAAAGAGGATGAATGAGGAGGTAAAACTAAAAAACCTTGACGCTGATCTGAGCGCTGTGATAATTCACCCAATGTAAGCACAGGAATACTTAATCCCATCAGGACTCTGAATCTCTTTTTATAGTGAGCACATATTATTTAAAACCTCGTCCATCACTCGCCTGGTAAGACTTTTTTTTTTTTTTTTTTTTAGACGTAATAAAAGCTCATTTCATTCGCACACAGTCAATAATTCCTGTTTTCAATAGTCTTCCAGCTATTTGCTAGCTGGTGTGTGTCAACTGCCCTCCTTTCTCTTTGTCTGTGACAATGAAGTGGACAGGTGACCTTCCTGTAGAATAAAGTACGATGTAAGTACACACACACACACACACACACACACACCATCAATCTTTGTTTACAGCCAGAGGAAGGAAAGCAGTCAGACAGCATTTCACAGTTCCTTGTTTCCTTCCATTACAATGCAAACAGGAGCGCTTAATGTTTTTTTTCAGGCCTTCACTTCCACTCTGTCTGTGGATTTTCCCAACGGAGATCCGTGAACACTTTATGACCGCCTAGACTGTGTAAAAAGCTGTAATTTTTTTTAAGGGAAAATGGGAGGAAATGGGAATTAATCCACGCATAGTTAAAATAATCCCTGAGTTCTCGGGAGAAACTCACGGCCCCCGTCGAGCTTTACATAATCACACTTATCTACTAACCCACTGAAAAAAAACATCACGGAAAATGTCCCGCGGAGCATTTACAGTAATACGTCCTCAGACAGGAACTAGTGTCTGCTGCTATGTGATGGTCTGTGACACAGTCAGATGGATTACAGCGAAGCACTTATGAACTGATGCAATACTGATGTCTACACTTATATTCATTCACCTCTTATAACTGCACCTGACAGCACAATAAGAGCAGGAAGTGTACATATAATATACAGCATGCGGTTGGATTGCATTAGATTGCACAGGATTTCCCAACAAACTTAAAAAATAAATAAGTTATATAAATAATATATAATTATTAAATTATAATTATACAAATATATAATTATTAAATTATGTTCTTTTGACCTGCAAATCACCAAATCACTATGTTTTGGAAAGACCAAAATTAAAAATAAATATATCCCACAAACTATATCCTGATAACCTGTTGAAAATGAAAACCATATCTTAAGTATTTTAAAATAAGCTCATTTACTCATTTAATGTGCTCCCTTCGGACAGAGCTAGGCTAGCTGGCTAGCTAAGCTAAGCTAAAATAAGCTAAGCTAAAATAAGCTAAGCTAAAATAAGCTAAGCTAAACTAAGATAAGCTAAGATGAGCTAAGCTAAAATAAACTAAGCTAAGATAAAATAAACTAAAATAAGCTAAACTAAGCTAAGCTAAAATAAGCTAAGATGAGCTAAGCTAAAATAAGATAAGCTAAGCTACGCTAACAGTCTGTCTGACTCTAGCTTCATATTGAATAAAGATACGAGTGTCTTTTATCTAACTAAATATTTAATTATTCCTTCAAGTATGCTAATATTTACAGTGACTGACGGCATCTATTATTTATTATTTACACTATTTACACACACACACACACACGGATGTAAACAACTTATTTCCCCCTTACTGCTGTCCGTATTCTGACATTTGCTTCAAACAGCCAACTTCAACCCAACCAGCCACTTTGCAGTCCTGTATTTACTTTAAACTGACAAACAGCACACTTCACAATGTTAACACCGGTAGTTCACTGTAAGGTCGAGTAGGCTTTCAGGAAATGAATCACAAGGATCCAGCAGCGGATCTGTGGCAGATGAACGGATCAATGTGGGAGAAGATGAAAAGTTGGCTTCATATTTAGATGCTCTTAACCTCCTGATGAGCTACAGTATACACCGCAGTGGAGCAGAGAGATGTTTTATAGGGCAGGGCAGCAGAGAGAGAGAGATGGAGAGATGAAAATGTAGAGACAGGGACACATAGACTAACAGAAAGACAGGTATAGATATAGATATAGAGAACAATGTGTGTCAATGTGTGCAAAATGTTATCATGTAAGCTTTACAGCCATCAGAAATTCCTCCACGAATGAGTTAGAGATGGATCGACACACACACAGTGACGTCTGTAGGAGCCTCAGGCTGCAGCCCGAGGGCCACAAGGAGGAGTCTAATTAGTGGGATGATGTGTTCATCCATATTCTGCTTACTGTGAGAGGATGAGGAGGACTGTACTCTGCACCCTCATCTGCTCACAGCCCCGGCTCCTAGTAAATTACATTTATATGCTACTAAGTTGTTTACAATGCAATGAAAATGTAATCACTGCCTGGATTACACTGAGGGAATGTGTGTTAAGGTGGACAGTGGGAATAAAACACAGGAGCATTTACACTGTGTGTTCATGTAGGTTTAGGCAACAAAAGCTAGCTGATAACATATTTACATATTTACATTTACACGTTAGCACTATGTGAATGTAAATAATCATTTTTGTCAATGCACTGATGGTCAATTTATTGTCTTATTCATCATCAGATATGAACTCCGCCACAGTAAAATGTTACGTCTGCATATAATCGTTCGTTCCCAGAGCGACCGAGGCATAAGCTTGCCACGTTAATTCATTATTAAATATTTGAGGCTGTTTATTATAATGTTAATTAGTCCTAGTGATTGCAAGCTTTCACCAAACGTGTTGTGTGTTGATTGCTACTGATTACCTTCAGTTTTAGTGTAATTGTCTCGACAACAAAGTAAAAACGTATTGTGAAAGAAAAGTGTGTAATTTGCTGTAAGTACAGAATGACAAACAGTGTTTGTGGGATGAAAACAAACATCTTGCTAGTAATTAAGTGAAAACGTAGTTTATTATTATACTTCTGTGAAATCGTGCGACTCGTGATGAAGACACGGGTACAATAATATGTACATGTGTGTGTTAGAGCACGGAAAACCATGGCAACATGCTCTGAAGGGATGACCTGTGAATGTAGACTCTATCAGAGCTGCTTGATGACTTCTGTAAAATGAGACCGCAGGGACAGACGGTTTAATAAGAGAGGAGAGGAGAGGAGAGGAGAGGAGAGGAGAGGAGAGGAGAGGAGAGGAGAGGAGAGGAGAGGAGAGGAGAGGAGAGGAGAGGAGAGGAGAGGAGAGGAGAGGAGAGGAGAGAAGGGGGGAGGAAAAGGGAAAAAGGAGAGGTGAAGAAACAAGAAAGGCAAAGGAGAGAGAGGGGACAGAGAAAGAAAAGAGAGAGAAAAGAAAAAAAGGAAAGGAGGAAGGGAAGAAGAAAGGAAAGTGTAGAGAAGATGAGAAGACAGTCAGAAAGGAAGAGAGGAAGAGTAAAGAATGGAAAGAGAGGAAAAGCAAGACAATAGGAGAGATAAAAAAGAGAAAGAAATAAAGAGGGAGAGGAAAGAAAGGAAGGAAAGTGGAGGAAGTGATGAGAAGAAGAATTAGCTGTACTTTTTCTACAGCTCTCCTGGGATCCTAAACCTCTGCAGTGTCCAATTTAAACACAGGGCTTTAGAGATGGAGCGTGTGTGTGTGTGTGTGTGTGTGTGTGTGTTAGAGACAGACCAATAGAGAAGAAACACAGAGTGAAAGACAGAGAAACAAAAGGGCAGCTGCTGAGCCCTCTCACTGACCCGGTGACCTTTCCTCTGATGTCACATTTGAAACTCAATACAAGTAACGTGTGACGCTCCAGCTGAGCTTTAATCATGAGGGACAGGTGAGGTGGGGGTCAGGTGAGCTCTTCCTACCTGTCTCACAGCGGCGTCCTGTAAAACCCGAGGGACAGACGCACGTGTTGGGCGACACACACGTCCCTCCGCTTCTGCAGCCCTCCTCGCAGAAGGCTAGACATGGAGAGAGGAGAGACAAAGAAAAGGAAGATAAAGTATGTCAGTTTGTCTTGATATTACATCAGCACGACAAAAGCTTTGAATTCCTGCAGTTTTTAGGTTCCATGAAGGCAT
>CM072862.1:24397500-24462500 GCA_036937835.1 Pampus argenteus
GAGAAAGAGAAAGAGAAAGAGAAAAAGAAAGAGAAAGAGAAAGAGAAAGAGAAAGAGAAAGAGAAAGAGAAAGAGAAAGAGAAAGAGAAAGAGTAATCTGTCAGTGCTTAAAGCGCGGAGGATTAAAGCAAAAAGAGGGCAGAGTTAATTGAGCAAGTTCATTAAAGAGAAATTACTTGAGTATTTCAAAGCTTAATTAATGACATGATTTGAAAGATGAGCCTTAATGGGCTGAAAAATCTATTTATAGTCGCATACGTTTTGGGTGTGTGATATCTGTACGTGTGTGTGTGTGTGTGTGTGTGGTTCGCCTCCCTTTGGTGTCTGAATCCAAAGAAACATAATTTGTTTGTGTAAATTATCATCCTGGTGTTTATAAAAAAAAAAAAGGTGTTAAGTATACAAACGAATGAACAAATGTAATAAATAAAATCAGACTTCCACGCCAGAAGCTATTAGAGCCATTAATTTGTCTGGTTCCACTATTTAAGAAGTTCTAGCAGGCCCCTCATTAGCAGCCTGATTGCTTCTGTACTAATAAACCTCACACTTAAAAATTAATTGCACTTATATTGACTCAATCTATCTCCAGCTCTAATTATCATTTCAGCAGCATCAGCATAATCCTGTCTGCCTGTCTAAACTAATGACTTATGTGGCGTGGAGTGGGGGTGTGTATGTTATATCTACATATGTGTGCATTTTTATTAATTTTTTTTTAATCAGACATTTTTCTTGCCTTAAGACATCATATTTTATTGCAGATATTGTTTTTTTTCTTTTCTTCAACCTGCCTCATCTTCTCCTACTTATAATAAAGCTGCTTATATTCTATCTAGAGGTGAACCTCAAGTCAAGTGAAAGCCATAGTTGATTATTTTATTTTATTTTTGTAATAAAATAAAAATCCAGCCTTCTTGTGTGCAGTGATATTTTTTTTTTTTCTACTCATCTATATCACTGTTTCTAAGGAATCCCATGAAGAGATTTTCATCAAGTCAGTTTTAACCTTTTCATTAAGATGTTGGCATGGCAACCTGGATGTCCAAAACAAAGAAAGACTGTGTAACATCGTTAAGGTAACCAACAAAAGATCATCAAGCAGCAGTCCTCGTTGTCAGACATCTTTTATCACCAAGACTTAAGGAGCACAGACCGTCCTCTCCTTGAGGCATTTGATCCCTTCAGGTTCCAGATTTCATTCATTTACCTTGCACCCATACACCTTTAGCAATGGAGCACTTTATCTTATCAAATCCTATACAAATCCAATCTTTTTACAGCTTTTATAACTGTACTGTTATGTGTTTGTGTGTGTGTTCAGTGCTGCTGTCCCACCACTGAACAGCAGTGGTTTCCTACAGGAGACAGGATGACAGATATCTCTCTCTCTCTGCATTGTATTCTGTTCCTCCTGTAGTTGTAGTTGTTGTAGAGACTGATCTAACGTTTCCTCTTTTGACACCAAACACCTGACGTTACTATTGATGCTACAGATTGTTAACACGCTTCCATTGTTGCTGGAAATATCTCAAGCCTCCACAAACTCTCTCTGTAATCTCACAACTGACTTTTTACAAAGCATTTCACCTCCTTCCTTCATCTTCCTCTCCTTTTTTTTTTTCGTGTGTGCGACTTGTGTCAACTCTTATTCACATCCCTCTTCTCCATTTCTCCCCTCCATCTCCTTTCCTCTGCCCCCTCCTCCTCCCACATTACATTACCAGAACCCCCCACTACAGCGACAAATAGCCTGCCCTCCTTCATTGTTGTCCCTGTGACCTCCAGCTAAACTATCTCACTGCTTAACCGAGCCTGTTGCTGACTCGTGACTTCTGGAGACATGCTTATACCCACAGATTTGCTATTTGAGTTTCCCATTACGGGCCTAGATTGCTTTCCAGTGGGTGGTGAGAATGAAATCATTCCACTCTGTGCCGTGGCTAACAGCCACATTCACGGTCATTGGCTTCCCAAGGATTCATCTCAGAATTAAGAGCAGGAATATAACAGTGAAAGCCAATGCATGTTCCACAAATTCAAGTAGATACGAAAGGAGGAAAAAAAATAGCATTTTAAGCTGTCCTAAGCTAATAATTAGCATCCTGTAGTACGGCACACACAGCTCGGCCCATTATTGGCCTCCTGATAATGACCCCACCATCTGGGAATAAAACCCAACTCAGTGCTTTTTAGCCTCTTTTAGCTCATATCAGAGTGTTTTTAGATATTTGTCATTTAATCCGTCTCATAGATCAGGAACACCTTGTCTGCTGGATGTGTAAATAGGCATGTGTGTGTTTGCTAACAAGTTAACCATTAAAAACGTTACACTGTGATAATACGTCAGGCCTGTGCTTCCTTCTGTCAGCTTGTTTTGCAGTTTCCCCTGCCCCCTAGCGATCAGAAAAATCCATTAGGAGCTCTTGAAACTTAAGCAGGTCTTCAAACAGCTGCTGATATCAGGAGGAGGGCAGAGAGTGTATAATAAAACACACCCGGAGTGTTCCTGAACACACCATCCTCTTCTGACAGAGGAACAGAGGGGTATCTAGATAATGGACACTAAAAACTCAGTCTTTCTCTCCATATTTCTCACCCCAAAAACCTGATCTCAAGGGTAAGAAAGATGCATCCTCTCTGTTTCTCTCTCTGCAGTGTGGCTGTATAATATCTACCCAGCTTTCTCTGCTAATGAATGCACAACCGCAGGCTTAAAATGCAGAGGTAAAAGTTATCTTGTCAGCCTGCACAGAAGCGCTGAGCAAGCCAGAAATTCAGCTAAGAAAGAATTAAAGCCAACCGATTTACTCATAGAAAACGCCTCACTTTGTTATGCATCAGGGTAGAGGCTGTTCACCCTTGGCTGTACTCTCTGTTGGGCATTTACCGAACATCACAGATAATGACGGCACTTACAAGACAATAAGGACTCCGGCCAGGCGGTCGGCATGGATTAAAGACACATTAAGTAAGATTTTTTTACTGCCATAATGTATCTGCAGAGGGCTGAAAGGGTGGTCGATCAATACCGCTGACACAACTATTAATTCCGCCAGGTGCTCGCGGAGATTTCTCGCTGTGGAACGAACCTCTACACATTTCAAACTGTTCAAGGATGAAGAGTGGGAGTGCTGCAGGTGAGTGATTAGCATTTAAACCTGTGTGGATTTCTAGGAACAGCTATTCATTAGAGAACTATTCCTAGAACTATTCCTGACGTATATATATTTTATTTTTACTGTCATAGTGTTCCTAAATTATGACTTTACTTCTATCGAAGGCCATTCTTAGCAGTTCCAGTAACTGTTACTGTTGCTAGGTTACTGATGGAGTTACTTAATTAAAAACTGCGTCTGTGTCTCTCAATTACTTTTAAATCACTTTGCCCTAAGATATACCTTAGGTGCCATTATAGATAAGAAGAAAGGGTGAAAAATGACTCACTCCTAACGTATTGAATATTAATAATAATACTTGTGTATTCCATCTCGGCAAAATAAACTTTATTTTTTGCATTTACTTCAGTGCTGATACCCGTCCTCGCAGTGAACTACAGTGAAGATAATTCATTGCACCTGCAGCTGTAGCAGAGACAGATTGAAATGTTGCCTCTATAACCAGATGGCAGCAGAAGACTGAGTTAACACTGAGGTGCCATTAGTTTATGTTAGACAGGGAGACTGGAAAACAAGAGTAAACTGACAACCCTATTCTTTCTCTGCCACTTTTTATAGATGTAATGCAGCTGTCAGTGTTTAAAGAGTCCTCTGAGATGCTTGCTTTCACTTTAAAAGCCTGTATAAAGTACTGTATTAGAAAATTACAACGTGTTGTTCATAAGTTATCTGTTAGTGGGCGGCCCTACTTAATGTCGTTTTAAAATGCAGGATTGCTGTCTCAAGAGTTGGACTGATCTTTTTAAAAGCAGGTTCTATAATCCTAATACAAAATCATCGCATTTTAATAAATATCCACAAGTAAAGACACTGCCTTAAAGAGACTGTTCTCCCGAGAAAAGCAAATGTTCAATATATATATTTACAAAGACAAAGCCCTCTAGTTGTTAGAATTATGATTCATATCTGTTGGGAAGAAAAGAGGTGGTTGTTGTAGATTCACACAGTCTGCAGAGGGAGGAGGTCGGAGCGGTTGGATGGGTCAACAAAACATCAACATGGGAGTCAACTTTTGTGACCACGTTAATTCCCTGGAAAGCACAGAACAATGATATCATCCTGCTGATATGAGCATCAGGTCAAAAAACACTCCTATATGTGGTTCCACAGCGAAGTTTGTTGTTTATTTTAATTTAATTTGCCATTGGCTTGGCTTCATATATATATATATATATATATATATATATATATATATATATATGTACTCATAGTTGACTATGACAAGAGAGACTGCAAAATGCAAAAAAAATAATAAAATAAAACGAAGAAGCTACCAGATATGAACTAACCCAGAGTTGAGTGTTAATCCTGCATAATTTGAGAATTACATGTAGTTTCCGCTTATCATCACACAAGATTGTGACTGAACTACAAAGATAGATAGTAATATTATTACCTGAAAAACACCTGTGCTCAAAATATAACAAAATAAGGCTCTAGTATATGTTTCAACCTCTTATGGTTGTTCAAATAACGACTGGTGTCGTCGACATAGAAGTGTAACATCGGCAGCATTTGTGGAGAATAAATGAGACAACTGTGACCACGATTTACATCCTGTCTTGTCTAAAGGTCAATATTGGTTTGTTTTCGCCGTGATGACAATCTTTTCCTAACCTTAACTAAGTAGTTTTAATTGCCTAAACTTAATCAATCCCCAGACATGGGTGAATATTGAACAATGAATCTATCACATCTGCAGAATCTGTAAACATGGAGGTTTTTGACTAATAAGAGATGATGTGTCACTGTTGTGTTTACAGCTTGTTTAAGTTGCTTACAAGTGTCTGAAAGCCAGTTAACACAGGTTTAAAGTTGTATTTTATTGTCATATTGGCGCCAATAGACTTACTAATACATCAAATTCTTTGAGTTCACAAGAAAAGACAGAAACGGATGAAGAACACGTTCCTGCTTCCATATGGCTGCGTATGTTTATGGATGCATGCATGTGTTTGAGAGTTTGCACAGTTGAAGCAGAAATAGTTTGGAGAATATGCGTTTCTAAAGAGAAGAAGTGGCAGCACACTGAAGGAGAAAACAAAACCCATTGCTAAATAATAAGTGAATAAAAATAACTAAATAGCTCACTGTCTCTTTTCTAAACGAATCAGTGTGTGGCAAGCATTTACTGGCTGTTCACGCCACGTCTGGATGATTTTATCTATTTTCATCTGTGGAAGAGTCGTGGGGGCATGAACCTATCAGAGCAGTGAGGGGGGAGGAGCAGGGACGCCCTTGGCGGCTGGATGTGAGGAGCTTTCATAACCGAGGGCTGTGCAGGACGAGCGGCTCCCTCTATCTGAATCCATTACTGAGACACACACACACACACACACACACACACACAAGTACTGAGCTGACACCACTGTTTTCACCAACCTCTGCTGTTCCACTGATAAGATGAAGTTTACTGCTGAGAGGCGTGATGTACTGCTGGAATTACTCATGACCCATGCGGCTGGGATCTGGAGGAGGGATATGCGTCACATCAAGTTATGATGCCTATTTGATTTTAAGAATGGAGATTGTGTTGGAAAGATGTCACATGTTGGTCCAGAGTTGTATTTCAAACTGGCCTCTTCTAGGTCCAGGAAGAAATCTGGTTTATTGTTGTATGGATGCAAAACTTATGTAATGTAATCTTATCTGCCCCTGTGGTGACCTGCAGCAGGAGATTTAACTGATAACTGATAGGAATAATGGCCAAATCCTTTTTTTTTTTTTTTAATCTCTTTGTGTCTCCATACTGAGCATAAAAGCAGCAAAGAAAAAAAAAAAGCCTTAAAATATGAATAATTACTAGACCTGTTACTGCCGTCATGACAGACAGCACGCAACGAAAAAAACAAAGGATGGATGAGAGGAGATGAAGAGCGAAATAGACGCATGACAAGAGATAAAAAAAAAACAACAAAAAAGCGAGAGGGAGATGATAGAAGTGACAGCTGTGAAATTGCATTAAAAGAGGCTGAAGATGTAAAGTTTGGATAGGCAGATGTGTATGCATCGTCTCATGCAGATGGAAGTCCAATCAGGCGGAGCAGCAGCTGCTATAACAGGAAGCTAAAAGGGATCAGAAACCTTTGTCAACACACTTATGTTTCAACACGCTAACCTGTGTTTCTTTTTCTGTAACCTCTGATTTTAACCTTCTTAGCTACGCTGGCGGCGAAGCTCTAGGAAGCGAAATGTCGGTGTGTGTGTGTGTGTGTGTGTTTGGTCTGAATGATCAATGCCGGCGTCTTTTATGATCCTCCTACTTTTCATCCACCAGCCGGTTGAAATATTTCAACCATCTGGAGAAATATTTCTTCTAAATGGCACAAATATTTGTACAGATATTCATGGTTCACGATGTATGCAAATAACTGCAGTGATCCTCTGACTTTCCATTGAGCAATACTTTGGTTTATGACCAAATTCCTGCAAAAACTAATGACTCGTCATCCTCAGCTGTAAATTGTGTTTAGTGCTAATTAGCTAACGCAGTTAAAAAAAAAAAAGAGGTAAAACTCATACCTACAGAACAAGTGCAGGTGTTGGAAAATTAATATCTCCCTCCCTCTGTGTTTGTGTGTGTGTGTGTGTGTGTGTGTTTGTGTGTGTGTGCAGCCCTCCATATTTCATATTTGATAAAAAACATTGCACTAATTAGCTCATAAAATCCAAACCCCGGCATCAGATTATAATGAACATAAACAGGTGTATGCACACAAACCCCATGCACGCACGCACGCACACACACACACACACACACACACACACACCACTGAGCTATATATCTGATCCCATCGTCAATGATAAAGTCTCTCCTCCTCTGTCTGTCTTTGAGCAGAAATAATAAATGGATTTATAGATCATATTCTGACTGAAAGCCACCTGGACAATAATAACAACAATAAAAGGGTCAATATCTCTTTGTATTCGTGTGAAACATACATGTCCCTCTGTCCGTCAGGCTGGGATCATTGATTAGCTGGTAGTAATCACAAGTGACCTTTAAAAGCTGAGAGAAAAAAAAAATAGAAGTCCTTTCAATGTAGAGGCAGTGGAGAATGTATTATATACAGTATTTATTCTACATCTAGGTACAAAAAGGATCAAATGCAGGTATTGTTTGACTGGAGAAGGTTATTTCGGTCCATGGAGTGAAATAATCAAGCTGCCAGAAGTGCAATAAACCATAAAACACTGATAAGATGCACAACTTGCACAAGTCTGAATGCTAAGAGTTCATTCTGAGTGTGTTGCACTTAAAATATTATCATCAGATTTATGCTACAATTCAAAACTTTATTGATTGTATTCAATAACTTTGTGAACATCTCTTTTTTTTTCTCTCAGCATATTGCTTCCTGCACCTGTGACAAGTACAGAGAAGAGCACAGGGAGCTGAATGCGTTGGTAAGAGGAAAATACTGGTATCCTAACAATAATATCATCATTAACTACAAGCTGTGTCCAAGTCAGACTCAGCAGTCCACTGCATTATATCTCCAGCGATCAGAAATATGCTGACGTTGAGCTGTGGAGCAGAAAAACCTCGTTCCTGTTACTAATAATAGTGAGAAACGACTCAGCTCTGGCTTAACAGGGTAAGATCAGCTGCACAAGGGTAACACGGGGAGGATTAAAGAGACTGTGTCAGCTGTGCAGTGGAGGAAATGCTGCTCATGCTTACGACAGTGTCACTCTCCTGTCAGAAAAACTCTGGAAAAGATGCGAGTGAAGGGTAAAGACAGACAGAAAAGTCTTCAGATGACAATGAGAGTCACGTCTTAATGTTGACCCTTAAAATAACCCAGAAAAACTTTTAGAGAATTTATTTATTTATTGCAACTTTAGCAGTAATAAGTAATTATTAATGAGTCACCTTTAAAGTAATGAAGTAATATGTCAAGCATGGTTGGTGGCAAACCTTATTGGACTTTACCAGCGTACGTTTTCAAGGCATTTTCTTAGTCAAGTATTTTCTCTGCTTGTGTATCTGTTATTTGTGTGTGTGTGTGTGTGTGTGTGTGTATGTGTGTGTGTGTGTGTGTAGCCTGCCATAAATCAGTCAAGGCCCATGGATCTGAACTAAAGTGTTTTGGAGCCCAGAGACTCTTTGGGGCTTTGTGTTTTTCTCTGGTCTGTGTTTGAAAACAGACTTTTTTTTTTTTTATAAATCAGAAAATGATGCCGGTAACATTTGGCACTGAGCAAAAAAAAAAAAAAAGTTTTCTTTCAATTTTCAGTTGATTAGACGGGGGAGAAGACATCTAGACACATTTAGCCAACATGAGATGATACTGTAAGCACAACTTCATCAACAGATAAACTACACACACACACACACACACACACACACACACACACACTGAGAGGAGTGCAGTTTCTGTTTCCATTTGTGCTTTAATATTCATAGTAAGGAGCAACATGTACAGTATTGATTGTACTTATTTTATAACTGAGTTCACACTTTCAAACCGAAGAATATTTTCTTTTATTTGTATGTCAAATTATATATATTATTATATGCAGCACAAAGAAATGCTGTGAAGCGCTGGTGGTAACAACATATCCTGTTTCTATCTGCATGGAACAAACTGTAAACGTTTAATATTCTCAACATAAAAAAGGCTGAGAGTAAATAAGTTTTCTTTATTTCTGTTGTTTTTATCAACAGTAATATTTTTATCGCATATCCTCAAGTTAAACTCAAGTAAAGTCTCGTGACATTTATATCTATATATATTATTTATCGCATCATCTGTGTTAATCTGTGCAGTAATTTATTTTATCATTATGTTTTTTGCCATCCTCATCAGTTTCACATATTTAATCCTGTGAAGTATCACTGACAACGAGACTGACTGACAAAAGAAACTCACCATGCATCAGACAGAATGAGGACAGCGTGCTGGATGTTGTTTTTTTTTCTTCCTGGTGCATTAATGCACATTAGAAGAGTTGCATGAGGATTTTTCTCTGAAAACGCTACGCAGCAGCTACATCTAGCAGCGGGGCACAGATTAAAAATAATTGCCTCAAATGATAATTGCTACAAAGCTTCAAACACAAGCATTTTTTTTATTTTTGTATTTTTCCTACCGACATCCCCCCCACCCCCCACCCCATATTTGCAATTAATCATAGCTTCAGATATTGTGGTTTTTCACCCAATTAAATGTTGTAAAGCACTATGCCCTCTAGCACCGAACTACACAGCAGAGTTACCGCTAAATGGGTTGTTCCTATCAAAAAAGGGGATGAAGGGGAGCAATAATTATGTAAACAGAAAATTAAATGCTTCAGACTTGTAGGGGAAATGAAAGCTGACTCCAACAACACCCCTGTCCCTCTCACTACCCCTCCCCCCATACACACACACACACACACATCCCCGCCATTTCTCAGGATACATTACCCCGGGTTTCACTGGCCGCTGTTAGCTGGTTGCAACATGGTTCCTCAGTGATTAGCTCTGATAGCAAGCAAGTCGATGCTTTTGTCTTCTGCGCCACTGTTTAGACTCGCTACTCAAATCCTCTCTATTTAAAACCCCTTTGTCTATACAAACCAGTCCTAGGGAATGAAACGGACCATTAACAAGATTAGCTAACTCATTCTGCAGCCGACAAAGGCTCTGCAATGGGCTGCTGATCATTAGGCTGGCAGCGGGAACAATGCTGATCTATAATCTTATACCTTGCTCCGATTGAACTATTGTGGCCATTTACTGTGCTCTGAGGGAGATGATATAATGGAAGCCTTTTTTTTCCTCCAATGTGAATTGCAATACAAAAGGGGGTTGTGGGTGGGGTAGAAAGAAAGAGTAAGTTAAGGTAGTCTTAACCCCTCATTTTGTCTCACTTCCAGTCGGCCCAGACGATCGATAGCAGTAAAATGGGCTCTTGAGATAGAGGCACTTTATATGTGCCCCTGCTGTCATCCCAGTCATAGCATGGAGGTGGGAGGGCAGCTGCAGGTCTGCTAGGAGTTGGCTACTGTGCATGTATGGAGTTAAATCTGAGTGCACTAACCAGCTTGGTTTGTCCATCTTAGTTCTGATAACAACTTGGTTCAGGAAAAACTTGCAAGCAGAGATGAATACAGTCATTTGAAACTCAGTATCTTAAATCATAGCGTATATTTTTAAACCAAAAGCTGCTGTAAGACTACACAGTAGGAGCCTTTGCAACAGCAGCACTCCTCCATCACAGACACTAGCAACTGGGCTTTTTCTTCAACTTGAGCTCCCCTCATGTTTGCTTTAATGATCTCCACTGTGTAGCTATAACCGTGGCTGTTACCATCGCTACCACTCTGCCCAAACCAACACACGGTTACAGAGTTTATGCAGCTTCCTAATTACACCTGACAAGGGTTTTATTGTAACTCGTGACATCCATAAAGGCTTGTAGAATACAGAAGCAAAAACAAAACAAAACAAAAACCCAAAACTTGGTCATCATCAGGAATATTGCAAGACCATATACGAAGTGAGATGATCAGATGTTTATCCTGCCACCATGGAACTATTTAATACACCGAAAAATCCCTCCTCATACATGACTGGTTTCATACGCCTAACTGAAACCTGGCATAAACCAGAGGATTACTGCTAAATGAGGCCTGCCCTCTTGGCTATAGTTACATGGCAAAAGCCTGCAGCTCTGGCTGTGGTGTTGTTTTACAGTCATACACCGCTGCTGTTGCTGTTTAAATGGAGGAAATTTGTGCTCATCCAGGCCCTTTATCTGCTTAAGACGGATGCTGAGGCGTGACATGGCCGCAGAAGGGCTTGGCGCAGTGTGATGTACAGCTGGGTATCATCAGCATAGCAATGAAAAGACATCCGCGTATCTGCTGATGACATGTCTGGGGGTGAGGTGGGGGGTGGAGGGTGGTGGGGAGCATGGGCCGAGAAGCAATCCTTGTGGATGAGATTAGGAGAAAAATCAGGAATTGGCAGCAGAGACAGTTTTAGTTCAGCATGGGAAGCTTTCCTTATTGGCACTCCACACCAGCATCTCGAAGGTCCGGTACACTCAGAGCAGCATTGCCTTGATCACGATGGGAGTGAGAAAACACAAATATATAACACCAATTCTGTTTTCATTGGACCAACTCGCCCTCTTCTTCAGGATTGACTTTGAAATCCTGCTACTTACATGCAAATCCATCAACGGACATGCACCTCCCTACCTACAGAAACTAATCAAACCACAAACCTCCACCTACACCATCAGATCTACCAGTAGTTTGCTCCTCTGGGCACTTTTATTACTGTTTTCTTGGTTGGGTACGTTCTATGTTATTAATACAGTATCACTTTGAGCTTCATTATGACATTATGAAAGCGCAGTACAATTTAAATGCATTATTATTATTTTTCTATTATCTGTTTGCATAATATCAGCAGCAGGTAAATCTATTGTGTTGTCAACAGTTACCGGAGGAGCATGGCGTTGCAACATTTAACCATAATTACTCTCCTGTAATAGAAACGAGGCGTGAGGTGTAATCACCGCTCAGTCTGTGAGAGAGCAGAAATGGGGCTGGTCGAGTCTGGCCTCGCTCGGCTCCCCTGAGATCACGGAGGCAAAGATCCAGCCGGAGAGGGGAGGAATCACCCCGATGAGATCCACGCTGGAGCCACATTACACAACCACTACAGGAGCCTATCAGGGGAAATGTAATAGTTTCACCCTGGTAGTAATCCTCTGGTGTCCAACAAATCCTTACAGGTGAGTACGGGGTATAACAATACAGCACGAGTGGACAGGAAGGGAAAGGTAGAGGAAAATATGAGTGCCGAATCGATATCCACAACCGTAGCGAGATCATTTGCTGCTTAATATATATATATATATATAATGTCACACATTACCTACAAATGTCAGCGTGTTCATATCAATAACTGCAATGTAGAGCTGCTGTGAGTTAATCAACCTTCTCACGGTAGATAATGACGTCAGCTTTCAGCAGTATATGAAATCTGTGTAGGTCATCACTGCCTCAGAGTTCATTTTAAAGCTGCCCAATCGGTATTTTTATATTTGTATTGATAATTGATTGTACAGTAAATGTGTGATTATGGCTACATAAATAAAACTGACTAGACATGTATGAGAGGGGTCACAGAGTATTATTATTACGAAACCTGACCAGCAGCAAACAGAAGATCGAACCTCAGCCCAACCTCACCTGCTCCATAATACATGACGGTGTAACGATCACATTTGCATTTCCTACTGAGTCAGTCCAGTTACTATAAACACCACCACAAGAAGTGACTCGTTGGGAAAATGTAGTTATTTTTTTCCGCATTTTAACAAACTGCTGGTGTTTTCTGGGGGGGACGACCTCGAGATGATAAACCTCAGTGTCACTCATCCACATTCAAACGGACCAATCTGTACACCCACAGAATAGACATGATGTTAATACTACGATAAATGTACAGGGACTACGAGAAGAGTTAAGTCCACACGTCACAAACTAATGCATACATATCATGAAACATCTCTTAATGGGATCAAACTGAGGGAAAGGATCTACGGGACGGTTTTTTTAGTCATTGAGCATGCAAAGCCACACCTGTAGCTATGCTCGTCACAACAAAACACAAAAGGTCAAATTATATCTTTGCGAACCAATTCACATGCAGTAATGGAAATAAAATAAAAAATAATAATATCATTGGAAATAAGTCACTCAAGGTCGCTCATCACTAGTTCATCTTTTAAAGTTAATCACACATTTTTGGATATATGGTTTTACACCGGCTGCTATGGAATGATTGCTCAAGGCTGGCTTTTTTTTTTTTTTTGCCTTATTAACATTAGCAGGGACAAGCTGAGGAGCTGCAGTCACACTCACACTAATTCCTTTATTCCTGAGAGGGCTGCAGTGATGTATGAGGGGAATGAGATGGGAGGCACAGGTCGATTGGCCAACACTGTTGCCATCACACAGTAATGAGATCTCAGGGGGAGGGGGAAGCCTCCAACTCCCTGCTCGCATAATACTAATTGGCCAGAACAGGATAGGTAAGACGTAGGAAGTTTTAATAACATTATTAAAAAGTAGAAAAATTTCCTCAACTGCTTCTGACAAATATTGTCAGTATGTAGGATGTACACTGGCTGATCATACATATATATATATATATACAGTATATGTATACCATGTAGTATATTTCATATTCTAGCATGAGCATAAATGGTGTCTTTCCACTGCATATTTTTACACCATAATTCATATAATTCATATTCAGTCCAAATATCTGCCTCCGCTGATGCTGTTCCATTATTTGCACATCGGCTGTGACTTATAGAGTGAAAAACACGGAGGTGGCAGTACCGCTTGTGTATCATCCGGGTGTGTTAATGTGTGTGTGTGTGTGTAGCATGCGTCTAGAGACAATCCAGATGCAGAAATTGTGCAGAAAGCACTTTGCAAATTGTATTGATCTGTCCTTAGACGTGCCTCCCACCTGCCATCCATCCTAAAGCCTGTGTTACAGCGAGAGGGTGGATGCAGCCGGACACACCTACTTCTATTTCCTGCTCCTGTCGTATAAAACATGTCCATATTTTAGTTTTTACTTCTGTTAAATAAGTGAAAAGATGATGCAGATGAGCAGTTTAGTAGCTCAGCGTTGGACCAGGATATCAGCAGGTTGACTGTAAGGGCCGGTCACATCTGGTGATGTTGGCTCCTCCGCAGCGTCTAATGTCCCATGATACAAGATATTTTGCTGGAAGTTTATCGAGATCATGTTTAAGTAATTTGGAAAATCAAACCATAATTAAGCTTAATGATACTCCCACCTCTTGGACAGCAGCCAAGCATAAGCTCAGAGTCGTGAACATTACATGAAAAGGCTTTTTGGGAGCCTGTGGGATCTCGTTATCAAACCGTCTTTTTTTTTTTATGGCTGAATTGTGGCACTGAATGCTGGGAGATTTCTAAATTAAATCATACTATTACCAATGCTATTCCATATATATTATATGCAATTTATCAGTTTATGTGGTGCATTTGAGAAGTTTGTGAATAAATAAATAAAAAAAATTACGTTTAAACCTTTTTTTGTGGATTGTAACTACTTTAACTCTTTCATGTATCAAATCTACTCACCAAATCCATATCATCTCCTATATATGAATATAGTAATGTAATGTAATAATAATGTAGTTTTAGCGTCATAAATAATATATTAAACAATACTCTTTGCAAGTAAATAGAGTAAAATGATAAAAGATTCAATCTCAGAACTGCATTTGTGAAGTCGTATTTGTAAAAATCTTGTATCTCGAGAGACTTTGTGATTAGTTAAAAGTTGAAAACTGAAGGTGTACGGTGTGTTTTGGGTCTCTCCACCTCCAGTGGCTCCAGTGTAAACATGCCTGTTAATAATCAGGCAGAACGGGGAGCTGCAGCTCTGATGATGGACCCCAGTGATGCTCGCTGTGCAACAGGGAGCTCGAACTGTGACGCTCCTCTGCCTTGTAGAGGCTGCCAACTCTCTAACGAGTCTCCTTAGACTCCATAAGGGTCCTACACGGCCTGTTATCGACTGTCCTGCTTCATCTCCCCTGAACCTGCGGCGACTGTCCCACCGTGGCAGCCTTGAGTGCAGATACACAGTTAAATATAGTTCATAGTGAACATGGCTGAGTGAACACATGAATATACACTCAGGAGGTCACATGAGTACACAAAGAGTACACAAAGCTTCAGAAAAACTCACCTAACACGAGGTTACAGAGCTACAATAAAACAAAAGTCAGTGCACGCGATCAATTTGCTTTTCATGTAACTGCTAAACAAACATAAATGTTTTTTTTTTTTTTTTTTTACTTATGTATTGTTCAGTTCAATAAAGAGGTCATTAAACACACAGTTTCTCCTAAGTAGAAAATCATTTCACTGTAATAAAACAGCCGTGAGTCACTCTTAAGAGCACCGGCTACTTGTTTATTCAATAACGCGTTCACAGAGTTTATTAAAGATGCCGTTTCTGACAGTGGAAATGGTTAGTTCTGGCCAATAGTCAATGTTTAGCAGCAAGATATCTGCATTTATTATGACAGGCTACTGAAATCAAGTAACAGGTCACGGCACAGTTATAAAACAGAAACCTTTAACGTTACGAAGCAGCAGGTTTGGGTTTTTTTAGAAATTGATTAGTAGGCTATGGGTTAAAAAAAACATGCATGCTGCTTTCTGATATTGATGTTGAGATCACAATCAAATCGCAAAACAAACTCATGAAAACGCAATGAAGTGTATTCACCTGGTAAGACAAAAACACGCTGCATATTTCACACCAAAGCAAAGTCTGCAAAGTCTGAACAGGAGAACTGAAAGTCAATAAATGATTAAAAAAGTAAACTATCAGCTCAAGTTGTGAGTGTGCACTTTGCATAAGGAAAAACAACAAACATAAATGCATTATGTTTATGCAACAAAAAAAAAAAAATTTGAATAATATTTCAATGTGAAGCTGTGAACTGCATTGAAATATAGTCACTGAAAAACTGTTAAAGCAAAGGATATGTTGCTTTTCAGACAAAGGTAGTTAATTTATATGAGATCTGAAAATCTGCTTATTAATACCTGAAGTGCCGGAGGGTGAATATCCAATATGAGGAATTATTTATTTTCTTTCACTGCAGCTTTTCCACTTTGACTAAAATCATCGACTGTCCCTGTTTTCATTTTGTGGAAATGATAGCATATAACCCATGAGTGCTCCAGCTATTAGACTGAAGTACACTAAGCATACTCTAAAGATCTATGATCAGCAGCCTGAATGTAAAGACATTAGATTTGTTTTTGTATATATATATTGGTCCACAGTGCTGAATGTACGACACACACAAACACACACACACTGCACACACACAAAAAAAAAAAAGTTTCATTTCCTCCCTCTATCCGTGTGATACTGAAGGGCCAACCGGTTGAGGCACCCGGGCGGAGCAACAGGTCAACAGGCGGAGGATGTTCACACACACATGGGGGGGAAAACACAAACACGCTGAAACTAGGCCAGAATCAATTTTTCATCATCACAACATGTCGCAGCTGCTGCTTGATGTGATGATGTGAAGGAGCGAGTGAATCAGACGGAGCAAAGGTTCAGCCACCATCAGACGCTGCGGAGGAGGGAGGTCTCTATTTGTATGTTTGTGTGTGTTTTTACGCTTTCCGAGGGGATGATCCGGGGCAGGAAGTTACCTCTGCAGATGGTGCCGTTGCCCACGTAGCCTGGCTTGCAGGTACACAGGTGTCCTCTGATAGTGTTGGTGCAGATGGCGTTTTCATCACACGAATTTTGGCCACTGGCACACTCGTCATGCTCTAAGAGGGAGACAGAGAAAGAGAGACTCCACAGTCAGATTAACTGTGTGTGTGTGTGTGTGTGTGTGATGCAGAGGTCATTGGAACAATACTTTATTTTGTTTGTTTTTTTCTTTTTAGCCCAGCAGCCATGGGAACTAAAGTGAGGTCAGTCAACAAGCTAGTTGGCTGTAAGTCTGAGGCCACAGCTGAGCTTTTCTACTGTTACCAGCCAACTTTCTGAACATCTACGCTTCCAGACACCAGTTCTGCTCGGCACATTCAAAATGAATATGAAGTGGATATTATAAATCGAAGGTCGAAGCAAAGCGACAGAAACGACAGAGACGGTTTTACTAGAAAATCACGGTCAGGTGTTCGTAGCAGCAGCTGATGTGTGTAATGATGTTGGCTCGGATAGCGATGACTACTAGCGAGACAGAACATCAAGAATTATGTCAACACTTAACATTCACATAACCATGGAAACGCGTTCCCATGGTTTTATCTTACATGTTTCTGATGCCGGCAGAGATTGTTGATTGTGAAGATGATGTAAGTTGAAGAAAAGCTCAAATATCAGTGAGTGAAATCTAATGCTGAAGTATAAATAAAAAATTAATAAAAAATCTGCACTGTAGATGCCGGACGTCTTCTTTCAAATATAAATCTAGCATGATCCAACTCTTTCAGCTGGTGTAATATCAGTTTCTTCTTAGTATAATTATATGACTGTGTACCTGTAGTATCAATAATCGCACTGCAGAAAAAGGCGAGTTAAAAGTTTGATCCTGACTCACGTCTACGACTGTCAAATGGTGAAACTAAAAGTCTGTCTGCATGTCCATCGATTTTCTCGACAGCCGTTCATCCGATCGACTTCACACTTTCTCAGCGTACCGCCGAGGAACCAAAGAAGCGCTATAAGTTGCTATAATGGAAGAAGCCTCTATAATATAATACTGGAGGCAAAGGCAATCATTGCTGCACTAGTCATACAAAACAGTGCAAGGTCAGCAGTATGAGATTATGGCTGACTCACTAATAATAACGTGGCAGTATGCAGTGTTGCATATGTAAAACACATGCTCAGAGTCGGTGCTTTATATTCTTCTGGGTAGCACTTATATATGTTTAGCTAAATAAAAACCAGAGGGAATAAGGAGTCGGATTAATACTGCAGGCAGCAGTATGACGAACCAACACTAAGAGACTTTCATTAAACAGTAACTCCATCAGAATTGTACATATGCTGCTGCATAGCAAACACATGTATGTTCACCAGATATGCTTCACTTCTCTCAGATTTTGTTGAGGACCTTGGAGAAAGTTAAAGGAATACTAAAAACTGAAAAAACTTCTGCAGTTAAAAAGGCATCGTGGAAAAAGTGTGGAGGTTCGTACACGATGGATTTCAATGTTGACCTGTGTAGATAACTGGTGCACTTTTCATCTTAGCATACTTATGAGATCCAAATTCCCAAAACTTGTTTGTTCACAATGTCTCCCTGTGGTGTCTCCCCTATGTGCACTATACGTTGTGTTTGAGTGCATCAGTTGATCCACTAAAATACATCAGCACCTACCGCTGTACGACTCCAGAGCTGTCAGTGAGGATGATGATTAAATAAATGTCTCACATCTCTATTTGCTGCAGAGTGTTTATCATATAGGGAGCAGTGAGGGATTGATCTGGAACAGAACCGGTATGACAGTTCAGCCGGTGTTTATTCTATTATTTATATTATTTACACCTTTTCTTTCCTTACTGTGACATGTCAAAATATCTCACATGGAAAAAGACATACTCTTCATCTCTGACAGATGTGTAAAATACTATATCGACTATGAATGATTCCCGTCAGCTGCAGTTTCCTGTAGTCGGTCACAGTTGCATCACGCTAACATGTTACATGTGACGTGTTGTATGTTCCTCACTGATAGTCCCTAATGAGTCTGCTCTGGTATCGACCTGAGGACACCATAACGCTGCTTATTTGGTGGGAAAGGATCTTTTTTTATTATTAATTCATACATTTTTTAAAAAGAACATAATTATAACAGCATGAAATAATAATTATAAATCTTCTTGTTGCTTGTAAATATGGGATTAATTGATTTTTGGCAACGTGTTTTATTGATTCAACTCTTGAGCTGAGCTTATTAGAGTGATTAAGCTACACTTACATGATCTTCAATTAGAATATGAAATGATTTCAGTTGATTATAAACAGTATACATTATTAATAAAAAAGCAAACTTTTGAAAAAAAAAAGCTGCAAGTAGGGATTCACGACAGATCTGCACAGCTGAAATATATATATTTTTTCTTTCTTTTTTTCTTTTAATATATATCACATCTTGAAATGCATCTTTAAGTGCCATGCAGGACTTGGCCTGAGGCTGCCTGCACACAAAGTACACACTCGCTCAAACGTCTCATTAATATGCAAAAAGAATTGGTGGGAGTCATGACTAATACATTTCCTTTAATTAATGAGTGGTGCTCGCGAAGCCTCAAAGCAACTAAAGAGAAATTATTTAGCTTTTCTCTTCCTCCGCTCTGAACCACAAAGTGGAGGTGAACGTCAACAGCGCTGGTGGGATGTGTAAGTGAGTTTATGAGCGAAAGCCTATGAAAAAAGTAGGCTGCATTTAATGGCAAACTAATAGAGGAAGAGTGTCATGATTAAATATTCAGCGTGCTAATGGATGTGAGATGATGGAGGGGAGAGAAAGACAATCAAAACACTGATGGCCATGACTGCAAATTAAAGCTGTTCAATGCCCACGGGCCAATGTGAAATTACAGAGTAGAAGTGCTGAATAAACTGACAGATGCACTGGTTCAATGGATGGATAATGTGGAAAAACTGTCAAGCTGAATAGGCAATAAATCCCCACTTTTTTTCTGCAGATAATTGTTTAAATGTGTAAAGTGTGATGTCATATTAATATATTTCCAGTGCAACACATACACGTACAATTAAAGAGATTGGAAAACATGTGTTTCACAGGTTCATCTGCCTTTCCAGCTAGATGAACGTGTGAAAACGCAATAGACAATTCTTCAGTTTTGTGGTTAAGATGCATCATGTATTCATATATATCTTATATATTATAAAATAGTAATGAAAAAAGGAAACAGGTAGAAAGATAAAATAAGGTAGGAAAGAGGTGAATTAAGGATTGTATTGAGCTGTAAATTCTTCCAAAAGTAGCGGGTGTAGTAGGTAAAACTGTCTGGAGAAGAGCAGATGCGTTTGTCAAAAATTCATTTCAAAAGAGGAAAAGAAAATTTGAAGGCAGAAATTTCTAAACTTGCTATTAAGAGTTTTTAAGCAAGTTTCCAGTGTTGTATAGAAAAACTTTCATCCATGTTAGTGAAGTTTAAAGTGCTTTAAAGGTGACTGACAAATGACAGTAGAAAGGACCGACGGGAGGCAGTTATTACACTAATATGAAGAAAAAAAAAAAAAGATAAAAGTGAACTAAAATAAATCAGCTGCTCTCAGATTCTTCGAGAAGTTCATACGAGCCAAAAGCCGCCTCGTGTCCTGCACTTCAGAACGAGTACAAAAGCTCATCGCTGGTTTGAAACATTAAAATAACTTCAGACGTGGCGGTCGGTGCAAGACCTGGTTTGAATTTTAAAATTTAAAGCTTTGACAGGCAATCATAAATCATAAATATTTCAGCACATTCATTTTTTTGCACACCTGTTGCTGGGATACATGTATGTGCTTTCTGCCTTGGTGATGCTATAGAAGTGCTATTAGATTATTGTAAGCCGATTACAATTAACCAGATTCATAAAACTTATAAATTCTTGTCTGTAGAAATTAATTTGCCACATTTAATATCTGGATTTGGCAAAAAGGTTGTCATTTAATTAATTGAATGTTAAAAAATAAATTGCCTGTGCGGCTTTATTTTGAAAATGTATGGATTTTTTTTCATTTCTCTACAGCAACATTGCAGCTTTAATAATTTTTGTTTTATTTTAGCCCAAAAATAAATCCGGCGTCGTATGTGTCTGTGAACAACAGCCTCGTCTGAACATGCAGCTCATCTCTGTCAACTTTGGTGTAATTAGTGATGATTACAGAGTGACGCGGTGTCAAGCTCGGACGTGTCGAGGTGATCCCCCGGAGCGCCGGGCTAATGAAGCGTAATGACTGATCATCAGCACCAAGGACAGCGGTCGTCACACTTCTTCCTATACTGTCAACACCCCGAAGAACACGGAGTAACAGGAGGATCGGAGGCGAGAATGAGATTATTTTCTTATTTCACAGAATTACTGGGATCAACAATGAGCAGTCCTCCAGTTTCCTCCAGTTTCCTCCAGTTTCTTCCAGTTTCCTCCAGTTTCCTCCAGTTTCCTCCAGTTTCCTCCAGTTTCCTCCAGTTTCCTCCAGTTTTTCCTTTTTTTTTTTTGCCTTTTGTATCTATAGGTGAGGCGGCAACGTTGGGAATGTGCAATTTTATTTGGTAAAGATGAAATATTTTCAGTGACGAGATGCCTTTTTTTTCCTAAAGTTTCACTGCCTGGAACTATTGATCTGTGTCCTCCTCAGCAACCCTAACAAATGTATGAGTACATGTCTGTGGTTGACGGATATCTCAACAACAGGAGAGATCTTTCAGAATAAAATAAAAACCAACATTGGTTGTTGGGTCACATATTTTACATTTACACGCCTTTTTGTATGGAAATTCATCTTTCCATAACTTAAACCAAGCAGTGTTTGTGCCTAAACTTTAACCCCTTCATCATTTGTGACACTTTTAGACGACGCTGTTGTCTATAATCAATAATGAGCCAACTAATTTATCTGTTTTATTTAAATATATCCCCTTTTCCTCTGCTGTCTCTCGATGTCTCTTCACACCTATAAGCTCGTCACGCTCACAGTCTCATCATTTAAGCTTCCTGGACTGTTGTTATTATATTATTATCATTGTAATTTGTTCTGGATAAAACAAGACATCCGAATGCTTTAAATAATTATTCAAACGTAAATATATTAATGGTGTATCTTTAAGTAGCTCTGACCCAGTGTGAAATTCAATGTAATCTGTGTTGAAGTGCGGCGGATCAAAGTAATTGTTGATGACATTTTGTCGAGTGTAATATAATATGTTTGAGCGTGTGTGTCATAAGAGATAGTGGTTGCTGTAAAAAATAAATAAATAAATAAATAAATAAAGACATCACTGCAATGCTAATTAGTCTGAAACAAGCAAATTCCTTTTATTCCCGTTTTACTGGCGTCTATTATTAGACACAGCAGGGGTGTTGCAAAACCTCACTCACTCAAAATATCGAAATATTGTAGATATGTAAATACCACTGAGTGACTTGATGCTGCTAAAAATGAACAGTTATAAGCTCATAAGCTGCTTTAATGCCAGACACGGGGGGGGGGTAGAAACACATCACATACTAAACATTATCAGTAAAACGTACGTTTTTACATGTGTAAGGTGTGCAAACCAAAGATTACGACACCTTAAACTTGGATTAAAAGACTTTTTTGGCCACTTGGTGGCAGCAAAATTAACACAATACTGACATATTATAAGTTTTAGGTTGATATGGCAAACTTATTCGTCAGATTTGGAGCAACTATAGTTTTTATTTGGCTTCTTGTAGTGTTTTTAACTCATATCTTACTTGTTTTCGTCATGTTTGCAGGCCTCAGTACGGTTATATGTAAAACAGTAAAGACAGACTCTGCGTGTTAGGGGGGTAAAACCAACATCTCATGATTCACTTTTAGTTTGCATAATAAATTTCTAAAACATGTCCTCATCCTTTAAGCTCCCACCGTAGTCTCATTCAATAATGTCAAGCAGAACACTTCAGTAATGTGAAATTTAACGGCCAGTGACAAGCCCGTAAAGAACAGAGCACGGCACGATTTTCCGAAAGGATTTTATTCTGTCTTTTTTATTATTATTATTATTTTTTTATTTTTTTTATGCCTATGCAAATCGTCATGCTCACTTTCTGCCCGGGCCGAGCTGCTCACCTTGACGTAATGTGAACTCAACAGTGAGATCTGTCCTGAGAAAATATATATATATTGACAGCCTGTCGTAGCATTTAGCCCGGAGGACATGGATTTCCATAAATTAAAATCTGATTTTCCTGCAGTGATGCACCTGGAGTTCAAGGGGTAGCTTTCTTTTCACCTGCCAGTCGATCTGTGTAATTTCTGTGTCCAGAAATTAGCAGATTTTATTGTTAAGAAGAGAAACTGTGGAACAGTAGGGACATTTATGCGTTCTGGTGACTTATTAAGATTGCACCCTGCAGTCTGGTGCTGGTTGGCTGGTTGGTTGGTCGGTTGGTTGGCTGGTTGGTTGGTTGGTTGGCTGGTTGGTTGGTTGGTTGGTTGGTTGGTTGGTGGGGCTTTAAAGCTTTTGTTTAGATGAAAACAGCTGTCTGCTGGGTCTGAGTGAGTGAACCAACAAGACGCTCGATGAGTTTGATGATGATTATATGTGGGTTCCTAATTAAAGCATTTGATACACAAGTAGTCATGTGATCCATTGGTAATAAAAAAAAATGTATTAATTATAGGTAGTTATTTACTACTTTCAGTACTTTTCACAGAGTAAATAAGCACATTTTAAAATATCCGGCAGGGAGGCAGGAGCAACATCAAAGAAGAAATCTGTACAGCTGCTGGAGTGTGTGTGTGTGTGTGTGTGTTGTGGTCACATTATTAATAATAATATTATTAATATCACCCGCTAAAGACCTGGCGCTTTAAAACACAAGTGCTTCTCATTAAGCTACAAATATGTTCATTTACATCATGAACTACAGTCGTGCGTTAATGTCGGGTTTGCGTTATAGTGTAGCCGTATCCTCAATCACCCTGTTCATGTCCATGTTTGTGTAGCAGCAGCAGCAGCAGCAGCAGCAAGATAACGCAATTACTCCACGACCCAATGAAATATACAGCTCAAGGCACTAAAAAATGCTTAGACTGCAATCCGCATTAATGAAAGCATGTTCCTTTAATGTGCTCTTGTCAGTAAACATCCATCCCAGAAGCCACGGTGCATTTTTTTTCTTCCATGTGTGTGTGTCTGTGTGTATTCAGTCAAGGGAAAAATAAAAAGACAATGCATCAAAGAGCCGAAGCTCGAAGAAACGCGGCGTAACGTGACGACAGACATCGCTCCGAACGCTCCTTACATCAAACCTTTATGGAGAAGCTAAATATAAAACACCGGCCGCTCAAAGCCAATTAAAAATGGATGAAAGTGAGGACTATGAAAACTTATCTGACTCCTCCTCAGACTGTGTTCGATGGGCTTATTAAATCAGCTGGTGCCGAGCCAGCGTGACAGCGTGACCTCCATTTGTGAAGAACCAACGTACACGTCGGGGAGGGTTGCGGAGGTTTCCAAGCTCGCCACACCTGATCTCCGCCTTCATTCCATGTATAATTGAAAATTGGATTTGATTAAATTTTCATCAAACTTATATAATGTGTCTTGGAGATGCAGCCTTTCCCGAATGCTCGACTTTTAGAGAATGTGTTGATGCATGAAGTGAACGGCAGCTCCACCCATGCAGCAGAGTCATATAGTCTACAAACAAAAAAAAAAAAGGTATTGATCAGCAGACGAGGATAGAAGAGAAATATACATCAGCGGATCAACGGCAGCGGCACGCGACGCGGCTGCTGTCTGATTAAAGGATTAGTCAACCAAAACCAAACACTTAAATCTGCCCGATTCAATCAATACAATAAAATATCACCTGCATATGTGTTTATGCAGCTAAATGTGCAATAAAGCAGCTGCAAAGGAGACAGAATATTGATATTGATCAGAGCCAGATATGTGATTCTACATGATTCTTATATATACGTATGTATATTGAGTTTAAAAAACAAAAAAACAATCCAATATCTACATCATCAATACAGGTTCAGATCGGAGCGGAGCGTCCAATTGGACATCAGCCTGCTGCAGAGCTGTGGGGATTTCCAGAGGACAGCGTGTGTTTACTTTCAGTCAGATTTAAATTAAGAGTGAGATAATTAAGGCTCCCTTTCCCCCACGATCGATGTCATACGTGTTCGTGTTTTTCTCAAATCTCTGCATCCTTCAGTGTAGCTGTAATATCTAGATTCAGTTTAGTCGAGCATAAGTTCTGGGATCAGAGAAGACACCGTCTCCTTTATTATTATTATTATTATTATTATTATTATTATATAGCAGAAGACACATAACATCTGATGAGGTGAGTTTTCATGCATTTAACTGATGTATTGTTTACTTTTGTTCAGCATGTGTTACATCGACGGCTCCTGATCACTTCTCTTCACCATTCAGGCTCCAGAAATTCAATATCATACACCAATACAGTACATTTGTCAAGACAACATTATTATTCAGGCCATATTGGCCATATTGAATATATTCAGATTGTGATAATTCATATACTACAGCGTCTTGAGTCCGCTGAGGTGGGTTAATAACCTGCAGCGTGGCGTTTACTGTACTCTCTAATAGATTTATTATACTGAGAGTCTTCATCTAGTCACACAGTGTGTAAACCTACAGCTTCTAATAAATGAGGCTTTCATTTTTTAAAAACGGCTATACAACAGTTTATCTGCAGGTCGAAGCTCGAGTCGGAGTTTGTTAACAGGACGGAGCCGAGAGGAACGAAGGACCTTAAACCTCTCGTTCCCGCGGTTTAATCTGTAACTGTGCACCTTATCGGTGTCGGTGCCGAATGTAGAACAATTCCTCTAAAATCCAGAGGCGATAAGATGAACATACACATTTACACAATTACCTATGACAGACAAATATTATCCACTAACACAGAAATGATAATGACAAAGCCTGAGAGTAAACATCGGTATCTACTCGGCTAACTGGAGTATCAGCTCATCGTTAAACAATAATCCACATTCATATTTCATGAAATGTCGCTCTACCGTATATCCAGTCGAGCTTTTTGAAGGTTTCAATCACTGGATGGGATTTAGCAGTGGAGGGATTTTTCCTAATTGGTTTCCAATAGGTAACTCATAGTGTTTGGACAGTGCAGTGGGGACAGGAGCAGGTCTCTGTGCTTTATTCCTGCCTGCTGTTTTGTCTGAACAAAGCCTTATCTGTCCAGTGCAGTTCATGTCTTTGGAGGAGCACTGCTATTGCCTCAAATTGAACAAAAAATAAATAAAAAAAATCAGCTTTTAGAGTCGGAGAAAATAGGGATGAGCTTGTGGAAATGGACCATCAACGATAAAAAATGGATGAAAGGCTCCTTAGCGACCGGTTGGAACTATTTAATCTCGCAGACGGACGTTACGGCAACATGAAGAAAACCTTGAAGGAGCTTTTTGTTAAACGTAGTAAACGAGGACACAGAGTGAGACACGGGTTTAAAGCTGCATAGAGGAAGAAGAAGAAAAAGAAGCAGAGCAAGAAAGGGTTTGTGAAAAGATAGTTTGGTGTATACTCAACTATGTAAACCTGGGATCAGGTGTTATTTCAGCATAGGGAAGCTGCATAGACAAAGAGAATAAGAGGAAAAGTGGGTTCGTCAGCACCTCGTAGGTGGTTGATCCGGACGTGAGAAAGTACAAAGGAAAAATAAATCATCATCATCCTTCCCACCACATGTTTTGATTGACAGGTTGGCCCCTGGGAAGTACAGTGATGCACACTGAGCACCAAAAGATAACTCTATGAATTATGTACACATAATAAGTTTATCATATCAAAAACCGGAGCTGATTTTAGGTAAATAAACACGGACGTGGTTTCAGCTCTGTGGCGTTTTGACAAGCAAGGTGTAGAGCTTCCTTTCTCCGTCCATCCCTCTGTTTCCTCCCCCCACCCGGAGCTGCTCGCCTGCTTTCATAGAGGTGAAATCAAGTGGAACCACAATTACCGCAACCTCCTATTGTTTACAGGGTGCTGTCTACATAAAGGACAGGCTTGTCCGCCAGGCAGACGACAGGAGCAAGAGAGCAAGAGAAATCCGATGGGAAAAAAAAATTCAGATTCACGACACATCGTGTAAGATGACGTTTTATTCTTCTGAGGGCGAAGCTGCTCATTTTGTAATATTGAGGGTGAAATCGTGGGATTAACGGCACCTTCAGCGACGTCAGATTAGTTTGTGGGCAGATAAAACTCAGAGTTGTTTGATGTCCACACAGACCTGAAGGCAAAAAAGGCAGGAACAAACACAGTACTTACATTACGGTCACTCACCCCTGAGTGGCAAATATTTAAAGCCTTTAGAGAAGTCATTCCTCGCCGATGATCCTCCTGCATTCATATGCATAAACACAACAAAACATCCTTCTTCTCGTTGAGAGCTAATCCAGAGTGAGTGGTGGAGACAGACGTGAGGAAGAGTTGCAAAACACGGAGAAAGTAAAAGTACTGACTCGATGAAAAAGTTGAAGGAGGACGGAGAAACGCATCGAGGGAGCTCAGACGTCATGGTGATGGAGACACGTGAGCGATTTCAAAGCAAGAAAACGAGTCAGGAACCTACATCTGCACCTTAGATTGATGATTGTTCTGGTAAATCTGTTATCCTAATGTAAACTAAAAGACATGTCCCACTAACAAAAGTCAAATGACACGATTATAACCTGCTATAAAAGCATTTATAGATCTTTTAATACATCACAACTCTATTAGCACGATGGTGTTTCGAAGCTGTTAAAAAGGTTTATTGACTTCAGTAATTGGACTCCACAGTGGGAAATAATGATGTTAACCATGCTAGGACTGTTAAACATAAGCATGCCCCAGAAGCCACAAAGAACACATCAACCGTTCGTTCAGTCGCAGCGGGGCGGGCGGTAAAAGCACCTGGTGATTAGATCTCTGGAGCCAAGAAGAGGAAACCCTCCACGTAAGCCCCAAAAGAGACAAGAACGAGAGAGAGAGAGACGCCTTGTTGGCTGGAAAGAAAGTCCAGGGACACTTTTTAGTCCCGTTCCAGTGTGCCTGTGTGTGTGTGTGTGTGTGTGTGTCCTGCTTAATGCAGTGACAATAATATCATTAACATGAACATTTCCAGATCCACAGGCACAATGAAGAATCACAATACAGATTTGAGCACAACACACCAATTACAGGAGCTAATGTGCAATCGTGTTAGCGTTATGAAATATGAGCGGTCGCCACACCGCGCCGTAAAAAACCCCCACTAACTCGGGTTTTACATTCACTTAGAGGATCTCGAACCCTTGAGCAATGGAAGAAGGAGAAGAAGGAGAAGAAGGGAAGAGGGGAAGCGGAGACGGAGAGAGGATTTATCTCTCCCAGCAGATGTAGTATGCTCCTCGGGCTCTCAACTCAGCAGCCAGGACAGTTTACAAGCTGCAAAATAGATTGATTGTCCATGGATCGCTGTCCCTGCACGGCTGCCAAACTCTGAGCTAATTAAAGAACGCTACTCCCGGAGAAACACTGAGCAGCAACCAAGCGCATCCTATTCACTCCCGAGGAAAGCATGCTGCTCCCAGTCCCTTCAAAAGGAAAGACACAGTAAACCCACAATGCCAAAAACTGGTGTCACCTCACTATATGTTGAGAAATTCTGCTCGAGATCCACGGAGATGAACTTAGACTGTTTTCATCGTGCTGTTAAAAAAACGAAAGTAAATATGTCAGCATTGACATTCAGCTCTGAGGAGGTTAAGGATGTAGAGGAAGCAGGATATTGTTAATATTTACTGTAGACGAGCCGTAAACTGAATGGCTGCAATCACCCGGTCTTGTTGATCATGTTGATCACACGCTGATTCTCCTCCCAACCTTTTAAAAAGACAGACGCCGAGGTATTCATCAATCAGTTTGCATTCATTTCTCTGAAAGCGTTTCGTTTTTCGGGTGAGAAGCGACAGCATCACGGTGGTAGAGGAGGCAACATACATGTCAACGACAGCATCACGGTGGCAGAGGAGGCAACATACATGTCAACGACAGCATCACGGTGGCAGAGGAGGCAACATACATGTCAGCTCCAGCTTTAATGATTCATGTTTGGTTGTCTTCTCATGGAGTTTCTCAGTAGTAATATTATTTCTTACTAAAGTAAGTAAAAGATTGCTTCTACTATTTCACACATCATTTGGATTTTGTGTCAAGAAATTTTGTATTTTTCTTATTTCACAGTTACTAGTTTTATTTTTTATTTTTTTTAAAAAGAAGAAAAGAAAAACATATGATCAGCTTGTGAAATTTGCATTTTTATAGTTTAAAATGCCCACTAATATATACAGAAGTAAAGAATATTTTACAACATTAGTGTAGTAATAACAATATAAGAGAACAAGCATAATAAATATTATTTATTTTAATACTTTCTGTTCTTTTACTTGTAATGGAGAATTAATATATTGCAATATTATTTATTTTAATCAAATAATAATAGGCTCTGAATATTGTTTATTATCACTGCTTACAGTATCTGCTGTGAAAATGAGGATGAATTTGATGATACCTGAATAGATTAAACATGCTGGGACTGTATCCTGACATTTAACACAATTAACTGATTGGTGCAAAGTCGCAAATGACGTAACCGTGACAACAGTTTTAATTTAAGGTTCATTAGTCCACAGCTACTCCAGTGACTCTGTGAGGTTACACAGTGAGCTGCTTGGAGCTAAATGCTAACATGTCTATGCAGACGTACCGGTGCAGGAGTATTCGTCCACTCTGATGAAGCCTGGCAGACAGTCACAGCGATGGCCGCCGGGCAGGTTGACACACACCGTGTTGGACTGGCAGTAATGCATCTGGGTCGCACACTCATCAATATCTGTGAGCAAAGAAAGCAGATACGGTGGATTAATAACTCGCTGACAGTTCTCCATCGGCAAACAGGGCGATTCCTCAGGCGACTGATGAAGCTGGCGGGTTGTAGTCATTGAACTGTTTCAACACCGTCGCTTTAATCACACCGGAGCGGTGATGTCTCTGGGCCTCGCCTTGCTGCTTACTGTTATCATCCAAAAATAGGCCCCAAAAAATTGACTTCTCTCATCAGTCATGAAGAATAACAAGGCGACTTTATCAAAGCACAGTTTGGTTTCCAGCCAGGTGAGAAGTTAAACTACAGGAGGTCAGAAAAAAAAAAGAGAGGAGAGGAGAGGAGAGGAGAGGAGAGAGGTAAGGACAGATGAACTGGAAAGGACAGAGGAGAGCAGTGTCTATAACGTTCAGCTAATATCATGATGCATTACAGCCTTTCTTCATACACAGAATCTCTCTCTTCCTAATGTAGCTTGAAAGACATTGTATTGGCATTAAAACACGGAGCTCAGGGAGGCATTAGCCGAGCTGGATGACTGCTGATGAAATGGGATCGGAAACACACAAGGGAGATGTTATGCAGAAGAGCCTACATTTGTATGTGTGTGTGTGTGTGTGTGTGTGTGTGTACAGTAGGGCATATTTTTTTTTTTTTATGGAAGCAAGCATCAGAGAAGCAGTTTCCTGAGGCAAACAGGCCTTTCCACCACTTAGGGGACTCTGGATGCTACACTTAAGGGAAAGAGAGAGTGAGGGGAGTATTTCCATATCCTCTCCTTGGATAAATACATTCTCGCTTTGAGCTTTTCAACTCACACTTTCCCCCTTTACAACAGAGAGAATTTGTATGAAGTATATAATTGACTTACATGCAACACCCGGAGATTTTTTTTTTCACAGCAAATTTCATCCTTGGAGAATGTACAGTAGTACAGTAGGAGGGTTGAATTACACAATCAAAAAGAGACAGTTCGTGTATTCAGGCGTACAAAGCATGGCTGGCCTTCAGTGTAAAAAAGCATTGATCTGCTACATCAAAAACATGGATCTTATTATGGCTGTACCTGAATCCAATTTTTATCTTCATCCACAAGCACTACTCCACCCTAAATGCCACTCGTTTAACTACCTTTATTGAAAAAAAAAGAAAAGAGAAAGGTGTCAAAGCGTTGTTCGAGCCTGGCGACAGCCGGCCTGTGATGCTGCCGTCGCCTCAATAATTCAAAGACGGGCGCTCGCTGATTTTTGTCAGCTTTTATTTAAAAAGGGAAAAGCATCTACTGACAAGTCTGAGGCATAATGAGGCTTTCTGATCTCTGCTGGTCCAGGGTCCTGTACCCTCTGTGTGTGTGTGTGTGTGTGTGTGTGTGTGTGTGTGTGTGTGTGCAGCCTCCTCTGGGAGCTGTGAAACAGGTGAGGTCTGCTGACAGAACTGGAACTGTCATTTCACACAGGGGGGAATTCATTTTTCCGGATTTGCTGGTGTCTCTCTCAGTTTCACCCCCCCACCGCCCCCCAACCGCCTCTCCTCTCTAGAGCCCCCCACCACCACCCCTCCACCCCACCCCTCCACCCCCCTTTTCTTCATCTCTCTGCTGCTTTATTCATGTTGTGATGTAGGTCATAGCTGCAGAGGGGAACAGCTAAAAATAAGACAGGATATGACTTTCTTGTATTGCATTCGTATGTGCATGTGTGTGTGTGTGTGTTTGAACATGTGTTTGCGTGTGTTGTTTGTGTTTCGGGAGAGAAACAGAGACAGAGACGATGTCTGTGATGTGTGTGTCTGCATCAACGCTTATGTACAGAGGTTAATAGAAACAGCTTTCGAAAATATTGTCTCCTGCTGAGCGACTTTTCTTTACTCTAATCAACTCGGATTGTGTGTGTGTGTGTGTGTGTGTGTGTGTGTGTGTAAGCCCAGAGTTGTATTTATCTCTAAACTTGTTTCCATAGCCACATTTAACAGACTAATACACACACACACACATATATATATATATATATAGTATATTTTTCTACATAAAATACAAAACTTTTGGCCCCTTTTTTGACTTTTCAAAGTCTCGGACAAACTCAGAATTATTCATTTTAATTTTATGTCCATCTTTTAAGTTTGTCTGTCTCTTACAAGAGGATGCCTTCAGTAAACACATGAGCAGCATCCTGTGAAATCTGTAAGAACGATCAGATGGTGTCTGACAAGGGAAAAAATCCATCGGTGGTGATGCAGATCCAAGATATTCATATTATTCATAACAAATCTAATCAGCTATGAAGAAAATTAAGCCTCTTTTTCCGACATGGAATACATATCTGTTGAAGTAATGGCTATTTGTCATTCAGAAATTCAGTCATTAATTAATATCATGCAGACTTTTATGCTAATGATCCATATGGCTGCATTCAGACATTTACAGAAAGAGATCAAATTTTTTTGTATTGTATTGGAAAATGATTTTAAGTTATTGTGCTGTTGAAGTCTAAAGTCTCACGATGGACACTCGTAAAATCCATTGACACCACTACTGTTAATTGCATCATTTAACTTTATTAGAGAGCAAAATTCGTCTGTGTCTGTTTTCAGTCGTTAAATGAAAGGACATTAGGTTGCTCTGGTTTATAATTCATATTTGCTCTCACGCTGTATGTAAAGTATATTCATGAGTCATTGTAAGAGTTGGCGTGAATTAAAATGGAAAAAGAGAGGCTGTGCTGCTCGGGTTATTACTGCGGCTCTAAGAGGAGTTTTTTTTAACCTTTTTAACAAGCGAGAGGAAAAACTGTCTTCATAGACTCATCTGACAGTCAGACGGCGACTTCTAACTGGCATTTTTCACAGCGTTTCCTGGTTTTACGAACCCGATGTTGTTGTGCGTAAGAGATGACGACGATTGAGATGTTAAATTTATCACTGTGACGTGTTTCTCCCTCTCCGTACATGTTTTAACCTTGTGCTGCTGAAGCAACGTTCACTCCTGACTTTTTGCCCTGTTAAAATGATGATGAACCCTGTTCGATTGCTGTTGTGACTTTCACTTAAAAGTGACCGAAAAAGCAGGCTGGCAGAAAGTAGTAATTAGGCAGTAATACCCAGTAAAGAAACATGGAAGAAAAACAGTGGTGGACATTTCAAAAGGAGGAGTGAATGTTTTGATTTTTCACTTCTTAGAAAAACTATGAATAATAGATGCATTTCTGCAGGGAACATAAGGGAAAATAACATTAAACGATGTATATGTATATGAAGTATATACAGTATATTTCTATATAGTATCACAAAAAGTAACTTCAGTTCTTTACTCTGTCTGAGCAGATAAACACAGCAATCAGCATTCCCCTCTTCTATGACCTCTCCCTCTGTTTCCATGTACACAGAAGGTAATCTCCACCCAGCAATTACACACCATGATAATTTAGGCTTGCAGAGCACAACGTTGTGCGTGTGCACAAACACGTTTTTATAGACTTGTGTTGGATGTGCGATTGGATATTTCATTTATTCAGTACTCGGTACGTTATTGTCACAAACAGGGAAATTCAGATTGCTTCCTGAGAGTTTCTGTGCATTCGGTGGTTAAGCTGGTTTGGTGTTTTCGTGTTAGCTTAGCGGTGAGGTTAATAGCTTCATCCGAAAGGGAAGGAACAAATCTTCAATAACACCAAAACATCCAAGAATCACCTGGATTTTTGAGTTGAATTTCTCATTCTTAGTCACAGCACATGTTGAAACACATTTACAGGCTGTAAGTCCGTCAACTGTCATTGATTTTTTGATTTTTTTCTCTCTCCTGGGACACTTTTATTTCTACGTGTGTGTGTGTGTGTGTCAGGTGATTGGCACCGTAATGAATGTCTGATATGAAAACTCACACACAGCACAGTGAAATGAGGGCAAAAGAGAAGAGTTTCTTCTTGATCCTGTGATGGATTTTTATCCCTATGGGGATGATGTTTTTTTTAATATACTGTATAGAAGTGAACAGCATAAAAATGGCCTCCTCTGAAAGAGGAAATTAATCTCAGGCAGCAATTACACACCATGAAAATTACGTCTTACACACAGTAAGTATTGCTTTCAACAACTTTGACTTCTGTAGGAGGAAAGGGAGCCTGAATATCTCACACTATGCTCCATTCTTCCTGCAGACAGTGGAGGATTTGGACCACTGGCACAAACTGGAAAAAAACTGCAGTATTATACTTTAATATGGACTAAGTCACCTAGTGGGCCAAATGATTATTCATTCTCCATGGTGAGGTCATACAGAGGCCTCAGATGGCTGCACCCAGTGACAGTGACCCTCTTATCTTTCCGAGCTGCAAACAAATAAGACACAAAAACAAAACAAAAATCAACATGCAGCGTGAGACTACACCTCTCGGATCCTGAGGAGAAAAAGAACCACTGATGCATTTAATTAGAGGGTTTTGTAGAGAGCAGCAGCTCTTATCATCATCCTTGTCCTCCTAGAAGAGACATACAGAGCAGGAAATGCTCTGGTGGAGGAGATTAGAGTGCACTAAGAAACACGGTGTTTGCATTGTCTGGAAGAGAACAGCTTGTAGGTAGGAGGACTGAATAATGGTGTAGTTCCATATCAGAAAAAGGAAAGAGTGTGAGTGAATCTACCTGTCTGCAACTCCATCGAGGAGCTGCCACTCACTGTACTGCACATTGACAGACTTTCAGACAGACACTCTGAAGACTGAAACTGTGACAAAGTCCTTCTGTCAGACAGAGAAGAAGAGTTTCCTAGATGACAGGTGCTCTGAGTCTGTGTGCAGGATGTTCACACGGGTATACTCACTGCAAAGCTAAGAAGAGTATACCCGGGTGCCCACTAACTGAAATAAATCCATATATCAGTCAGAGGGAGGTCACACAGTGTGCACTTTTCCCTACAGTTTAACGGATTACTGCACAGCCGAGGTCTTATTGTCGCGATGGAAATCCTAAAAGCAAACTTCCTTTGCTTTGTGGAAGCCAAGAGAGTTACCGTTTCACAACGAGGTATCATCTGCATAGAGGATGAGTCAGCGCCACTTCCAAACACAGATCACATGACACAAGTGCACTAGGTCAAAAAGTCAAGTTGTATTTATCATTTGTAGGTAAATTACTTCAGTTTGAACCCAGCCTCTCAGAGTCTATGTTATATATATGGTAGTAACAGCAGGCTGCCTGTGTTTACTTGGCCCTACTTTTTCCAATCATCTGTAACAAATAATACAAGATGGAAGAATTGTTTAAAGTAAAATCATCATTTTTTTTTCTCTATCCGTCTACTATTTGTGCTCCATCATTCTACCCAACAACTGCATCATTGGCTACCTGTAAACTTTAGTTTCTGTAGCCACATTTTCTTATGGGTGGCATCTGTGACAGGAAGTGAAAGAGAGAGTCTACCAGCTCATATTGGTCCAACTGTCACACAGAACTTACTCAAATTAATCATAGACGCAGGCTCGGGATGCACATATGGTGTTCCTCCAGCAGTCACGCAAGCACACATGTGAAATTGTTCAAGTGACAATGATAATCAGGGAGCGGTACATATGCTGTGGTGTATGGAAACGGGGTAAGAAGCTGATAGGTAAACACAAGTGGTGCACAGAAGCTATGCAGGTCCAGATAAGAACTTGTTTCAGATTAATGGCCAGATTCAACCATCAGTGCGCAGTTGCTAGGTAACCGTAACAACCTAATTGATATCCCATCAGTCATCTGTTCACCATGTAGCTGATGTGAAAGAAGAAAAGAAATGAAAGCTGAACCGACAAGATACAGAGTTTTGTGGGGTTTTTTTTGGTTACTATAGTAAATTAACGGAAAAAAAAACGAAAAAAAGTTTCACCTTTTTGACTGCACAGCGTCAGAAAATGACAGAGGAAGACGAAGAGAGACACAACACAACAGAAACAGAAGAAAGAAAGTGAAAGAGACAGAATATCCCGACAGAGAAACAAGTTCAGTTCAGTTGTTGTGACTCCACCGATGATAGACGGTAATCATTTGACAGGAGAACTTGATTTTCGGGATATAAATATACCGACAACGTAGTGTAGAAGAGCTTAATTAGCTTCATTGTTATTTCTCTACAGCTGCTACCTGGAGAGGATGCGTGTGTGAGTGCACACACACACTCACATTAGGTTTTATTTTTATATTACTTTTTTTTAATTTATTTTGAGTTCAGGTTTTATTTGGAGGTCATGGTGGGTGTTAGAAAGTAAAAAAAAATAACCGATATTAGTCACAACTCAGGGTGAGTTTACGCGTGACGTTCGAACAAACAGGAAAAGAAGTTAATTGCATGAAAAGCGACTATAATGAGCCTCAAGTTGTGAGCAGAACGTGAGATTTTATCTTTTTATTATATTTTATTGTATTTGCAGAAAGAGTTGAAAGCACCTCAAACTGCTGATAGATTAAATAGACTACAATCATGTATTAAATAATGTCGCATGATGAGGTAATGATAAGATGCAGAACATTAGTTTCATTCGTCTTGTGTACTTTCATGTGTAATAATAATAATTACATTTTTTAAGACGAAATTTGACATGCTTATGTGAGCAAAAATTAACATCTAATCTAAATTAAACATCTGATATCGATATGTAATTGTACTGATATGACACACCCGAATAGATGTTTTACCTTCTTGTTTTTTGGTTGTGTGACTAAAAATACATTTTGTTAAGTGAGACTTTTGTCTCCGGAGGGAATTTCTTCACAGACTCCTACATTTTTAATTGAGTTTGTAAATGTTTTTACATGCCCCATTGCTGCTGTGCCCCATTTTCCTGAAAGGTGGATGTGTCAGCATGAGGTCCCAGCGGGAGCAACAACAAAGTGACAATAGAGTAGCTGAGGAAAAGGCTGGAAGAAGAATCATTCCCACACATACACCCACACACACACACACACACGCAGTTATTTGTCCCTGTGTCCGAGACTGTTGGGAGGGCAGGGGCAGCAGATGGTCTGCAATGGCTCTCATTGTCTTAGGATGCGGCAAAAGGGAGCAAGGCGTGCTCTGTTCGGCCTCCGGCCTCAAGACGCCATTGCCGCGTCCTGCGTCAGTGTCACAGTCAACCTCTTCGCCATAATTAAGGCCAGCCCCTCTGGTTGCACCTGACAGCAGAGAGCAGCTGGAGGACAGCAGAAAAGGAGGAAAGGTTGAATCCTCCAGACGGAAGGCAGCTGAGCGGCTCCTCATGTTTTCAACACGTGCATACAAACACACACACACACACACACACACACACATACGTGTCCTCGGGGGTGCATGAACACACCTTTCTGTTGCTATACTCGTGAGGAGCTTCAGGGGCTGTGTTCAGTGCCTAACCCTTAATGCTTTCTTGCTGAGAGTTAGGCAAGGAGAGAGATGCCACTCGAATATTTCTCAAGTAAATATGAAGCTACAGCCAGGAGGAGGTTAGAAGCAAGAGGGAGATGACTTCCTGGTGACGTCAGCATCGTGAGGCTGCTTCAAACTGTTTCTGATGGTTGCTTATAACCTCAGAATATGTTTACGAGGCTGAAGAATAGATATAGATATAGATAGATATATGACTGTGTGCATGCAAACCTGATATTGTAATATCACCCGTGTCTTCATCTCGTCTTGATTATTACGCATTAATTCCCTGTTTTGAGTTGTCTTTTTAACCTCATTGTGCATTTTATTGGTCTTGACAGTTTGTTTACACTTCACTCGCTTCGTAGGTGTTGACGTTCGATTAAATGTTGTGATGGATGTAGATCTTGATTAAATTCAGTAATGTTTTTTTTTTCAGATATTAACCAGACTCCTACATGTTTGAATAGAGTTATAAATGTTGTTGCAACCAATGGTTACATGTATATATCCTAGATGAACACACATATTTTGACGTGCCAATCATCATTTACACTCACTGTCCTTGTAAATAATATTATACTCACTATAATGAATTATTTCTAAATGCTTCTGTGTAAAGTTATGACCAGAGACGCACTGTGGTGATCATCCAACGTAATCCTTAATCTAATCTTAATCTCTATATCTAAAACTACTCTTTTGAAAAACCCACCAAAATGCATCTCACAAAACAAACTTGTGCAAAAACCACCAAGACAATGTTCTTTTTCCAAATTAGTAGCACACAGTAAACAAGTTTCTCAATCAAAGCCACAACACTGTCAATATTATCACTGAAAATGGCCACAAAAGCACAAATTATGGAGAATTGTTACTATAAAGATGCTTAATGCCTAATCTCACTCTCACTCTTTTCCAAGCAGCTACTGATTTCCATCTATTTCAGTATTAAATATCACAGAACGACAGAAACAGAAACTTAAGGAAAATTATCTCTGCCCCATTAAACCAGACAACTTGATGAAATATTCAGGGTGATGGACGAACAGCTGACAGTTTTTAAGACATAGTCAGTGATGTCAATTAGACATCACAGGTAGCTAATGAGCTAAAGCATGCAAAACTAATGAAACAATAATTAGTACGCGACAGCAATGAACTGTGTCTCTACATTCAGCATAACAGCAACGACCCCTCTAACCTTCTGTATTAAATTTCTCATTAATTTGGCTCTCTGAAACCCCGACAGCATATTGCCTCTTAGTTTATCCTGAGGTGACTTGCAGTCTACCCGTGTCCTTTTTACCCGCCGCAGCTCTGTGTACCTGTGCCTTCCTGCCCGCTCTGATGCTATCAGCTCCTGATTCACTGTAGCCGCCTCAACTTAACTTATAATTGATAGGAAATCCCAATGCCTGGAGCAGCTGACATTCAACGCAGTCTGAAGGACGGCGAGGGGGAAATGAGGAACGTATAATGGAAAACGCCGCCAGCGCAAACACGAGGAAGAGCCACTTGTAATGTGATCTGCTGCGACGCTTAAATATCAAGTGCAATTAAATGCCAGTGACGGCGGGATGGAAACAAGTTGCATGAGTGTGTGAGCGTGTGTCTGGAAACAGATTTGCTCTCCATCGGCATCAATGACATCTTCTACATCGTCAGCAGATCTACTGTTTCTGTTCTGCAGCCAGGGAGGAAATAGTCTCACCAGACTTTGTGAAATGAGGACAAACTCTGAAAAAGCTGATGACATTTCGCGGACACGAATGTTTCCTCCGCCGTGAGAGGTGACATTACCACAAATCGGACACCTTTATAATCGTCCAACCTTGGGTTGTCTTTAGTTACGGCCAGTTTCAAGGATTCCTCTCATGTTAAATGCTCAACCTTAATAATAAATGACAAACCTGTTGTCCACATACATACATTAACAGATGCTAATCTCTATGATCTCTGGCACTGTGCACCAACTCATTGCAAAACCATTGTTTTATATATATTACATGGCTAAGAAGATGATGTTAGTCCACTTTAGAAAGACAACTTTACAGGACAGTAAAAGCAATTATGTATTTCTGCCCATATATATATAGGTGTTAAAGGGGGGCTTTTGTGGTTTCTCAATATATTTATATTTTAGGAGTAGGGTCAATTTAAAGGCGTGCAAATACCTGGAATCTGATCCAACTCTCTGAATTTTGATAAAATGCAAATATACAGATCGAATCAGTGTTTCTGTGTTCAGATAGAGGATGCTGTGAATTGTTATTTTACAGCTACAGTCCTTTCCTGTCCTCTGTCGTCTGTCCTCTGTCCTCTATCCTCTGCCCCAGCGGTGAACTCTTGTCACCCCCCAGTAGAGGGGTTGTCTCTCGGCAGGGCGAGGGTGAGACGGGGGAGGGTGCATTCATTCAGAGTGCCGCGTCAGCCATTTTGCTTATCTTTATTTCATGTTCTACAAGTTGTACGTTAGAGCTACTTTACCTGAGAGCAAGAGAGCGGTGGGGAAATGTACAGCGCGACATACTGCACATGTGTGTGTGTGTGAGAGAGAGAGACTTTACTCTACAAGGACACAGAGCTCAGGGGGCCAGACAGAGATTAATGATAGGAAGTGACAACTCACTTTCAATATTAAGGGAAGGAAGTTCTGTCATTGTATGGAAAGTGGAGGGATAGGAGGAAAAAGAGGAACAGGAAGAGGGAGAGAGAGACCCCAGAGAAACGAATCGATCCTCCGACCGTAAATAACAACTGACCAACTATTAGATTAACTTTCTATCTATTGAAAATTACAATTAAAACCATTTTCTGTCTGAAAACGTTATATATCCTGCAGATGTCTAATCGTAAATACTAATTCAACATTTCCGAGGTACTGAACTGATGAATACTTCTACATTTTTATTAATTACTCGTGTATTCACACATATTCAGCGTATTCTGCTAGCAGTAATATCAGCTGTCTTAAACGTGTTGTGTCCATTCACGTGGTTCAATTTGTAGTTATTATCATTACAAATCGTCACTTTAATCGAGTCAGTAAAAAGGGAAAAAATGTAATAAAAATGTTCAGTTTGGGTAAAAAAACACAAGATGTTGGATTAAAACGTCTACAGTACATGATGTGTGTATCATGTTATGTTTGATCAGAGGAACAGTGGGACAGTGTTTTGACATCCATCACCTCATACCTGCCAAAAAAAAAGCCTCCTAATCACAGCTCAGGAAAAAGACGTTGGCTTTAAATGACTAAAGTCTCCTGTTTCCCCTGAAGATCATAGTTTCCTCCATTCTACCATCCTGCATACATTCACTAATGAAGTATAACATAGTATATACAGTACTACCACAGTACTACAGTACTACAGGAGGATTTACAATAGAATTAGGAGCTGAATATCTAAATGTTTTTCAGATATTGGGTGCAGACACGGCGGTTGAACTGTGTTATTGGAAATTACAATGGAAATAAAAAATCATGTGAGGAATCTCATACTGGTTGCAAAACAACAGGATGTCTCAAACTGTCTTGTCATTAATGGAAAATGTTGCTTTTGACCTGACTGCAGATCTATAACCTAACATGATGTCATATTTACCAGGCAGGTCAACCCCGTTAGCTCCTCGCCTATAGCAGGGTAAAATAAAATGGTCTTCATAGAGCTTCTATAAATTTGCATCAGTACTCGTGGCTTTGCCCTTGTTCTTGCCTTCGTCCACTAAATAATTCCTCGCTGGCGTATTTTTCAATCCTCAGGAGTTCACAGAAAGCTCTTATCCATGCAGGCTGACGCACCGGAGTGACATCACCCTCTTCACTTCAAGGTCACCTATCGAAGGAACTTAAACCTGTATTCCTCTAGATGATTTCAGTTCATCTACTGCATGTGTGTGTGTGTGTGTGTGTGTCTGTGATGTCATGATGAATGGGCAGCCAACAAAGCGGAGAAGAGGCAGAGAGAGAGAGAGTGAGAGAGGAAAAGCGATTTCTCCTTTGCCTTTTTTTTATCGCTCTATTTCATCATGGAAATCACCTCATTTACTCTGAGCACTTCTCCATTCATCTCTTATTGTCACTCGCAGAATCCGTTTTCTATCTGCACCAGCAGTGTGTATGCGCGCCTGTGAGTGTGTGTGCGTGTGTGTGCATGTGTGTGTGTGTCAGAATCAAAGGAACAGAGAAGTTCATCGCATGTCGCTGCAGTTGCGTTAATGAACTCATGACTGCACGATAAACTGTTAACAGCAGCGATCGAGCTTACACAGTAGGAATATATTGTCCTTTCATTTTCCCACTGACAGGTTACTTGTTCCCATTCATATAATCTGAGAATATTTTTTAATATCTAATTAGACTATTAAAGGGGGTGTGTCAAGCACATTTCCAGGTCTATATTTATAATCTACTGGCTATATGTCTGCATGATTTACAGTCCCAAAAACCTACTGATTTACATTGCACTGGCCCTTTATGCTCAGCCTCTATCTGAAACAGCTCCTGAGTGTTTAAAGGTTGATTTATGGTAACAACACTTCTGCATGTGCAGATCTGATGTCAACACGACGAGGAAGTAGAGGGAGAAGCAGAAGAGGAGCATTTTACATACGTCCACTTCAACTTTTGGGACATGTTTAACATATACATCCAACATCAAAGTGTAAAAATAACAGAAAATCACAAAAAAAAGTGCATGTGCCCTTTAAGAAGTGACACAAATTTACGAAATTACGTTTTTTTTAACCGTTGGTCAGTCGGACGCTAGCTAGCGTGACTGTAGACTTAAAATCTTGTTTACTTTTCATTTAGTTTCAGTATATAACACTTAATCTGAATCATACAGTGTCACATATACAAATCGTTATAGTAATTATAGTTTTAATTTGGCCGGCGTGACTGATTACACAAAGTTGGTGTCGACAATAAAGAAATAAATCATGCATCTGTTGAAGAATCATTTGCCCTTTGATCATCTCACTTCCTGACATGGTAATTAACATCATTATGAATAAGTTTGATATATATATTTTTTTTTTAACGAGTTGAAAGGGGGACTGTCAATGTCACTTGTGCCAGCTGGAGAAATAATAATGAACAGAAGTGTCTGAAAACTGTGAAATAGTGCGGTGTGTCATTATTTCACAATGCAGTAACATCATCAGGTGTCAGTTCAGAGACGCAATTAATGTGAAGTTCGCCACAGTCTCATCGAGTTATCTCCACTTCCTCCTCCAGGTTTCTAATACACAGCCAGTAACGTACAGTATGTTCTTATGTTATATTATCAGATGAATAAAGACCCTGGTGTCAAGCTCGGTATGTGATTTATGTTTTTTATTTCTCGTGCAAAGTTAAAATTGTTTTTGATATTCATAATTTTGTTGTTTTTTTGAAGTGCAGCAGAGGGTTTAAGATACATCTGCTGAGAATCTAATCAGAGCCTTGCTGTTTTCCTTTCCATGTCAAGCTAGTGGTCCTTGTCTGGGGAGGCTGTGTGTGGAGCCGGTTAATGACATGAATACAATTAATAATTCAGAACGAACCCTGTGTGGGTCTAAACAGAAACACGCCAGCGTGCCGGAGCCTTCGGTGAATAGCAGGAGAGCAGCAGCAGGGCTTTTTGGAGTAATGTGACATGACAGCATTCACCTCGGATGATAGAGAGTGGAAGAAAACTATCAAAATGCTTATAAATATCTTATAGAGCCACTGAGGAGTGGTGGAGCGTGCAGGGAGGGGGGAGGACGGGTGAGGAGGGGGGGGGCTGTCAGATGTGCAGAGAGGAATATCACGCCACTCACACGGAAGACAGAGATGATGTTTATCAGCGTGTCGTATCCGTGAGCGCGTGTATGCAGCTCGGCGGGTCGAGCCGAGCAGCTGTGGATGGGATGGTGGATGTAATTTGGCGGTCATGGAAACAGAATTACCTGCGTGTGTGTTTTATTACATGCATGTGAATGACAGCAGCATCTCACAGGTGGGCTGCGGCAGAATAACACATAGTTATAAGAGTATATAGTTCCTGAGCTGAATCCTTCGACTTTCTAGCAAGGGGGAGAAAAAATAAAAAATAAAGCCCCGGGTCAGATATTATGAGAATACACGCTCAGATATGAACACTTCACCCCTCGAGTGTTGTACAACAAAAACCTGGAAAAAAGATGGTTGGAGCCTCTGGTGAAAGGAGGCGGCAGAGGCGGCTAACAGAGGATAAGAGTAGACGAAGTTCGCTTCCCCTTCCTGTGCTGTACTTTAAATAGTCCACTTGGTTATGTCATGTCAAACAAAACGTTTATGATCCATACGGTGAGACTGGGTTACTGCATTATCACAGGCTAGTTTCTATATTTTCTCAATTTATATGCAGAATATTAACTTATATATATATATCGAAGCTCATAATACAACATCTGATACTTCCAAGATGACTTTTGGAAACTTATGTTTCCATTCTTAAACGCAAAATATGTAATTTTCTGCCGCGATGGGGTTTCTCAAACATAACAATAACAAAATGCGGAGTCGGATGTCGTGAAGTAGCGCTGCATCATGGGAGTTGTTGTCCTAAACGGGAAAAAAAAGGGGCAATATATATATAATTTATTTGACCACCGCCTGATATTACGGCCTTATAAAAGTTGTTACGTCTGATGTGTTTCAGTATTAACACATCCAGCCGGCGCAGAATAACATTAGCATTCATTTTGAGTTATTAATAGAAGTCCAATATTCAGCTCTTTGGGCGATAATCCTTTGTGTTGTTCATCACTATGAATTACTGAGAAGCTTTAATGATTCATGGTGGCTTTTAGTGAGACTTCTAACAACCTAAAGATACGATGACGTCAAGAATAAAGAGCATCCTGTCCAATCAGATCGCAGGTTTGGCCTCCGTGTGTGTGTGTGTGTGTGTCCTGTACCTTAATACGATGGTCTTTTGGACTTTGATGCTACATCTCAGAGGATTAAACATTTCCCAGCGGATGGGAAGCACTTCTTTGTCTTAAATCTCTCCCCCTGCCAGGTCTAGACGTACCAGACACATTATTGATCACAGGAGGTCCCCCCCCTTTAGCCTGCAGTCTCATTTAGACCAGTTTCATTGTTTTCAGATGAAACACTCAACAACAGCCTCCCGCTGACTGAATTTAACGCGTGCTGCTACCTTTAAAGCCCGCGACTTTCACTCCATTTCTATCATCCGTGTACGTGATCTCATTAATCTCACTCTGAGAAGCCTTTTCTTCTTTTCTCACCGGTCACCGCAGAAAACCTGTAAATCAGGTTCTGCTCTCCGTCTACTTCACACCTGCATGGACAGTCCAACAAAATGCATCCAAAGTGAAAAAGAGGTAGCACGCCATATAACCACGTCACGTCCACGTTTCTTTAGTATCAGAAATACAAGCACGTTGCATTTCCTGCTATATAATTTATATTTATTATTATTAAACTATCCTGTCACATCTTTTGTTTTTCTTCTTCTGCAGTACTCAGACAGTATCGCCAACATGCTTTTATTTTTTTATCTCGATATATAACCACTCACACTCTCCTCTAACCGACGTGTTAAGAACCCTTTAGACACATAGTTATGTAACACTGTTTAAAATTGCATGAAACTGTGGAAAACACAGTAGAATATGAAGTAGTTATGGTAAATACACGATACTTACATCCCACCTAGGTACATGAAGGGTAACACTACGTCCTTTTGAACCTTTTAAAACCTACCAAAGCTTCTCAATACACACCACAGATAGCGTCGCTGTCTTTACTACTGCTGTATCCCCCATCATCAAATGTCCTCTTGGACATAATTAGCCTCGTTAGCTTCACTCCTCGTTAACATCATCAATAAATGTGTCAATTACATACTTGTACGCACCTATTCACACACACGAGTTATATTTTTAGAAATGAAAAAAAAAACTACTATTTTAGGTGGTAACCTACTTAATATAGTTTGGTTACCCAACACAGATTGCTCCTCGTCTCTATACCATCCGTATCCTAGCCGCACATGCCATTACTGGGTCATGAAACTGGCATCTGTCCCCCGTCGACCCCTCTGAGTGAGTCGGAGCACCAGAACATCACAGGATGAAAGAGCAACTCATTTCAAACACAATCGCTAGCGCATTTTCAGACCTTCTGCTTGGAAAAAAACAACAACAACAACAACAACAACAAAAACATCATAGCGTTCTTTCTTCTGGGAAACTGTAATTCCATATCATCATTGTTTTTTAAATCAGAGGGTGTCCCGACATGTCACAGTCTCATTACGAGGCGATGAAAATAACACGGCAGAGGTAACGCAGCGGCATGAACACTTTAAGGGGAACAACAGACAAACAAACAAACAAAAACGAGGAAAAAAAGCAAACAAAAGCAGAATATATGATCCGTAAATGACAAGAACAGAATACTTACATTTGTTCTTTTCTTTAAAAAGGAGACAAAACCAGCAAACGGATGGAAATTATCAAAGTCTACAGTATATGAGCACCTTTTTTCCTGGTATGTCAGGGGCAACATGAATTACACACTGCAATGTGCCTTTCAAATGATTAAAATGTACATGCCTGCTCATGTCTGCACTGGGTAATTGTTCGACGCTATAGCAACCGTTAAATCCATTTAGGATTGTTGGATAATGAGGAGCGAACAGAGTGATCACCTCATCGCTGCTGCTGCTGCTCTCCAGGACAACAGAGGAAACTTAGACAGCCGCTGGACCGGATCTGTTCGGTCTGCAGCTCGTGTGGCTCTGAGGGGGGGGTCGAGTCAGCTCAGGGAGTCACAGGAGACCCGTCTGTTTCTTCAAACGATGACCCTCATTTATCATCTTCCTAAAAAAAAAACGGCTTCAGGCTGAAGGGCTCTCAGAGATCCTCCATGCCTGATTCATGATTCACAACCCAATGAGCTCGTATGATTACGCATTAAAGTTTGGGAGACTTAAAGTAATTGTTTACGGCAAATATCTACTGTGTTTAAATCGCAGCTTTTGTACGTCCAACCATGTTTTGCAGCTAAATGAGCCGTTTTTGAGACAGTCTTGGTGGGACCGCTAACTCAATAACTCAATAACTCGAGAGATTTCATGTTGTGACGATACCCTGAGGCTGAAAGCTCAGCTCTTAGCAGCCGTTGCAATGAATGAATGAATGAATCAATGAATGAATGTATTGTTCACCACCTGCTACAGAAGTTGATGCATGCTGAAAGTTGGGTAAAAGCACTGTGCAAGCATGATAATATGCTTTTATTTTTTTTAACAGTTTTTAAAGAGAGAGATGCTTTTATTATTGTGACTGTGGATGCTTCCCGAAGCCGGTTTAACTTTCTAACGAAGCTAACTCGGCTCTCTTCACTTTTTTTTTTCGAAGGGCAATCTGTTGAAAACCCGAACAGAAAAGGCTTTGTTGTCACCCGTCCAAACCAAACTAATCTGTAGGAGAGAAAAGCACTTCAAGTGGACTTTGAGTGGAGCAACCTAATGTGTTTGGTGTGAATGCAGTTAGTTTATAGTTTGAATTGAATCTCTATTTGGACTTAGAGGGTTTTACTCAGAGGTAAGATAAGAAAAGCCGGAGCATTTAATGAACACCGTGGCCACGAGTGGTCACAGGAGACATTTTTTTTTCCCCCAAAATACTCGATTTACGGTCAAATCCTTCTTGATTTTGCCGGTGAGGCAGGTAGAAAACTCAAACTTTCATGCTTATAAAAAGCTTATTAGTGTCAGTAATCAGATTAAGGCAAGAAAGTGGATGTTGTGTTTACATTATGTTGCTTTACTATAATCCCTCTGATGAACCCTGCAGGCTGCAGATGTCACTGAATCAAAATGAAAAGAAGCTTTGTGTTATATATTGAGAACATGTTATATATTATATATTATATATATGTGTCTAAGTATTCAACGTTCTCCAGCAGATATAAAACTACATCTCTACGTCAGGTAACGATGAGTATTTCTAAAAACTGGATCAGAATAATCAGATCACTACTCAGAGAAACAGGAGAAATTAGAGCATCTACATTCAGTCGGGAGCAGCTGACGTGTACATCGAGGGGTGGTTGGATGTCAGAGGGATGTGAGTGGCCTGAGAAAAGGAGGTATGAGAACTGCTTGGTTAGATGGGGAGCAAAAGAGTGGAGTAAAATAAAGATGGAGGTGTAGATGATCAGAAGGCGAGAGGAGAAGTTTTTTGGGAGCCCAGAGAGCAGCAGAGGCTGCAGACTTTGCTGCAGCGGTCTGAATCATTCATTCTCCTCATCTTTTAGTTTTTATGGCGATCTCAGTAAACATCGGCCCTGTGCTGTTTCCAGAGGAGTTGTTTTCTTCAACAGCATGTGAATGCAGCTGAGAGATGATGGATGGTAACACACAACGCAGTTCTTTTACTTCCCTCATCTCGCTCAGTTTCTTTTAACCCTTGTATATCCGTGCACACACACACACACACACACGCGCACACACACACACGCACCTGCTAGTCGCGGGTCATGAAAGTTTCAGAGGCTCAGCTAGAAGTGCTCACCACAGTCTAGGTTGAGCGTTTCCTGTCAGGTATTTACACAGCAGTTGAAAACAACGTCATATTGATGCAATATGCATAATGTCCCGTATATATATTTCATCTGGGGAGACGGTTGTAAAAGCTGCACGCTACTGCTGATCCACCAGGTACAGATCCCAATCACTCTGATCTCTTTCTGTCCATTTGCTCGGTTCATTCATAAAAAAACTGTGCTCCTACTCATCAAGTTTCACACACACACACACACACACAACAAAACAGTGAAATAAAATCCTCTTGGTTGTTTGTCGGTGTCGCCTGAATTGACCCATATGAGCCTTTTCTGATCTTGCAGCCCTAAAACAATGATATTATTTGTTAATATCATCCAAAATGCACAAAGATTGTTAGAAAATAATGAATATGACTGTTTTCTTCTTTTCTTTTGGATCATACAATATCTCGATTAATGGAAAAGATCAATCACGTTGCACTGAACGGGACTTTTACATGCAGGACCTGAAACAATTTCCCAGTTTTTGGGATTAATAAAGTATATCTATCTATCTATCTAACTCGTCGTACTTTTCAACTCTATCAAACATTAACAGACTTCACATCCACACAGCTCAGAACGACAACGGCGGCTCCTGGAAAACCACTTCCACGGACGACATGTGACACATGCGATCGCCATCATGGCTCCTTCCCATGCATACACAACACACACCATGCTGTCAACACAACAACACACACATGTATCATTCAGACAGACCACTTAGATGACTTTGTTTAACACTCTTGATCCAGTTATTCAGAGCATTTTGCACACAGACACAGTTTGGTGCTTTATGGTTTTGTATATCGGTCTACTTTCTACCAAACTGCACCTGTCAGTGCCGCTAAATACATATTTCCTCTCACATAATTGCACATTTTAGTGATTAATAGTTGTATAAATATCACTGTTTCTTCCATTGTGTTTCATTTAACAGTAATTTGTAGGAATTGTACTTATTTTCTAAAAGCCTTTTTGAAACTGTCTAATTTGTAATTTATTTAATTATTATTAAAAAAATGCTTGGAAATTAAATTCTTAGCATGTATAGAGTAATATATATATATATATATATATATATATATATATATATATATATATATGTCTTATATTATATCATATTATATTATATTGTATTTGTTGCGTCATACAACCTTTTCCCTAACAAAAAATTAGATATATGAACAAATAAATGTAAAAACTGTACATAAAAGGATCTTTATGTCCATTTCTACATTAATGTCATCAATACAACAACAACAACAACAACAACAGCTTTCAAAGGGAGTATTTCTTCTCTAGAAAGTAGTTCCAGATGTTCACAGTGAGGTTTGTCAATAATTTAAGGGTCATTTTACACAAACATAATATACACAACCACATTTCTTCCACACATCATTATCATCATCATCATCATCATCATCATACTGACACTAGACTAGATGGACAGCAATGCTAGTTTTTAAATAACATGTAATCTCCATTTCTCTGTTCACTGATCACAGTTTAAAGCCTGAAACAGTATAATCAGTATAATGTCCTGTATATAAGTACTACCAAATGTATACTTTTACATCAGATGTATACTTTTACTTCCTCCAGCCAATCGCAGGACATCGTTTTTTTCTTTTCTTATCTATCAATTGGCGAATCCGCATCCTGTCTTGAGGTTGTAGCCAATGAAATGTGGCTCTGCAGCTCTAAACGGGTCCAGGGGTTAAAAAAAAAAAAAAAAAAGTCCATGTGCGCGGACCGGTTTTGTCTTAGTGTGTTGCAGGAGGAGACCGTGTTAAACCTGCTGGGTGTTCACAGGAAGAAGAAAAGTCTTCTAAGATGTTTCTAGTCGAGTCTGAGGATGAACTGGAACAAGTCCAGTCGGATTCAGACTCTGAGAGCAGCAGCAGCAGCAGCAGCAGCGGCGTGGATGAGGATTATATCCCGAGTGGGATGTCCCGAGGATCAAACCAGTGAGTAGCCTGCAGTCTAATGCACAGACATCCACTTCAAACCAACTATATTCACCTGTGCATAAACTAGAATAAACGTGCCAATACATATGTATACATATATATATACATATACATATATAAACTGGTATTGCACAGCATACTTGGTGTATCTGTGGTCCAGCTTCTCTGCAGCGAGCACTTGACTCGCGTCCGCTCAGGTTGGTTTTGTTTACAAAAAAATAATAAAATAAATAAATAAACTTTGCTCTGTCCAATAGAAGCCAAGCGGAAAGTCAACCAGGTGAAACTGTTGTTTAAATAAATAAATAAATAAAAAGTTTGCTGCAGCGCGCACCACTCTCTGGGTTGTTTTTTACTACAATGAGGCTCGTGCACGTTTCCGGGTCGCAGTTTTAACTGTGTTTTCCAGGACTACGTGTATTGATATGTACTTTATGATGGGCACTGAGTGTGAGGTTTACTTTAGCTGCGCAGAAATAGTGTGTTTACATACGGGATTCAATGCAGGACGGTGGCAAAACCAGATTCTCCCCACCTCCTCCTCCTCTCCCCGGGTCCTCCTCCTCCTTTCCCCGGGTCCTCCCCTCCTCTGCTGCCCAGGATGAGGGGGGATGGGGCGGGTATGATAATGGTGAGGCAGGCGCCTACACTTTATATACATGTTTTTTGTTTCTAATCTGTTAGCTTCATACTAACTTTGGATAGGGTGACCATATTCTCAAAGGAGAAAACCAGGACACCTTAGCCGGGGGGGGCTTTGGACACGACCTGGACAAAGTCTTTGGATGACATGACAAAGTCTTTGGATGACATGACATGGCAACCCCATATACTGTATATTTATTATATAAAACCTTATATAACCTTTAAAGGGTCATTCCACCAAATGTAATTACTTTTACAGCAAAACACAGTATATGAATTTAGATTAATTCATTAAAATTACATCATATAACAAAATAAATAACATAAAAATAACCTAAATCGGCTACTGTAAAAATAGACATATTAATTAATAATGTAGTTAATAGTAAACAACATGGATAAAAAACATATATATATGTAAATTTGTAACTTTGCGGCCTAATAATCCCATAGACTCTATGGGATATATCTCTATGACATAGAGATATATGGGATATATGTCTATATCATAGAGATATTACAGGGACATAAACTACTGTACAGATATATTATCATTGGTGAATTACTGGTTTATTTATTCGTAGTAATACATTGCATCCTTGTTATTAAAGTAGCAGTATTACAATAATATCGCGGCCACTATTTACTTACTTAATGTAACATTCGTGTTTTGTTTGTTTCTTATTTGTAGATGACCTAGAATCACTTTATTGTACCTTTAGTTTAGCACTGAACTATTTTATTGGTAGAAACAACTTTAACCCATCTGCTTTATTTACAGGAAAGGCTTCAGCACTGAGGACAGTTCGGATGAGGAGTGGGACAGTAGCCCCACAAAACGAAGAGCGTCCAGGAAACGTTGCCGTTCAGTTTCTGCTTCTTCGGCGCCATCACCCGTGAAATCCCCATCTAAGAAATGGGAACAGAGTCCCCTCAAAAAAAAGACACACAATGGATCTACACCCAAAAAAGACTCCTCCTCCTCCCCACATGCCGGCCGTACATTATCCACTCCACGCAGGAGAAGTGGAAAGAGGCAAGCACAAAGCGATCCTGGGAGAAAGGAAGAGGGCGAAGTAGATTACGAGGACAGGTGGCATAACCAGGATGAGGAAGACGTGGAGCCTCCTCAACCGCGCTTCAGACCCGAGAGGGACGTAGGGCCGCAGCTGAACAGAACTGCAAATTACACACCGCTCGAACTCTTCCAGTTATTCTTCTCTACAACGGTCATCGACACATTAGTAAGAAACACCAACATCTACGGGGAAAAGAAATGCCAAGGCCAGAAGGAAACCTGGGTTCCCGTCACAACAGCAGATATGTACTCCTTCATCTGCCTCGTCCTCTACATGGGCATCGTACCGCTTAAAACTCTGAAAGAGTTCTGGAGAGGATCCAAGCTGTTCAGCCTGCCGTTCCCTGCCTCCGTCATGCCCTGCAGACGTTTCCTCGCCATCTCCGGCAGTCTCCACATGAATGATCCCGCAGTTGAAGCAGCCAACGAGCAGAAGAAAGGGACATCAGAGTATGACAGACTTTGCAAAATAAAGCCGCTCTACGGACAGATTTTGGAAGCCTGCCACACCTTTTTTCACCCTCACCAGCATATCTCCATCGATGAGCGGATGGTGGCGAGTAAAGCGAGGATCGGGTTCAAGCAGTATATTAGAAATAAGCCTACAAAATGGGGGTTTAAGCTTTTTGTTTTGGCAGACTCCGTGTGTGCCTACACCTTGAACTTTTTTGTTTATGGTGGAAAGGAAGTTGAGCCCACAGGGAAAGGGCTAAGCTACGACGCTGTTATGAAACTGCTCAAGATCCCCTTTCTAGGCAAAGGATACAAGCTCTACGTGGACAACTTTTACACCAGTCCAACTCTGTTCCTTGACCTTCTTCAGAGGAAAATCTGGGCATGCGGCACTGTTCGTTCTAACATATCCGGTTATCCCAAAACGAAACAAAACGACATGTTAGAGAAAACGCCGAGAGGAACCATCCGCTGGATCAGAAAAGGAGAGCTGCTGTTTCTGAAATGGTTGGACACCCGGGAAGTAACAATGTGTTCGACCATACACAAAGCATACAGCGATGACGTGGTGAAGCGCAAAGTGAAAAACGCAGACGGACAGTGGACTGTGATGAAGGTGCCTATACCGGGATGCATCAAAGATTACAACAAGCACATGGGGGGCGTCGACTTGTCAGACGCGCTCATCGGCTACTACAACGTCATCCATAAAACCCGGAAATGGTACAAAACTCTGTTTTATCATTTTGTGGATATAGCCACCGTGAATGCCTTCATCCTCCATAAAGAAATGTGCAAACTGCAGAATCGGCCTCTATTAACACAGAAAATGTTTAGGGAACAACTGATTTTGTCCCTGGCAGAGATCGGGTCCACTCCGCGGAGGTCAGCTCCTCAAAACACGTTTCCTGCGTCTCCATTCAAAGTCCCGACACCTCCGTCCCTGTCCACAGCGCCGCCGCCTGCCTCCCCGTCCACCGCGTCACCCGTCGAGGCCGAAGCTGCTTCCCCGTCCGCTGAGGTGCAAACTGCCACGGTCTCTGACGCTCCTGGTTTAGGTCACCTGCCTGCTTATTTTGTAGAGCAAATGAGCAACGTGGCCTCCAGAGATCGAGCCACAGCGGGCAGGAGGGCGTGCGTGGTCTGCAAAAGAAAGTCGCCGGTCTACTGCAGCACATGTCGAAAAACACTGTGCTTCACCACTTTAAGGAACTGCTACAGTGCCTGGCATAGAAGCAATAATGTCTGCGTCTAAGTAACTGTTTAAAGTTTGCATAAACGGGTCTTTGACAGGAAAAGGAACACATTCGCTAAGTTAATGATGATTGGCCCTTTATGGCTTTGAATACAACAAGTGAACAAATGTCAAACTTCGGTTGCTATGACGATACCTCATGAGGTGTTACTCCATGTTTACACTGAACACTGAACAAACCTGTTCAATATAGTATTACATATCTTGAGATAATAGTTGAATAGAATAGAACAGATAAAAACGTGTTTTTAGTGAACTAGAACTACTAAAACCTTTCATAAAAAAAAAAACATCCCAACATCGTAGCTGCAGCTCTAGCGACTCAGGAGCCGGTATTTTATCCTTAAGCCAGATCTACCAGGACTGTTTACAATGCTTTTATACATTTAATCATACTAAGGTATTAAGGGACACAGAAATCTTTACCTGACAACTTGGCTGCTATTTAAAAAGACTCTAGAGATCTCAGACCCAGTGACTCTGAATAATAAGATTTTGGAGATTTAGCATCATAAGTGGATACATATCTACTGTATCTACCTCTACCGCTGTGTAAAATAAATACCTCATGTCATGTTATCTGCAACTGAGATGCTTTCTTATAACATCAGTGGCACCTAAGATTACTTACCCAGGACTCACTGATGCTGCTGCATGACTGAATGCAGGTTTTATACTGTACTGTAACTGAAAGGAGACACACTTGAATGTAAAGAATTGATGTAGGAGAGTTTTTTTTTAAAGAAACCATTTTTCTATCTAGATTATTATTAGACACACTTTAATATTTCTGTGCAGCATTTGAGGATGATCTTATTTTTTTCATTTATTGCTTGATTTAACATGACTGAACACTGACTATAACATGACTCACGTTGAGGATGCACCAGCATACAATGACAAGACAGGAAACCAGTATGTACACCATAATATCCCAGTTTCTGTTGGTGATTTCTGTAAAAAAAAAAAAAAAGTCCTTATTCTGGTCATGAAACTAGAATAAAGATTTCTAGGATGTTTACAGCGAATAACTGATGCTGCAGATTTATTTAGTTTACCTCATCAACTCTACCTCACTCCACAGAAACGACATACGGTTGATACAAACTTGAATTTTATACCAACTACTGTTTGTACATATTTAAGGAGTTCTCACTGTTTACAGAAACACTGTACTGCACCATTATGTATTGCAAAATTTTATGTTTAATACTCGTGTCTTTATAGCTAAATGGGATTTTTTGAAATGAATAGTTTTGTTCTGTTAAAACATGAAAATAAAAAATGTTTAAATCTGTATATAGTGATGTTTTATTTTTATTTATTTTTTGCTATATAATCTGTAGTCAAATACGCGTCTCTAATTTCCCTTTTGAAATAATTATATATTTATCATTATGGTGGTGTGTTGGTCACATTTAGTAAAAGTTAGTTTGACAGGAACGAGCAGAGATAATTTCAGCACTGTGAAGGACACGCTTACACATTCAGTGATGCTCATTATGTAGAAAAATGATGCAGCACATTGGGAGTGTAACAAATATAACATTTTTCATTATCATGAAAGTGATTCATCATCATTTGGTAACTTGGAGCACTCAGGAAAATAATTAGATCTCAAAGCTAAAATCTGTTTCACATTTTAAACAGTTACGAGGAGAGATGCTGTGAATACATCATGTATTATGACCAAGTTACTGTATTTATTATGGAATAAGATACTAAATTACACAAATTATTGCATATTCACAGTTTTTTTTGTTTTTGTATACAGTTAAAAAGGCAGAAAGTGTATAAATATCTTTAATTGATGCAGGCTGGGTATTTGTATATAAAAAATACCTTTTACTCCTTATTAAAAGTAGCTGCTATTGTTATAAAAGCAACATTTGGCGGAGTTGCTGAAGCAAATTATGAAAATTATCTTTCACAAACGAGGAAACCAAATTGCCACAACAAATGTGTCGATATGTCAAATATGCATAGATTTCTAGCGGCTGTTTACATAAAAAAAAACATGATAGTGAGACGGTAATCACACAATCAGGTGTGACGGTGCTCATCTCTGCTGTATCAAAAGCAACGAAACATTTGGGGCGGGGATGAGCACCTTGTGAGAGTGACTCTTAACTACACCGAGGGTAAAACATGAGGTTAGATGAATATGGTAATAAAGCATATCATAATAATCAGTCTGGATTTACTCATTAAATTCTAAATACTTTATATAGAATTGACTCAAAACCAATTACTGCAGCAGCAGCATGTCCTATGCATGTAAATGTTCCCCCCCTGTGACATTTTGTCCACAAATGAGATTAAGTGTTGATGTCCTCATTAATAAAGGCTGGATGAAAAAGGAAAACAGAGACAGTGGGAGAAAGTGGGAGGAAGATGGATTAGGTCGGGATGATGCATAAAATAAAAAGTTGAGTAAACCGTGAACCCATCCAGCTCTCGCACATGCGTTAACAGCCGGGTGACAGCTACCGCGCTGCTCTGCATTCCAATAATAATCACCCGGCAGCTCCCTTTTCCTGCGCGAGCGAGCATCCCTCTGTGATTATATAATCTGTGTCTGCAGATAAGACGCTGTTTAACCGTCTGCCAATCACGACCCGCAAACATTATTTGTTGTTTTTTGTTTTTTTTTCCCTCTAAACGTTAAATCGGGAGCAATTTTTCAGGCACTGCTCTGAATCTTATACCTCAGTCCATAAAGCAGAGGCAAACTTTTGTTTCCATTTCACAGGCGATTAATAATCGTCCTCAAGGTAGAGCAAATCTCCTGTCTGTGACGAAACGTAATGTCTACAGACGAAATAGACCTGTTTGAGTTTTAATATCACGTTGCTTATTCAATCTTATCATTGAATTTTGAAAATATTAGTCTCGCTTTTTGATATTACAGAGTGGATACACTCTTTCTTCTGTCTAAGTGCATTGTGTGGGAAATCCCTAACCCCCGAAATCCTGCATAACAGAAGCCAAGGAAAGACAAGGAATGACTGCATATTAATGACAGACAGACCTACAGTACTGACGGTTAGCCTTCATTAAAATAACTAGGTGGTGTTGATGACAGGACGAAGGTTTTGGACTTAACCCCAACCGGACAGTGGGATTAGACCTGCCGCCTCTACACATACAGCATGTACAATAATCAATCCTGAAGAGGAGAGCCGAGTGTTAACTGCATAACTCTAACTGTCCAACGGTGATGCTTGAATGAACGTTGGAACAGAGACGTCTCATTTTTTGCTGGCATAAAAATTCAGAAGGGTAAAATCTGTCTGTAAAACTCCTAATATTTATATTAGCCAGAGCTTCTAGTCGAGCGTCTAGATCTGGTCAGTCTGAAAAAAAAGCTTCTCACGGTTGATGGCCAATTAGTGACGGCAGAGATGGCTCCATTAGTTGCATGGCTATCTGAAAGTACGACCCCTTATAGTAGGGACATTCAGGGGGAACAAGAACTGTGAATTTAAACCTGGTTGAGGTTGAGTCTCTAAACGCCTCCTTTTAGTTAAAATAAAAGTTAAAATGTTAAAACTCTTATCAGCTGTGTGGAGCAACACTTCACATCACCAAGACGAAACGAGCGGCCCGAACCTCACAACACATTATTCATTATGTCAACCTGATCACTGACCCCGAGCTCAGCCAATCAGACAGACAGCATATGCCCTAACAATACTATGTGCCCTGTCATTATGGTAATGGTGCTGGATGTCAACACCCTGCTGCTGCACTCTGACAGTCGAAAAGCCTGATCACATCATTACACACCATTACTGTTCTTAATGAAGTCAACAGCTCCCAAGCAGAGGAATACCCTCTCCACTGTCTGACTCATTAAATGATCTAACATGTGAATAATCCAGGGCTCAATTATCAAGTCACTCAGCTGTCCTCGTGCCTGCTCGCCTCCTCCTCCAACATAGCAACGGCGACGCTCAGTCACAACTTCTGGAGATGTCCCGATTAGGGTCGTGGAAGTTTATTTCTTAATTCAGTGCTGGCTTTTTTATTAGATATATGTTCATGCTGTTCACCGGGCTAAAATACACTGTATGGTGTCATAAAGCTCCATCCAGAACCACATGAGACATTATACAACTGTTTTCAGAGGCTGAGTAGTACTTCTCATGTTACTCGTAACTCAAACTCATGCACATTTTTTTTTTTTTAGGTTTACATAAGACCTTTTGCTATTTGGCTAAGAACCAAAGTATGTAGGAATGTTTGACAGTGTGTTATGCGGGCGTGTGTACACTAGTTGTACATGTATGTACGTGATCCATCAGAGGAGTTGCACACGTGTCATTGGGGGAGTTTCCCTCGGCTCGCTGCAGGACGTTCATCACATGAAGGTCAAAGCAAAACTCCACCAGCTGTTCTTTAACACTGAACCTTTCAATGCAGCCATCTGCCAGAAACCTGAACGTTTCAAAGCTTTTTTTTTCCGGAGGGAGCGTGAAGACAAAAACAAAAGACACTGAATCTGAATCTGTTCACTTACGATGACCTTCCACTGACAACATTTAAAAACTAAGCTTAACAACTGCCATCGCACGCTTAGCCTCGATCTTTACACCATGCTCTGTCATTTTGGATTGAAGATGGTAAAAGTTAATTTGTTAATTAGCCCCCTGGTGGTAAATAAAAAAAATAAAATAAAATGCTCTGGTATTTCTCATTAGCCAAACAGAAACTGTTGAAAACATGAATTAATTTTAATTATTAACAGCTACTATATATTCACACTGCTGCAGGTCTGCAAGCTGCAAAATGTTAAATGTTCAACCTCATTCTTCTGTTTCATGTGACAGCGGCGTGACCCGTAACGTAAGCCTAAAGCAACGTCAACCCTGAATTATAACCTAAAACTCACTAAACATTTATGAAAACACAAAGAGTCATACGTCACAAAAAGCCTTTAAAGCAAAGAGGTACCAACCGCTAATAAGGCAAATAAGGCATGCTTTATTAATATGTAATAAAAATGTAATAAACCCTTACTCTGCAATTTTTTGATGACCCTTTCTGACTGCAGATGCTATAGGATCATAGGTTTGTCACTTTTTTAATAAGCTGTAATTATACACATATTTAAGTCTTTAGTAAAGGTCCATGTATTTTTCTTTAAAATAAGCTTCCACCTCAATAGGCCATCAAGTTGTTGCCAAAGCTTTAGAAATGATTTTTAAAGCTATTGGTTACAAGCCATAAACTCCTTTAAGGTATGCTGCCTTACCAAGCAAACAGCGGATGATTATCTCGTCTCCCATACCTGCCTCTTCTGGATATTAGAGGGCGGGACTTGTGCTACATTGGCGTACGGATACTGAGGTTTCCCCGGATTCTAAATGATAACAGCGCTTCATGAGCAGCTTTGATCGTGTAAACCTCTAATAAATCGATGATCCGGCAGCCTGAACTTCTGCAGAGCAGAGCTAAACTACACTCCTCAAAGACAGCCACAGCTGATATGCTTTGGGCAACAGGTGCAGAGAGCTGAGGCCCTTTGTACTCTGAGCATCTGTATTATAGCTGGGAGCGCTTGGCAGATATTTTTTTTTTGGGAAGCACTAGATGAGACTCCCACTGTTGCTATGAGACTACTGAAAAGCCCTTTGAAGCCTGGCACAGTTGAGTTAGAAGTTAAAATATTTTTAACTTCTTGCACTTGCGCTGTTGACACCATAAACATATCAGGCTCTTACAGTTGGAGACAGGCGGTGTACCTGTATTATATACTACTGACTTGCCTGGGTTGACCTACTAAAAGCTTTTTTTTTTTTGCTTGTCTAACTAATGTACATCATTTGGCACAAAAAAAAAAGAAGAAGAAAAATAAAACAATATAAAAAGCAGTTATAGCTCAAAAAACATCTACAAATCAAGATACAGCCTGGATAAATTTGACAGGAAAGGTTGTTTTTTTTCCCGTCGAGCTGCAAGCATTATTGCGACTACATTTGAACTGATTGTTAGGAGTCACTCCCTGAAAGATGCACTTTTATTTAATGGCTGCTTGATGCTGGCATCAGAAAAAATCTCAGACCGCACAGGATCCATTTAAAAAGAACAAAAGTCCCCTTAAAAAATCTACGGTTTGTTCCTTTAAGTCGGGAACATTTCAAAAGTTCGATTAGATCAACTGACCTTCACTCTGTAGACGTTTTCTTTATAGACACGATGTGCGTGTGTTCGTGGCTGCTTCCTTATAAAGTCACAGCTCATCTCGGTTGCACCGGAGCATTAAATTAGTGCCGTGACAGTTACAATGAAATGTTGTTGGCAGGTTTAATTGTCAGCGGTTAAATATGGTGTGAATATAAGGCAGCCTGGCAGAACGTTTGGGTCATAAAACATTCTGTGCTGTCGTGCTTTGTGGACCTGAGCAGAAAATCACTACTCCAAAAGGGGGAAAAAAAATCCTTGACATGTACTCTGACGGCTAAAATCAATCCCCCGAACAAAAGCTAAACTTCGGGTTAAATTTAGAGCCTTGGCATACAAACTATCTCATCATTCCCTCAACAAAGAGCTACATCCATCCAGTCGCTTGACATACTGTATACTTTGGCAGCACAGAATGCTTTTTATTACCAACTGTGCATTCACTTACAGCCCTGAATACTAATTTTCTCTTTCTAAAAGCTCCGTTAAGTTCAGCAACTTTGCGTAAGAGTATAATTTAGTTCTTGTCTCATTCACTAGTCTGAATATAATGTGTGTGTGTCTAAAAAGGCCAAGGACACTGTCGAAGCTAAGTGGAGATGACCGATGTCCTCGTAGTCATAATTGTGTCATTACCACCCTGTGGAACATGATCATTAGTCCCTGCGGTCTCTACTGTAATTAACAGATTGGGGATGACTGAAGGGAAGACTAAGGCGGAGCGTCTGTCCGTGTCCAGAGCCGACTGCAGCCATATCTTCACCTTCCAGCCAAAACACACAAGCAATAACCTTAAGTGATGATTTATTTATTTATATTTTGATTGTCTGTGTTCGGATTGTATGATGCTTTCAAGGACTTGTCAGAGTGTCAGAAAATATGTCATTCGTCTATTCAGTGTTTGTGTTCAGGTGGTCACCATTATCACTATTGGGTTTCATAAGTTATTGTAACTTGTACACATCCATTATTAAGAAATACTTTAAACTTTCCCAGATCTATCACTGGTATTTACTCTTTGATGGTCATTTCAGCACAATTTCCTGATGCTAAAATTAAATTCTCAACTGTACGAATTAATGAATTGATCCTAAAAATTTTTTTTTTTTTAGACGTCCGCACCCTCAACTTTACATAATCAAACCTGTAATTTACTTTTCCTTAATGAAGACACGTTCTTCATAGCAAGATACTTGCCTACTTTATCGTGTGATAAGAGAATTTTATCCTCATTTGTCTTGAAAATTTTAAAATCACAATCTGGCAATTTTATGACACATCTAGTTAATAAAAAAAAAGAAAAAATCTCCCAGCGTTTGGGGCAAAACACTGATCCATGGTAATGAAATAAAACAGGCCTTTAGGTGATCTCCGTTCAGTCCCATTAGGCTACTTAGAGCAAATACGTTTTTCAGGCTTGCATGGGAGCTTTCAAGGCTCGATTCCAATGGAAAATTTGAATACTTTAGCCCATAGACCATGCAGAGCAGCAAGCCAACAAGCCCTCTGGCTCGAGGATTACCACTCCAATCCCCTTTAGCACGGAAATGGTCAGGCAATTGAACAGGAATAAGCAGGGCTAAATAACCGTATGAGGAATGCGGCGAGGGGAACGGAGTGATGCCAGGGACAGCGTTGGCTGAATACATCTAGTCAGTGTAGTGCAGATGGCAGAGATGGATGCCACCCAGAAGAGAGTTTGAGAAGTGGGACAGAGAGGGAAAGAAAGGACTCAGAGGAGCAGAAACACACACACACACACACACACACACGCAGTACACTGTCGTTCAGTGAAATGACTGTAATTCATTACAAGTCTTTCACTGACCTTTTAGCAGAGTGCTCACCCGCTGTGGCTCCAGCAGACCTCTGCCAGTGTTACACTTCAGCACCACGGACAGAGCTCGTCTAGCAGCACTGCTTGTATTTTCCAACAGCGTCCGCTTTTTTCAACCTTTTATTATATGATGATTCAGGTTTATTTCTTACTGTATTTTTTGTTTCTGTTGATGATAACATTGTTACTCACCAGAGTAACTTGCTGAGATCTGGGAACATGTCAACATCACTACAACAAAGTCTGGCAAGAAACGACGACGGAGACGGAGCAAGAAACTCAAACTTAAGGTACAGAAAACCAGTGTGTGCACGACCTCGATAAGTACAGCATGCAAGGAACCCATGAAAATAGGATCCATGTTGTAATAAACCAGAATTATCCTTTAAACCAGGGTAGTTTCACTGAAAACAAGTCCCTCTTTTTTTTTCTCTTTTTGCTTCACACTTACACAGTTTCACACTTTCACACCTGTAATCATAACAGTCTGGTCCGTCGGGTACTGAGCACTCACTGAAGCGGTCGGGGGAGAGGAAGTAGTTGCTCTTGGTCAGATTTTATTGCCATTATTGCTCACAAAGTGAACAAAACTCCTATTTTACAGTTTAAGTCTAGTTAAAAACAAGATTGGTGAAATCCATATAAAACTCTTAATGATACTGAATGGATGACAATTCGTGTTGTGGCCACATTGCTGTATCGCAGCCTTTCAAGTTGATTACTAAACAGCCAATCATGTGCAGGTTTGTCTTGGAGGTCAAACAACAAAGACATTTTTTATGAAAGTTACAGCTTCCAGCAGTTTGTTGGCAGAGGTTTGTGCTACTACCTCTTAGCTTGTCCTTGTCCTTGTCCTTGTCCACCTTACTTACTTCCTGTCTGTCTCCCCCGCACCTCTAACCCTACCTCAACACCATCTCTCTGCAACGTACCGAACCGAGGAGGAACAGACACGGTTGCTCGTTTGTTCCCCGTTATTGCATCCTTGTTTTAACACGGCAGAAACTGAGTTCCCACAGAGAACCTGATTGATTCACAGAAGTACAAACACAGCCAATTACTGTTTAATGCCATTGAGTGAGAGCCAATTCAGCCAGCAGTGCTGGCCGATGCCACAGGAGACACACGCAAACCGCTGCTCCCATCATTGTAGGATGAATAAGGACAAATGAGGATTATCTAAACTGCTCCCAATCAATAAGTCACTTTCTATTGCATTACGCCTCTCAGTGCACATCTCATTTGCTCCCATCAACCCTGCATGCAAAAAACAAATAGTAATGACTTATATATATATATATATATATAGATAAGTAAAAACCTTCTCGACACAGTACAGGTGTGTATTTCCATGTTTCTGACTCCGGGTGTTGTTATGTGTGACCAAACTCGGTGGGGAAGAGTAAGCAGAAGCTGCCAGTTTTAGCGGATTAGCTGTAGCATAAGGGTGAACGCTGCATTACGGGTGGAGACACATCATGTTTTCCTGAGCTTATCTGAAAACCCAGGACAGCTACATACACACACATACACATGCACACACACACACATCCATCCCGACGGTGGAAGCCCTGCAGGCAGACGCAGCCCTTGATTAGCTCATTTCCAACCTCTGTGGATATGATTCCTGCAGGTTTGCACTCCCAGTGATCTGTGTGTATTTCTGTAGCTGCAGAGTCAATCAGTCAGTCAGTGTATCGTCTGACCCACACAGAAGGAAAATTCCCAGTTCATCTCAGCTCATCTGCAAACACACGATAACACCACCTCTGTCTGCCACAGCAACATGAGGAGACAAGATGGGGAAAATCCTCCGTAAAAGATTTCCCAAATCCTAACTCATCTTTCCCAGTGTGCATTGGGATATGGATATTATATGATCAATCTCACCAAACAGGGTTCAGGAGATGCGTTTACTGAACCAGCAACCAACATGTCCAGGCGGGAGTTCAAAATAACTGAAACGACAGGGTCAGTTCACCCAAATTACAAGATTTTATTTTTATTTTTTCACACATCTCTAGTTGGTAGTTTATTTGTGATTTCTGCCACTGTCAATGTATAATAGATGTTGAAAGATCCCACTATCAATTATTTTCACTTGAACTACCTCCTACTGAAGAAATATTCCCTTAGAAAACTGTTCAGCAGAGTGACTGGGCCACAATTTCAGGAAAGACACACTACAATCGATTTTTTTATTTTTTTCTTTATATTCCAACTTTTGAATGCTTTGAGTAGCACAAAAAAAAAAAAAAAACAATCTTTCAACTTCATTGAATTGGGCTGCAGAAAGAAGCAACAGAGCTAAAAGTTACACTGCAAAAAAAAGAAAAAGGCAATTGAAGAAAGTCATACGGTGTGATTTTCAGGGTGATGAAATACAAGTCTTATATAAAGGCTTGTGTCGATATTCTTCAGATGTTTTTTTAATGTTTTTTTTTTAAATCACATGTGCAACCATATGTTTCACCTCAGGCTTAATCAGGGTTGCTTTGTCAGATAGACGTCTCTGCTTATTTTAAGAATCAGGCCGATGTTAAGATAATAAAGATTTTCCCTGTTACGACAGTTAATACTACAAAACCACAATATCTTAATGAAGGGGGTAATTTTATATAGTTATGAAGTCTGTGTAAATTCAAACAGTGTTTTGTAGTGGCTTGACTCTTTTCTATGTACCCCATTAGCAGATTTTTTTTTTTTTGTTTGATACTAGCAAATAAGATTTCACTACAATGCTGCTTTGTCGAGGAGTGTAAATTATCTATTCATTCAGTGTTGAGAGAGAGAGACTCATCTGTGGATGAATTGTTAGACAAAGACACACTGTCACTTTTTTTTCTCATTTGTGTGTCATTAACAGCCATGGTACTTTCTTATGTTTTTGCCTCTCATGACCAGCAAGTAAAAACCTTGAAAAAGAAATCAATTGCAGCCACTCAAAGTCGACACTCACTATATAGATTTAATGTAAAAACACTGGATGGATGCATCCACTGGTGGCACTGATAGCTCGCTCTTAAAGTGACTTTATTGAGCTAATTATCTATTAGTGTTACAGGGTGTAATTAGGGCTACAGCTACAGTAGTTGAGATGACTCATCCAATGATGTCCATACAGCATGATGATCAAAGCAACACCGCCACTACTATAACACATAACTTTCCTTAACTTTTTCTTTTTTTTAAATGCTGATGCTTATTTTTGTCATATTGATTAACTGATTGCACCTTGAGTCAATCAGCAACACGTCAACCGAGGCACCTGAAGTGTGTTCAAGCAGCTCCGGTATCAGTGACTCTGATACCATATCAGTATGTGGTAAAGGCTGAAGAGAGAGACAGCAAAAAAAAAAAAAAGAGAAGAAGAGCTGAAATCTGCTGTGGTATCAGCTGAGACTGACTGGAGATCAGGGACACCATAAAGTGCCTCCCCAGAGCTAAATGTTAGTTAAGAGGACACATCTGAGAGTCAGTCCCTGAACCAGGGGAGTTGGACCACTGCAGAGCTAAATAAAAAGCAAGCTGAACAAACACAAACAACCCTGTTAGGTTTAATGCATCAGCCTCACGCTGGGCTCTAATATTATTATCCATAGCAGAAGGAAATAACAGTAGAGCAGAGACGGTCGGACATATAAAACTGCAGAAGCCCCAGCTGGTGATTGACAAGCATATGAAGCTGTAACACATAATCGATGAAATACATGTTAATTACATCCATTTAAACTTAAGCAACTCTACTCCAAACAAAAAGACAAAGTCAGCGGTTGAGTCGCACATATCATAAGATATCACCGAGAGCTAACGCTGTTGTTACTGCGGGTATATTGACCCGTGAGGATCGCTAACAGCAGGAGAATTGTTGTCCGCAGCAATCTCATGAGAGCATTTGTATGGAAATATGCATCAACTGTGCTATTGTGAAAGTACTCGACTCGAGCACTTTACTAACTGCTCTGACTTTTTTTATTTATTTATTTATTTATTTTCTAATATGTTCACCCATAAACATTTCCAAGGATGCAATGTAGTGATGGAGCTCTTAATTTGAAAGATGGAGGAGAGGATGTGCACGGAGGAGGCACTTAGGAGGCTGTAAAGTCATATAAAATATAAAATAAAATAAAATAAAAAAGTATCCTTCCTGCAGAGTGGGAGATTATTTGGGTGTATCAGAGAAAAAAAAAAGCTATATAACGCAGAGAGTATATGTAAGAAAGATGTGCACTATCTCGGTGCACTTTGGTTCGAC